>OY998246.1:5400168-5948315 GCA_963922005.1 Cornus suecica
ATAATTCTGTAACAAATATTATTGTTTTCATAATGATCGTTAACAGATTTTTTTTATTTTAAAAAGTAATGGTTTCATAACGATCCTCTATACTTAATTAAACCCCATTTTCTTTTCCATTTCTTTTTTTGGGGTTTTTTTTTTTAAAAAAAGATAGTGATTCGATAAAAATAGTAAGGAAAAAAAATTACTTTCCATGACCATTTAAAATTTTCATTAATTTTTCTACAAAAAAAAAACGAGAACTTTAAAAAACTCAATAATAAATGTCATTTCTATCCATTATTCATAATAAATTTCAATTTTCAAAAGAAGAAATGGAAACAATTAATGCTAATTAAATATATGATGGATTTTTTTTTCTTTTGGTCGTTTCATTCTCTTCATACTTTTTTTTAACTTTCATTTTCCCCCAATAACTTTTAGGGCTATTATCAGCAAACCCTCTATAATTTCAAAAAATATCATATTTCCCCCTCCTATACAATAAAACCCCTAATGTTAATATTTTTTTATCAACTTGCCTCCTCCTATACAATAAAACCCCCTAATGTTAATATTTTTTATCAACTTGCCCCCTCCACTCCATTTTTCGTAAGATTTCGCTAATAATATTGACATGTTCATGTTATGTGACCCATAAACATTGATTTTGGGACAAAACTGCCCGTGAACAAGCACGCATTCCCCTAAAATCACGGGGGGGCGGGGGGGGGGGGGGGGGGGGGGGGATAATAGTCCTTCCCAAAAACAATTGAATAATAATTAATTAAATAATAAATAAAATGAATAAATATAATAAAGAAATAAAATAAATATAATAAAATAATAAAAAGGAATAATTGATAAATAGAATATAATATAATATAAAAATAAAATGAATAAATAATAATAACAATAATAATTAATTAATGAATGAAATGATAAATAAATAAATAAAATTAAAAACAATTTTAATTAATAAGCATGATTTTAGGTTGAGAAGATTTTAGTAAAATGAATAAATATGTAAAATATTATTTAAATAAAATAAATAATAAATAAATATAATAAATGAACATAATTAAGAAATAAAATAAAATGAATAGATAATAAATAAAAAAGAATAAATTAATAATAATATAATATAAAAATAAAATAAATGATAAATAAATAAATAAACATGAAACAAAAACGATTTTTATTAATAAACATGATTTTAGGTCAAGACGGTTTAATAAATAAAATGAATAAATATGTAAAATATTATTTAAACAAATAAATATAATAAATAAATAAATAGATAATAAATAAAAAAGAATAAATTAATAAAGATAAATAATTGATAAATAAAAAATGAAAAAATAATAATAATTAATAAATAAAAACGGTTTTAATTAGTAATCATGATTTTAGGTCAAGATGATTTTAATTAATAAACACGAAAAAAATAGTTGTTTTTTTTTTTTATTTTTTGTTTTTGTTTATGAAAATAATCAATAAAGAGTGCAAACTCCAACTTTAAAGCAAGACATAGAGGGATTGCAAGTTAAAGTTACTTAGTTGGTCTATCATTTATAATCAGTCTCTTTAAATTCAGGTTGTAAATTATTTTTGTTTTGTCATGTTGTATGAAATTAGAAAATAATTTGTCCATACTTTGAATTATTTTTTGTTTTTTCAATTTAATTCTAAAAATTTGTTATATGCAACTGAACATATTTTATAGAGTCAAAACAGTGTTTGTACTGGGTACTGGTAGTGAGAAAGTCGAGTTTATCATAATTTGAGGTTTAAAATTCTAATAAATATATATATAAGGATATTATCAATAAATTCCCTATGGTTTAAATAACTCTCCATCTGAAAAACCCTCTAAAGTTTGAGGAAAGGGTTTTTAAGTTATTTAATATTTTCATTAACGGAGCTGATGAAAATTGGAGGGGAGGAAAAAAGTTGATAAAAAATATTAAAGTCACGAAAATTTTCTGTATAAGTGGGATAAAATGATTTTTTCTGAAATCACATGAGTGTTGAGTGCCCAAGTGTCATATCAAAGCTCTTTTGATTCTAAATAATTCAGACCAAACGGTAGATTATCAAGAATTATAATTATTATTTTTTTATTTTTGTTTTGTTTTGTTTTCCTTATCAAAGTGAAAGTTGAGAATGCAAATTTTCACACACCCTGGGCTATTATAAGCTGGTCATAATCGAAAACAGAGCCGTTAGCACTTTCTTCAGCTGTGAACCATCATGTGGGCTTTGAAGCGAGTCAATTCATCAAACTGGGCCCATGAGTAAGTACAGTTCCACTCTCAGCCAGTAGTATGCCCTATATAAAGAGGGTGGTCCATCCTATCCAGCCCAATAATTCATATATATTATATGTCAATAACTATATATATATATATAACCAAAGAGACAGCCCCAAAACTACTTTGGCCAACTCTTCTCATGTTTCACATCTGCCAAACCTACTTTCTTAGCATTGTGAGGTGGACAGTCCTTGGGGAAAATATCGACCTCTCTTTAGGTAAGGCGTCATTGTACGCAGTATTTCTTAATTTTAAAATTTATTAAGTATTATTCTCAATTAGTTTTTTCTATCACTTTCATCCCCTCTATCTAAAGTCAACGCAATCAAAAGAATAAAGTATCCTAAATATCCTTCAAATTCATATTACAGTTTATCCCTTAAATTATTGAATTTCACATTCCCCTACCCAATGGGTAAATTACAATTTCACCGCCAAATATTCGAAAAAATATTTAAAATTTTAAAAAATATATAAAATTTGAATATATATAATTTGAAAAAATATATAAAATTTGGAAAATATATACAAATTTTGAAAAAAATATAAAAAATCGAAAAAATATATAAATTTTGAAAAACATAAATAAAATTTGAAATATATATATATATATATATATATAAAATTTGAAATAAATATATAAAATAAGAAAAAATAAAACAAAATCGAAACAAATATATATAATTCTGAAAAAATGTATAAATTTCGAAAAACATATATAAATTTCAAAAAATATATATATAAAGTTAATATATATATATTCAAAAAATATATAAAATTTGGAAAATATATATAAAATTTGAAAAAAAATATAAAACATCGAAAAAATATATAAATTTCAAAAAACATATATAAAATTTGAAATATATATATAAAATAAGAAAAAATAAACAAAATTCGGAAAAAATATATTAAATTCTGAAAAAATGAATAAATTTCGAAAAAAAATATAAATTTCAATATATATATATAATTTGAAACAAATATATAAAATTCAAAAATTTATTTCGAAAAAATATATAAAATTCTGAAAAAATGAATAAATTTCGAAAAAAATATATATATTTCAAAATATATATATAATTCGAAACAAATATATATAATTCAAAATTTATATATCTTTTTCGATTTAGATATATATTTCAAAATTTATATATGTTTTTCAAAATTTATATGTTTTTTCGGAATTTTATATATATATTTCAAAATTTATATATCTTTTTCGAATTTTATATATTTATTTCAATTTAGATATATATTTCAAAATTTATATGTTTTTTCGGAATTTTATATATATATTTCAAATTTTATATATCTTTTTATAATTTTATATATTTATTTCTAATTAGATATATATATTTCAAAATTTATATATGTTTTTCAAAATTTATATGTTTTTTCGGAATTATATATATATATTTCAAATTTTATATATCCTTTTCGAATTAGATATATATATTTCAAAATTTATATGTTTTTTCGGAATTTTATATATATATTTCAAAATTTATATATCTTTTTCGAATTTTATATATTTATTTCGAATTAGATATATATTTCGAAATTTATATGTTTTTTCGGAATTTTATACATATATTTCAAAATTTATATATCTTTTTCGAATTTTATATATTTATTTCGAATTAGATATATATTTCGAAATTTATATGTTTTTTCAGAATTTTATATATATATTTCAAATTTTATATATGTTTTCTAATTTTATTTCGAATTTTATATATATTTCAAAATTTATATATGTGTTTCAAAATTTATATATTTTTTCCAAATTATATATATATATATATATGAATTATATATGTTTTTTGAATTATATATATATTTAAATTATATATATTTTTTAAAATTTTAGGGGGTGAGACTGTAATTTATCCATTAGGGTGGGGCAATGTGAAAATTCAATAATCTAGAGGGTTTATTGAGAGTAATTTCATAATTTCACATTTCTAATGGAGCAATTGATATATTTGAAAATTTAAGAATGCCCGTGCAATTAGGCCTTATTTCAAGGGAGATCAGTGATATTTTCCCATATATATAACTAAAGAGACAGCCCCAAAACTACTTTGGCCAACTCTTCTCATGTTTCACATCTGCCAAACCTACTTTCTTAGCACTGTGAGGTGGACAGTCCTTGGGGAGGGATAGTTCTTTATTTTTCTTTTCCTTTTCTAAAAAATTTCCTTGAACAGATGGGTAATGCTTATTCATCTTGTCCCTAAAAAAGTTAAAAAAAAAACTATACTTAAAATTTGGATAAATTACAGTAATCTCTCCTGAGATTGGACAAATCTCACTTGTAAGTGGAAGATTTGAGATTTATTACAATTACAACACCCGTAATTAAAATCTAAAAAATAATAATAAAAAAGACATTCCCTTCAAAAAGATAATAGTAACCTAATATATGCTGAAATGACTAAAAAAAGAGAGGTTATGATAGACTTTTCACATTAAATTTTATCATTTGCTACATAGGAAATTTCGTTTTAATAAACTTCAAAAGTTCCACATGTGTAAAATTAGTCCAAACTTTAAGAAAGGTAGGTGTAATTTACCCTTAAAATGTTGTCCCTTCACCTATAAATTTATTCAACATCAATATTCATACATCCATTACGACAAAACCGATCGAAAAGTGTACGAATGTTGGTTGAAATCCATAAAAAGTTACTTGTTAGAACGAAATTGGGCCTATAAATGTTGTTTAACATTGGTTAAATCCATAACATCAAATCTTTTATTTTTAATACATTTGATCTTGTATGTTTTGAGATTGTATTAAAATCTAAAATAAATGTGTCAATATTAGTTTTAAATACAGCACACTCCAACAGATGATCAGGACTGGAATAACTACATGGGACAATAATTAAACCAAGTCTTTTTCTAATCTTCCCCTCCCTGCACCCTATGGACAAAGTAAATGTTGGGTAATGTCCTTTATTACTTTGTGTTTTGCAAATTTTTTGTTAGTTTGTGAATAGTCACTTTGTACCATCATTAAGTTCTGCTTCTGCATAAGAAACCTACTGCATTTTTGCAGCAAGATTTGTCCATATAATCTAAGATACACATGATTGCTACATGTGAAATTTTTAGTATCTTAAAATTTCTTTTTACCAAGCTCTGTCCATCTAAAACAGACTATATATATATATAAGGGTAAATACCACTTACATCCCCTCAAAGATATCCTAATCCCACACAAACCCCTCAATATTCACTATTTTCACTCGGACCCCTCAAAATTGAATTTTGTCCCACAAAGACCCCCTCCGTCTCCATGCCGTTAAACTGTGCTGTTAACCACCCTGTGAATTGTCTTTTTTGCCCTCAAAATGATATAAAATGACCTGCATATCCTTCTTCTTCTTCAATTTGGGCATCTCAAAACCCTAACCCTAATTTATATATAGAAAGAGATTGAAAGTGAAAAATTGGGAGAGAGATTGAAGATGGGGATTATATATATTGCATACCCATATATACATATATATATATGCTGCTATATATACCCATATACCCGTGTATATATATATATATAGTTGCTATATATATACCCGTATATACCCATATATACATATATATACCCGTATATACCCGTATATATATGTGTGTGCGCGTATGTGTGCACAGAGAGAGAGAGAGAGTAAAAAAATTTTAAATATTTTTTTATTTTTGAATTTAGTATTTTTTTTTGAAATTTAATATATATATTTTAACTTTTATATTTATTTTCAAAATTTATAATTTTTTATATTTTTTTCGAATTTTATAATTATTTTCGAAATTTAATATATATTATTTGAATTTTATATGATTTTTTTTTAATTTTATATATTTGTCTTGAATTTAATATGTTTTTTTTAAAAAAAATTCAAAAAATATATATTTTATATTTTATATTTATTTTCGATTTTATAATTGTTTTTGAAATTTAATATATATTTTGAAATTTTAATGTTTTTTGCAATATTTATATTTATTTTTGAAATTTAATATGTTTTTTTGAAAAAAAATAATTTTGAAATTTATATATATTTTTAATATTATATATATTTTTGAATTTATAATATTTTTCAAATTTTAAAATATATTCTTTTGAATTTTATATATTTTTTGAAATTTTAATACAATTTTTTTTGAATTTTAAATATTTCTTTCAAATTTTATATATTATTTTTGAACTTTATAATTTAGGTATGTTTTTTGAAATTTAAATATTTTTTTGAATCTATATATTTTTCCCCTTTTTATATATTTTTTTCAAAATTTTTATATATTTTCAGATTTTAATATAATTTTTCAAAATTTTATATTTTTTTTGCATTTTCAGATTTTATATAATTGTTTTGAATTTTATATATTTTTTCAAATTTTATATATATTTTTTCTAATATATATATATTTTTCGTAATATATATTTATATATTTTCGTAATATATATATATATATATATATATTTTTGGGCATATGAGTAATTTCATACTTTATATATTACCCTAATGTAATAAGTGAAATCTTAGGGGGTGCTACTGCAATTTACCCTTTTTTTAAATATATAACGAAGGGCAAATTAGTAATTTCACAATAAAACGTCAAGGCTATTTGTCAGAGGGGGTCCGTGTAAGAATACTCAACATCGAGAGAATCTGTGTGAAATTAAGATATCTTTGAAGGGATGTCGGTGGAAATATCCCTGTATATAACCAACAAAAGTAGCACAATTCATATGACACTTTTAGTAGCTTTAATCAGAGTTCACACCATGGATGTGCCTGAGCACTTGTGTCCTTACATGAAATGAATTCAGGTCTTGTATTAGTTCAATATGAAATTAGTGGACATGTCAGGGCTTGGAAGTGATCATATTTGGACCACACATGAGATTCTTCTTTGGAACATGCATTTTAAACTTTCCCAATTCCCCATCATGTCCACATCTTTCAAGCAAAGAAATAAAAAATTAATGCTATTTATTAAAAATTGACATCTAACTATCACAATGTTTCCTAGACAATGATTTGTAAATATAATCCATCCATGCAAAGAAATGGTTAACATAATAAAACAATTTTAGGATGAAAAGTACAATAATGGCACAACAAATTTAGGTTCACTCTCTAATAAGAAGCTAAGGGTGCGTTTCAATAGCTAATTTATGTTATGATTTTTGCTTTTTGGGCTTAAAATGAGAACAAGAACTCAATTGGTACACTTTTGAGCCCAAACCTTCTCATCCACAGTAAAAAAAACATCACCTCAAAATGGCCCAATTTTGAGAATATGAAAATGATGTTCTCTTGGTTTTTTGCACTGTAGGTAGCCTCTAATTGAATAAGTGTTCGTGGACCAATTTCTGAGAAAAGAGAAAAATCCCCAAAACTCACTGTAGAACACTCCTCTCTCTTCTCTGCGACAACCTCCTAGGGTTTGAACGTCGGGTGAGAAACTCTCCCAAGTTACATTATACATTCACTTTCTCTCTCTACACGCCACTTTCTCTCTTTAGAAAACACAATCTCTTCCATCTCCACAACCTCCTCGACTCGCCGCATGGCCACACCCATAAATCGACCCGAAAGATCCACCTCTATCCATGACTCGGACTCTCGACTCACTGAGTCCGAGAAGTCGAACGGCGCCGGAAGCTGGAACATCCTCGAATGGACCAAAATCGAGGTTTATTTCCTCCCTCTCTCATTCTAGGGCTCGTTATTATATATATACCGTATATATGTATGTGTGAGTGTGTATATACATGTATATGTAATTGGATTTGTAATTGACAACCTGATTCGAGGCCCGTTCTGCAAGGGGTATTGGAATTTTTGCTTGAAGCCGAAGAGGTTATAGTATAGGTTAGTGTGGATACACATATCATCTTCAATAATGCTATTGTTATTTCAAATCTTGTTCCACACTACTGCCATTGTGTTTGGATTTTATGAACAGTTAAAGCGGACAAGTTGAAATTTGTCAATAACTATTAACAATTCTTGTAGAGAAGTTTTTGGAATTTGTCAAAAACTTATCAACAATTGATGAATATGTCAAATATTACGAGTGAATTAGATTTTTTTCCCCCATGAATCATGAAGTGGTCTTGGGTGAAATTATGTGTATTTTTTTTGGTAATCTTAGTGAATGTAAGAGTAGTTTAAGTGGAACGAGTTTTTGATATTGGAATGATGAAATTTGGAAGCGAAAGTGAAGTAGGAATTGCAAGTGGTCAAACTGTTGATGATTGAGACCTATATAAATGCGGGGTTTGTTATCCTAAAGGCATATGGCGATTCAAACACATTTTAGGCGATTTCAACTAATTTCGATGTGAGGACATTTAGTAATTTTCGCTCCATCGTGTTGCAATTGTCTCAATTGTGATAACGCCCAAATTTGAGATTGGATTGCACTTAAGGATCGGATCATGATTCATCAATGAACTATGAATGTAATTGCAACAATTTTCTTTTGATAAGTAAGAAGTATATGCAAAAAAACGTTCAAGTGGGGAGCACGTCCCTTACACACACAAAAAAAAAAAGCAACCAAAGCCCCCTAAGGGTGAAGGGAATCCAAAAAATTAACTTCTTCGTCTATAGATATACGATATCTACTCATAACCCAACAAAAGAGAGGAGAAATAAAAAAAATCCGCCCCTTGGAAGATTTTGGCATTTAACCAGGAATCAAACACCATTTTCCTTAACCACTGGAATATTCTTTCCTGTACAAGGATTCGACAACACCAAATGAAGAATTGAAGATCCAACACTAACCTATTGATTTTCTTGAGATAAAGACCACTGAAATGTAAAAGGACTTGATAATGAAATAGAATTGCTGAGAATCAGGGTTTGTCTTATCTTTGATCATAATAGGGTGCGTCATTTCAATTGGAATACAATATCTAAATAGCTCTATTGTGACCATACCATATCTTTGATCATAATGTGGACCTATTGGAATCACTTGTTTAACATGGTATCCACAAACACTGGTATTTCACATTTGTTTGCTTGAATTGAGTGGCCACTTAGTGTTGCTTGTTTTTGGTGGTTTTCTGCTGAACAATCCAACATAATACTACTGTAGTGCTAATATCTTGTAATTATTTGTTTCTTACGTGAGAATGATAATACTGATAATTGGACATTGGTTCACGATGTATATCTTGTTAAAATGCTAATTAACAGCTTCATGTATCATGTTGTTTTTGATAATTTAAATGTTTTCTCAGTAGTCCCTTACACCCACATACACTTGTGTCAATACATATGCCAATATCCATGTTTCCTTGATTGTGTTGTTAATCTAAAACTGTATTTATGATGGTTATGTTGGTCTATATGGTTCTTGTGACTTCAAATCAATAAATTTTGTTCATAAGTTGATTGTATGATAAACTTCATATGTTATTTGGATACCAATGTCTCTGAAATGTTTTTCCTTCACTTTTGTAGAGTGAGGGATCAAGGAATATCATTGCACTAGGCACCATACCCTTGTCAATAATTGAGAAGTTCAACAAAATTGTAAGTTTTTTTTCCCTTTTTATTTTTTGTGATTTCGATCCACGATGTAGCACTATATTGAGGGATAAGAGTTATACGAGGGTGTTAGAGACTATCATTGATTAGAATGATTTACGTCTTGACAGTACATTGGATAAGAGTGATATGTTGGGTTAATTTTAGGAATCCTCCATCAATCTGGTTTACACATTTATCACCTCTATTTTTTCACCTATAAATAAATGGTCATTATAAACAAAGTAAAAAATTCCTTACTTCTTTAATTTCTTCATTTTATTAATACTCTCACTCTTCACTTGAATCTATTTTAATCAATTATTTTTTTTGTTTTTTAACAGGACAGAAATGAGAATCCTCCAGGCATAATAAGAGATGAAGAAGTTTATCCCACTGTTCAAGCAAATGATAAAGAGGCTGGTCCAGTGGCATGTTCTAGATCCCGCGTTTGTGCCTGATAGTTGAATAGTAAATATATATGACGAAGGAATTTGCATTCCTCCTCATTTTGACCACCATGACTTTTTTCGGCCTTCTGCACCATCTCATTCTTGAATGAGTGTAATATAATGATGGGTGCAAATTTGAAGGCGGTTAGTCCAGGAGAGTTTGTTGGTCACGTCTCCATTCCTTCGCCTGTAGGGTATGCTATCTTCAAAAATTCCTTTTCTTTCGAAAACATTTTAGTATCATTTTAAACTTAATTTGATTTATTAATTAATTTGTATGATGCAAATTGGTGCTTGTTCTAAATGGTAATGGAGTTCACGTTGCAAAACACTACATTCCATGTGTTTCGGCAAAAAGGTATCTTAATCTTTCTCGATGGCGTAGAATGAAGAGTTCTTTTTTTTTTTCATTTCAACTATATGGAAAAAAAAAAACCTTGCTTATTTCAAGATTTCAATAACTTTCAGGAAAATGGATGAGAGGAAGTTGTTGTATAATTATTTGCACGATCGGGAGCTCATGAATATAAAGCCTTTATTGTGTATTGCCATGATGAAGTTACAAGTACAACAAAACCAGAATGAAGATGAAGAGATCATCCATGGTGGACCTAAACTGCTGCAGAGACCATCAGTGATTCATTTCTTATGACGGAATCGCTTTCCTCTTCCGCTTCCTTCAACAACTTGATTTGTACTCCTCCAAACAATCAAAAGGAAATAAAAACTATTGGAAGTAATGAACTGTACAGTGTTATATTTACCAAAGTTATAAATTGCTAGTTATTGAAATTAAATTATTCTTTGTAATCAATCATGTGTGTATTATACTGTGAGTTTAGAGATTTTCAGTCTTTTGTATCAATATGAGAAAGAGTTATATTGAATCATTTCTTTGATCCTTATTTGGAGTTGCACTTTATTTTGTATCAATCTGTAAAATATGTTGGGTATGAAAATAATCGTGTTATTTTTTTTCTCTTTGATATATTTATTGCTACTTAATTTTATCAAAATAAATAAATTACTATTAATCATTTTTAGGGGAATGTGTTGTATGAATTTTTTCAATTCCAACACTTAAGGCAAAATTTCAGTAAAATTTTTTAAAAAATAATTCAACTCTGCCAAACATGTTTTTTTTATTTCTGTTCTCAGAAATCTAGGGAACACAGACGCTGCCAAACATGTTTTCATGTTCCTGTTTTCAGATTTTCTGAAAAAACAAGGTCTGTCGAACGTGTTTTTTTATTTTTTGTTCCCGAAAATTTTCCAGACAAAATTCTCAACCAAACATGTTTTTGTTTCCGGATTACCCTTAGGACAAGAACAAAAAAAAATTTTGTTCTCGAGAGGAAAAAAACAAAAACGAAAACACTGATTTTCAAACGCACCTAAGAAAAAATGTTGTAGAGAAAATGCAGCTCAGAATATGAAAGAATGTTTACAGCTTGATGCGTCACTTCAAAAAAAAAGTAATGAAACTTATATACCCGAACCGCGAACAAGATTGACCCATTTAAAAGAGGCTTGGAATTTGGTGCTTTAGGAAGCATCAACTCTCTCATAGGCAATTCGTGTAGACCACGACCAGGAACATAATTTCAGTCCATATGAGAGTCGCTTTCTACTAGTCCCGTATATTAGTAGGACAAAAACTCGAAAAAAAGATATAAAAAATGAAGTGCGCTTGAATGTCTAAACCCATTTCACATTAGGCCCAATATTAGAATTCGAAGATCCTAATAGGGGCTCAATGTTTCATGGGTAAGTCCAAAGCCCAAGATATAAGTGGACCTTGAACATGGGCCTAATTTCAAACTGAAGCCTGTTCTCAGACGTTAACAAAATTGGGCCCGAAGTTTGATTATTGGGCCATCACATTATTTTACGGCCTCTTTTATAAATACATGTAATCAAAACACCATGAGTGTGTGTATTTGTCTGTGTAGGGAGAGATGCAGAAAAGGGAGCAGAGCAAGCAGGGCGGAGGCTCCGGTGGCTCCAACACGCCGGCGGCGAAGAGAGGCCGTCCCTTCGGAAGCACTGCCAACGCAGCCGTGGTGGCGGCGTTGGGAGCGGACACGGCGGCGCCTTCCACGCTCCTCGGCCCCTCTCTCCAAGTCCACTCCTCCTTCGCCGGTCAGTTCACTCAAACCCTAGGCACTTCTTACAGCTATGTATTACACATGAGATCGGTAAAATTTAGATTAATACTGTGGATTTAGGGATTGGGGTACATGTGTTATCGCCTTGCAAATCAAACTGGAATATATAGTTTGAAATTTTGAAATTGATATAATTTTGTGTGTATGTTCACACATATATACATATTTGTATATCTTATGTACATAATATGTTGCGAAATCTGGTGTTGATAATGCAGCTCAGAGTTATCAGTAGAGAAATCTTTAGTATTAGGCGCTTAGGGTTGTTCTGCTAGGTTTCAATTCCACTTGCTATTCAGTCTTAACTTGTGTGTGTGTGTGTGTGAGAGAGAGAGAGAGAGAAAGTAAGGAATTGGCCAATTGTTGCTGTACCTCAATTATTTATTTATTTATAATCATAACAAGGGGTAAAAGAGGCTCTTTTGGGAGAGTTAGGGAGAGAGAAACATAATAGTTTAGTGGTATTTTCTCTCCAACTCTCTCTACATGGTATTTACATATATGATATTTTTTGGGCATTTCTAATGATATCACGCATTATTCCCTCTCCGCATTTTTGTTTCCTGGACATTTAGAGGGCGAAAGGTTCAAACCCCACCCTTAGTTTAGTTAGATTGAAAAACATGTATTGACCAAAAAAAAAAGGGCACAAGTGAAGGGAGTGTCAAAGGGGTATTAATTTAAAAGTTACATGCTCTGTAATATGTTAAGCTTTCGGAGTTGATGGTTGTTAATAGACTAATTTGCTGACGGATATTGGAAAGAGAAAACACACGAAACAAAGATATGTTCCGACAATATTTTGAAGCAAAGTTCTGCCCCCATACTTGTTGTCCGAAGCTTTTTCCCATTGCACTAATCAGTGGCCAGCCATACTTTTCTTTAAGTAGCTTCCTTGTTATATGGTGACCACAGTTTCTTTTGCATTTGCTCCAAAAGAGAACATTTAATATATCTGTAAATTGCAGGTAGAAATAAACTGGGAACTAGAAATGTTTTATTCGGCATATCTTTAATAGGCTGCCAAGACGTAGTACTTATATAACTTATAAAGTTCATAAGAATCAGAACAAGTTCATAATGATTCTCCTAAGTGTATTTAAATTCTCGCATTTATGTATCAGTATGTTATTGTATTATTTATTTCTTTTAGGGACTCCATTGTCCATTACCAGAAACTTTGTGGATTACTTCATGTAATTGATTACATGTGATAGTTGAAGTAAATTATTGTTGGGCAACTTTACGAATCAGATAATTTCTAGTATTGCATTGTATTGGCAATATCAATTTATTCCAGGACAATCCCTTCCTTGTTACTGTTAAAATTTGCTATACGTCCATCTAGAGGGGGTGTATCTAAACAAGAAGTAGATGTAATGGTTAGGCACTCATTACCTGGTTGCTTGCATGGGCTACTTATTTGGCTACAATTTACAGCTGGTAGCACATCACATGCTAGCACAGGCAGTAATATTTATTGGGGAAGAGAAAAAAACACAGAGGCAGTAGTCAATAGGTATCCTGCTTTTGGAAGGTGGGGCTTGCATGATTTGATAATATTGGGGATTCTCTCGTTACATTGATTTGAAAAAGGCTTGGCCAGTCTCGTTCTAGAGAATTTTAGAATTTGAAACACTTAATACTTTTTTTTTTTATAACCGTGATCTCCGGGCCAGCCTACGCGCACTTCGACTAATTCACGGGACCCGTGCAAGGCGACCCCCCACATGAATCGGGTAAGGCTCGGACTATGTCCGCGGTCGTGGTCCTAACGAATTGTTTGTACCTAGTAGGAATCAAACATGAAACCTTATACTTCTTGAGGCACCAAGTCCCAAGTCTTACAATACTTTAAGTTGTAGTTTTTGCCTTTTTGGAGGACTGACTGAAAACATGGAAAACTTGGCATTAGTAAAAGGTAAGTGGATGTTTGGACAATTGAATTCACCTGAAAATGTTTATCCAACAGGAAGTATCATACCAATTTTCTGCATAATTTTTTGCAGAACAAAACAACAAAAGAATTGTGCTGGCTCTTCAAAGTGGATTAAAGAGTGAGCTGACATGGGCACTAAATACTCTGACATTACTATCATTCAAAGAAAAGGATGAAGTGCGGAAAGATGCAACTGCTCTTGCAAAAATTCCTGGGTTGCTTGATGCTCTTCTCCAAGTTGTATGAACCAAAATTTTAACATTGTTCGCTGATTCCAAGTTATTTCTCTCTGTTTTTTTTCATAGTCTACCTCACATTACACATTAATATTGACTTTTGTACAACTAGAGTAGATAGATGACTGGAGGGATATAGCCCTACCAAAGGAGCTGCTAAAGGCACCGAGGGTGAGATCGTTAGGAGCAAATTCCACTGTAACTGGATTTGGGAATGAATCTGAGGCATTGGGGAATAATTCTGCTCCCCATCCTAGGTAAAGTAGTCATAGTTGCTAGTCACTTCTTTGCTGTAAATTTACCATTATAGAAACATATCTGCAATTTGGACTTGGAACCTGAATATGGTATCTTCTTATGGTAGCCTGGGGTCTGGTTCTTCTGTTGCCGAGGGATCCACACAAAAGGGTACACCCAAGCGTCGTCCTCAGGGGTGGTGGTTTAATGAAGATGGACTTTTTAATCTGGATGAGGAGGGGCGGTCAGAAAAGCAGCAGTGCGCTGTTGCCGCTTCTAATATTATCCGCAACTTCTCTTTCATGCCTGATAATGAAGTAATTATGGCACAGCATCGCCATTGCTTGGAAACAGCGTTTCAGTGTATTGAAGATCATATTACAGGTATAATCTCAAGTTTTTCCTTTTTGTTCCTTAATGGTCTTCACTAATAAAATCTAGCTTTTGAGTATTATTTTCTTTCCAAAGGAAGATTTAGAAAGGAAGGAAAATAAAAAAAATATTCCATTTCCCCCCATCAGTGGTCCAATTTACCCTTTGATCCCCCCATTCCTTTTTATCAATGCCAGGCCCACATCGAACAATTTTTCGTACATCGGCTGGGTAGATTGAACAAAAATTCATGTATGCAGGGTTTCAAAAACGTATGTTAGAATGGCATGTCAACTTAGTTGTTGAACACTGTTTATATGGCAATCAACCTGTTTTAAGTAGGGATATTGGTATTGTTACATAAGATAACTGTTCTCTTTTGACCAAATCAAAATCATAAGAGTGACCTATTTTGTTAATCAATGGCTGTTGGCACATAGGTCGAAAGCCTATGGGAAGCAGCTGCATTGACTCTCTCTCTCTCACACACACACGCAAACACTCTCTCTCTCTCACACACACACACACACTACGTTGGTGTCAGTCATGTCTACTTTATTCTATGGTTGATTTTAATACATTCTGCACAGCATATTACATAAAATGATAATTTAGTTTCCAAATTATTCTTTTTAAAATAAGATTGGTTTGAGGTGTACTGGATCTATGTACATTGTGACATTTAGGAAAATATTTTATGTATCTCTTAGTCTGTACACTCTAGCGTTCCTAAACTGAATGTTCCACAGAGGACGATGAACTTGTAACTAATGCCCTTGAGACGGTAGTAAATTTGGCTCCATTGCTGGATCTTCGAATCTTTAGCTCATCGAAGCCTTCCTACATCAAAATAACGTAAGAGACTTTGCTTAACATGTTGCTTTACATATGCTGGTTTTAATTTCCAACTTCTGTATTAATTTCTTAATCATTGTTTCTATCAAACCAGAGAGAAACGTGCAGTCCAGGCCATCATGGGGATGCTTGGATCTACTGTCAAGTCCTGGCATTGTGCAGCTGCAGAATTACTTGGGCGTTTGATAATAAACCCTGATAATGAACCTTTCCTGCTTCCTTTTGCCCCACTGGTAGATATTCCTTTCTCATGCCATCCCATCTTATGTGAGTTTTAGGTCATATGACATGCATGGACCAACTGCATTTACCTTCATGATCGTTTTACGGACTTGGCAGATTTACAAGCGTTTAGTGGATCTATTAAGCTTACCAGCTATTGATGCTCAAGCTGCTGCTGTTGGTGCGCTCTATAACCTCGCAGAAGTTAATATGGACTGTCGGTTGAAGCTTGCAACTGAGCGATGGTGAGGTCATTTCTACTATAGCTAGCACAAAACAAATATACAAGTGTTACTACATAAAATATTTCTATATCTGAACAAGCTGTGTAAACTATATTAAATTCAGGGCAGTTGATCGGCTGTTGAAAGTCATCAAGGCACCACATCCAGTGCCAGAGGTTTGCAGGAAAGCAGCAATGATATTAGAGAGCCTCGTCTCAGAGCCGCAGAACAAGGCCCTGATGCTAGCTTATGAAAATGCCTTTGCGGAGATACTTCTATCGGAGGGAAAATATTCAGATATGTTTGCCAGGATATTGTATGAGTTAACATCTCGACCGAGCAACAAAGTGGCAACGGCTCGTGGGTTTTGGGGCATGTAATCAAAACTCCTTACATCTGCATTTTCTAGTCATTCGGCTCAGGCTAGCATTCTAGAATGGTGCCTGAGAATTGAACCCTGTACCTGTGCATATTAGCTAACTTAATATATTTGCACCTTATATTGCTTACATTTGAAAGGTATAAGCTGTAATGCTGTGCATTTGTTGTCAATTGTAGTTTTAAGTTTACGTGGAACAAATTTAATTTATATGGCTCTTATTAAGCTGGTAGCCTTCTTCGACCTCTCCCTACAATCAAGGTTTTTCAGTTGCAAATGTCTGTCACTGAGATCGAAATGGCCAAATCAAGCATTCACAAGCAGACTTTCATCATTTATCTTCACTTTGCCATGTGAAAACAAAGAAAACGCGGGTTTCTAATCAGTTGCCAGAATATGCAAGACTGGGGAATTATTCAGTCAATAACCAAAGTAGAGATCTCCATAGATGTAACGTTACCAAAATCATACAAAATGTTCGTTCATTTATTGAAGCACCATCTTTATTTGTCGTTAATCTTACACGCATATTACATAGATATAATTTGGGATCATCTTACACGCATATTACATAGATATAATTTGGGATCAACTGCTCGTAGGTACAACTGAAAAGATATAGTACACATTTATAGTCCGAGAGAATAATCAATGAATATTTTTCTTGCGAGCAATTTCTCGAGCCATCTCCCTTAGTTCCTCTGGTGATGGTGGCAGTGGTCCCTCTGGAGGAT
Organism: Cornus suecica; assembly: GCA_963922005.1. NCBI lineage: Eukaryota > Viridiplantae > Streptophyta > Magnoliopsida > Cornales > Cornaceae > Cornus > Cornus suecica. Next base: position 5,417,840 of record OY998246.1, read on the forward strand.
ACTCCACATAGGAGCGCTTCACATCAAAAGAAGCTCAAATGCTTTAGAGAGGAATCAAAACATGGACTAAGAGCAAAACTTTTATTTCAAAAGGAACATCAAAGAATACAATATAAAGCTACCATCTACAGAAAAGTTTTGGGCATGATTTGCATAAATAAGAGTTGATCCGGCACAAGTATGTTGCCTTGGGGCAAAGTAGGATACATTGTTCAGACATTAAGAACGATATGCGTATGCAAAACCATCATATAAAGCCGGATTGTGAAATCGGGGAACTAACCTTCTCCAAAAATAATTATGAAGTTATTCTAGTAAAAGGATCACCATGGTCCATATCTGGTTCAAATTTTACCCAAACTATATATGTATATACACAATTGAATGTGTATAATACAGGCGTTTTAAAGATGTTACAGATCACAAGTTTTTTATACTGGCTCTCACAATTCTGTAGAAGAGTAAAACTAGCATCCCAGTCTAAATAATGCTATATATGCGTACATCCAAAAAGACGATCATTTTTCACGGGACTTTTAAAATAAACCAACTTAATAGCTCACTACTATCAATACAATAATTTCTCTCAAAATCTATTATGAGAAAACACTTGTACAATAGCTGAAACAACCCGGACAGGCAACACTAAGTATGCTTCGGTTTAAGGCAAAAACGTCACATGCAATAAACAAATCTCAGCTTGTCACAAATCACAACAGTAAGCCTACTGCTAAAGGCTCAACCTAACTTAAGCTCATTCAAACCCGACACTACAAGTCACTGGAAGGTCAAACTATTAAACATTAAACACTATAATTATTCATCACGCAGCCTTAACCTACAGAAAATCCATACATGCTATCATACGGATAAAAGGTATCCCTCCATCAAATAGTACTGACAAACATGTAATCCTTGAGCTGCCTCAATAGCCACTACAAAATAAAAAAAGGTACCCGTGTCACTAGTCAATCGGAAGAAGCAAATCACCTACTTGACGAAGCATATATATATGAGCTTCGAAGTAACTACTCCACCTAGTAGCTACAAGCCGGACTCCTAATGAAGATGAAAACATTCTTATATAGGATGTTCATTCCTACTCATTGTAGTCAATCGTTTAACGACTCATCTTCGCTTTGTTGTCGCCTTAGAATTATATCTTTTCGTACGTTGATAAATAAAGATCTCAACTTTATCAATGGGTGTAAATTGATTTTTTAACATATTTCACTACTGCATTTTGTAGTAAAAATCAGAGTTTCCCTGTAATATGCTGGTCTTATACCTGTCCAACCTTCAATTTCCATGTGAATTGAGAGTGTGCAATATATACAGTACATAAAAGCTTGTATGCTACATTTAATTAAATTAACAAACTTTATCTTATAGTCATATTATTCATTATCAATTTCATGTGTTGATGGTCAGCGACCAATTCTTCAAATAGACACTCAAGTCAATGCATACTTATCAGAACACATAAAACACATTTGGCAATTGAGGAAACCCAAATATTCTCTACCAAATTGGGCAATCAAGCTACTTAGAATTAAAAGGAGTTACTGAAAACAGAATTATATATAAATTTGATATATATATATATATATATAGAGAGAGAGAGAGAGAGAGAGAGAGAGTTACATTGCCCATGAATTTCTGGATATTCTTGGAATTGTTGGCAAAGAAATACATAAGGCCGAAAGGAACAGAGACGTATACGGCGAATTTAGCGATCTCCAAAACACCCTTTGAAGTACCCAACGATGACATCTTTACTCAGATCGCATTTACCAGTAAAACCCTAGACAGAGAGAGAGAGTCAGGGAGTGAATACATGGAAGCTTTGAAGTTTGAATTAGTCTTGCTCAAAGTGGGCCAGGTCTGGCTGGCACTTCCAATATTGGGCTTTCAAGGCCCACTTAAAGTTGTTAACCTTCGGAAGCTGAAAGTTAATTGGATTTGGGTCCACTTTCAGAGCTAGCACAGGCCCGATAAGGGACTTGAGTAACTACTAAGGCCCTTTTTGGATAGCTGTTTTTGGCTACCTGGAGGGAGAAACTATTTTGAAAGGTGTTTGACAAATATTTTAGATAGGAATGACAATAGGGCGGGTACAAAACGGGTTCACCTATATTCATCCCCGCTTTGTTTAATTTTTTAAAATACCATATCCTTCATGGGTTTATCACGGGTTGTCTTTTCATAAATCATACTTACCTCATTAACAATTTATTATATCCGCACCCGTCCCATTAATATTTAATTATCAGTGTTATCTTCATAATTGAAAAAAGAATTTTGCACACAAAAACATCAAAAATAATAAATAATACTATAAGTTTACATATTTTTTATTTTCAAATCATCCAACAATTGAATTCTCTTTTTATTTCTCTTTTATTTGTATATATTAAATGACTCATATCTTCTTGTTCTTAGATGTTGAGCTCCACAAAAAAAGAATGAGTTATAACTAATAAAGTATTTAAGATTCATAATTTTTTATATATATAATAAATAAAAATAAAAATAAAATTAATACTAATGGGGCGGGGCGAGTCATAGCCGGTATTTAACAAAATTCGTACCCACCCCATAACCCGTGACGGGTTCAATTTCAACCCACCCCTACGAAACAAAAAGCGTTCCCAAACCCTTAAATAAAGGAACGGAACATGGTGGAGCTCCGGCGGGGCGATACAAATTGTCATCCCTAATTTTAGAAGAACATCTGACCTTTGAAGAATGTTTAAAAGAAATTAGGGGGTACAAGTTTCTCAAAACGGTTTCTTCTTTTTTTTTTTCTTTTTTTTTTGTGTAAAATCAAAAGCAAAAGTTATACCAAATAGAGTCTAACTATCAGCCCAACTCAAGGCAAACGTTATGGAATTTTATTTTATAGAAAAAATTTCGGGTAGGCCATGTTGACACTCCTTCTTTATGATTGCATTTATTTATTTTTACCGAAAAATGACGAAAAATTCTCTAATCTTATAAATAATTCATCTACTACTCCTTTCATGTGCAATTGTAGGATCACCGTGATTCTTTTATATGGGTGGATAGAATAAATGTCGAACATCAAATCAATCATGAACCAGAGGATAGTAACACTGATTTGGGCAATGTTGTTGCTCATATACAACATGAATAGAATCGGCAAAAGTACATGTTATATGCTGGTTGTATATGCCTCAGTTCGTTGTTAGTTCTTATATGCATTCTCATTTTAATTGTATTTATTGTTATTGTACTGAAATGAAGAGAACCTAGTCGTATGACATGATGTTGTAAAATATTGTTGACATTTATGGGGTAATATATATGTAGAATATGTTGGGTATTTATATGTATAAGCGTGTCAATATTTTTTATGCCATCATATATTTATTGGTATTAATTTTATCAAAACCAATAGCTAAACATAATTCTATAATAATAATAATAAAAACTATTAAACATAAATTTTTAGTAAACTTTTTTTAAAAAAAAAATTCAACTTGCCAAATGTGTTTTTCTGTTTCTGTTCTAAAAAATCCAGAAAACACAGACGCTGCCAAACGTGTTTTTATGTTTCTGTTCTCAAATTTTCTGAAAAAACAAGGTCTGCTAAACGTGTTTTTTTTTTTTTCCCAAAAAATTTTTCGGAAAAAATTTCGAACCAAACATGTTTTTGTATCCGGACTACCCTAAATACAAAAACAAAAAGAGTTTTGATTTTCAAGAGGAAAAAAACAAAAACAAAAACTCTGTTATCCAAACGGACCCTGTGCACCCCTAGAATTGGGTACCAAGGGACCCTTTAATCGGTATAGTTAATCGATTATTTTTTTTATTTTGAATTTTATTTTATATAATTTTGATAAAGGGTCCCTTGGTACCGATTAAAAATTAATCGATTAACTATACCAATTAAAGGGTCCCTTGGTACCCAAATCTAGGGGTGCACACGGTCTGGTTCGCTTCCGATTCTGATCGAAACCGGAATCGAACAGATACTTTCGGTTCCTTAAAAATGAAATCGGAACCGAACCGTTAATTTTGATTCAAATATTAATATATTTACGATGCGGTTCGCTTTTGATTCCGACCGAAACCGGAATCGAATCGATACTTTCGGTTCTTTAAAAATGAGAACCGAAACCGAACCATTAATTTTGATCCAAATATTAATATATTTAATTTTGATTAAAATATTTTAATAAAGTATCGGTTCGATTCCGATTTCGGTCACCATCGTGGGGCATGTTTCGCCATCGTGGCCATTGAAATAACTTTGCAGAGAGCTGAAGAGGATCCGTTACCTTGGCTAATGACTCCGAGGCTTATCCACTTAAACTTCAGTCACACTTTATATATATTTGAATTTTATATATATTTTAGAATTTTATATGTTTTTCGAATTTTTTATATATTTTTTACGAATTTTATATATTTGTTTCGAATTTTATATGTTTTTTTTGAATTTTATATATTGTTTCAAATTTTATATACTTTTTCGAATTTTATATGTTTTTTCAAATTTTATGTGTTTATTTAGAATTTTATAAAAAAAAAATCAAATTGTAATTTTCATAATATATATATATATATATATATATATTGTAATAAGGGGTGGAAGTGTAATTAGTAATTTCAGAGGGGTGAAGTGTTTGGGCATATGAGTAATTTCACACTTTATATATTACCCTAATGTAATAAGTGAAACAATTAAAGATGCATTATAGTCATTTCACCGGCCCAGGGGGTGTCATTGCAATAAAATTGAAACCTCAGGGGGCTATGGGACCGAAAAAGCATTGACCAGCCTCTGGCTGCAATTGGCCCAAACCTTAGGGGTTCTGACTGCAAATTACCCTAAATTATATATACCCAAATTAGACATGAAAATCAAATAAATTGGGACAAAATTTATATACACATCACACATGAAAATCAAAGAAATAGGGCAAAAATTATATATACCCAAATCAGACATAAAAATCAAAGAAATTGGGGCAAAAATTACACACACACACACACGTATATACACACAAACAGTGACGGATCTAGGAATCCGTGTCAGTGGGGGTTAAATTTATTTTTTTTGGTTTTTGGGATATAAATGACATATATTTATTTTTTTGGGGTTTAAAACAATTTTTCAGTGGGGGCTTAGTTGTAAAGAAATCTAAATTATGTGGTATCTAAGGTAAAAAAAAAATTAGTGAGAGCTAAATACAAAATATTCAAAATTTTAGAGTAAAAAATATATATATAAAAAAAAATTCAGTGGGGTCACCCTGCACATGAATATATATATATATAAGTTGAGTGAGAAGAAGATGAGTACTAAAGGGGTTTTTGGTGTAGCTCCTAGTAAATGGATGGCCGGTACTGAAGGACTGAGTGAAACGGTGAAGGTGAGGCGGTGGTGGAGGCGGCGAAGAGATCTGGAGAGCAACGACCTGATCTGGGTTATGTATTATGTATATATGTATATATATACTTCTTTTCTCTTTATATATATATTATTAATATAATAAAGGAAAAAGAAAAAGTATATATTTTAGTTATAATTTATAGGGTAAAGGGCAAGAAACCCCCCAAACTCCACTCTATCCCCCTAATTCAAAAAAGTAATTTTATTAATTATACTTTCACCCTTTCTTATTTTATTAATTACACTTACATCCCTTATTACAATATATATATATATATATATATATATATTACAAAAATTACAATTTAATTTTTTTTATATAAAATTCTAAATAAACATATAAAATTCGAAACAAACAAATAAAATTCAAAAATATATAAATAATTCGTAAAAAATATATAAAATTTGAAAAAACTTATAAATTTTGAAATATATATAAAATTTGAAACAATATATAAAATTCGAAAGAAACATATAAAATTTGAAAAACATATAAAATTTGTAAACAATATATAAAATTTGAAAAAACATATAAAATTCTAAAAATATATATATAATCCAAATATATATATAAAAAGTGTGACTTAAGTTTAAGTGAACAAATCTCATAGTCATTAGCCACGGTAACGAATCCTCTCCAGCTCTTTTTCTCTCTCTATCACTTTTCTCTATCTATCACTATCACTTTTTCTCTCTACAAATAAATATAAAATAAAAATAAAAATAATATTTTAATCAAAATTATATAAAATCAAAATCAAAATCAAAAATTAATCGATTAACTATACCGATTAAAGGGTCCCTTGGTACCCAAATGTAAGACTGCACACGCTTTGGTTCGCTTCCGATTTCAACCGGAATCGAACAAATACTTTCAGTTCCTTAAAAATAAGAACCGGAACCAAATCGTTAATTTTGATTCAAATATTAATATATTCACGGTGCGGTTCGCTTTCTATTCCTATCGAAACCAAAATCTAATCAATACTTTCGGTTATTTAAAAATGAGAACCGGAACCGAATCGTTAATTTTGATTCAAATATTAATATATTTAATTCCAATTAAAATATTTTAATAAAGTATTGGTTCAATTCTGATTTCGGTCACCATCGTGGGGCATGTGTTGCCATCGTGACCCTTGAAATTGCTCTGCAGAGAGCTGGAGAGGACCCGTTACCTTGGCTAATGACTCTGAGGTTTGTCCACTTAAACTTCAATTACACTTTATATATATATATATTTGAATTTTATATATATTTTAGAATTTTATATGCTTTTCGAATTTTATATATTATTTACGAATTTTATATATTTGTTTCGAATTTTATATGTTTTTTTTTTAAAATTTATATGTTTCTTTCGAATTTTATATATTATTTCAAATTTTATATATTTTTTACGAATTATATATGTTTGTTTTGAATTTCATATGTTTATTTCGAATTTTATATATAAAAAAATCAAATTAGAATTTTCATAATATATATATTTTGTAATAAATGGTGAAAGTGTAATTAATAAAATAAGAATAGATGAAAGTGTATTTTTATATTATAACTAGGGGGTAAAGTGTATGCTTTAAATAATTTAAATAATTTAGGGGAGTGGTTTTTAGATTTGACTATGATGATGCAATAACCAACCCCCAATAGCTAGAGCACTCCGGCTGTTCTAAATCTTATGGGTGCGTTTGGATACTTTGTTTTCGTTCTATTTTTTGTTTTTCGGCATTGTTCAGGAGAACAAAACATGTTTGACAATCCTTTTTACTATTTGTTATGTTCTCAATTTGGAAACTGTTTTCGTGAATAGTAGAAAAAACAAGGGAACAACAAAAACTTGTTTTTTTGTTCTTTTTGGGATTTAAAAAAAAAAAAAGAATTGTGGTAGAGAGAAAAAAATATGTGAGAATATATGTATTTTTTGGCCCCAAACATGTTTTTTGTTCTTGTTCTTTTGGATGAGAAAATAAGAACAAGAACAAGAATTGTTCTTGATTTTTGGTTTTCAAAACAAAAACAAAAACAAGGGTTCCCAAACGGGCCTACGTATTTTCAATTCAATGTTCCCACCATAAAATAAAAAAATGTTATGGTTTTGTAACCCGAAAGAAAGAAGGGATAAGTTCAAGTTTGGCAGCAAGTTTGGAAGTTTGTTTCCATAATATTAATATATTTGATGTTGAACCTTCTTTTTGGATTATTTCCTAAATTCTTAATTTCTAAGAATTCAGAAAAAAAAGAAAAAAAAAATGAAAGAAAAAAACAGAAAATCTACTCTGGTTGGTTTAATAAAAATGAGTTCTCTGAAAATAATTATTTTTGTAATTGAATTTTTAGAAATTTGTTTTCAGAAAACTGAACCAAACATACATTTTTTTACAGTTTTCTGATTTTTAGTTTTCAGAAAACTGTTATCAGAAATACAAACCAAACATGTGTATCTCTGAAAACTGTTTTTAAGAATTCTGAGAACATGGAACAATTTTATGAGAATAATAAAAATGATTTATCTGAAAATAACCATTTTTATAACTGAATTTTCAAAAAACTATTTTAGAAAATTGAATCAAGCATATCATTTTACAGTTTTCTGATTTTCAAATTTTAAAAAATAGAAGTTGTTCTCATAAATTTTCAGTTTTATTGAAAGGATAAAATTTTGTCATTATAACATCACAATGCAACAAGTTTTTCGTGCCAAAAACTGAAAGTAAATGGGAGTTCTATATAAATTGTCCAATTTTTTTTATTCTTTTGTTGTAAATTTGATTCTTTGTCTCAAGTCTCGAATGGTGATGTTGGACCTCTTAGAATATCTCAATATTTATGAAGGTTGTCAGAATCATGATTTTAGGTAGAATCGTTTTGAAGTATGTAGAATCGGAATCGTGGAATCGTAAGTAGAATCGTAAAATTCTAGCAACTTGTATTAATTTTTTTTTTTTAAATATTAATAATTAAATATTTAATTTAAAAATCTAAATCATATTGAAATTTTCAAAAAATTTTAATACATTGTCTCTTTAAATGTTTTCTCATAAATCTAAGCCATCTATTGGGATATTGAACTAAATCATAAAATTTTTAGACATTTTATATGAATGGCGAAATTGTCAAATCATTATAAAAAATGTAGTAAAATCGTAAAATCGAACAAAATCATATTGATATTTATGCATTCTCTAGGGTATACCACATTCTTATCAAACCTATATTATTGTTCATAATCAAACCTATTCTTTGGTGTGCATACGTGGTTAACCAAAATTAAATTGTTATTGTATGTACTAAGTTCTTGTCATCTTGTCTATAATCAAACCTATTATTTGGTGTGCATATATATTTAATCATAATTAAATTATTATTTTATGCACTAAACAAATAGCATGAAAATGACATTCAAATTTCTTAGCCTTATTTGGTAACCAGTTTGGTCAAAGTTTTTAAAGATCAAACCATTTTAGAAAAATTATAAATTAAATAGCCTTATGAATGACTTATAACTAGTCAAAATTACATACAAATTTAGAAATTTATGTGAGGGAAAAAGAATTACAATATCAAAATTTTAGCGAGAGCCTTAAGATATTTTTTTAAAAAATTGGGGACGAAATGATAAATATTTGAAATTTGAGAATAGTTAAAAAAAAAAAAAATCAATGTGAACTGCGGTTTTCGCGGGTCCTATAGAACATCTGTGCCTTGACTATAAAAGATTTAAAATAAGTCAGACAACTTCATTCTTAATGATAGAACCTAATGATATTCAACTATTTATAAAGTTTATATTTCTTATAAATATATTTGAAAATATATAAGACATTCACACATTCCAAATATACGGCACAATTGTTAGTTGTTTTATATAGAATATGCGCTTGAGATAAATATATTTTTAGCGATGAGTAAGGGTTAAGCATTATTGGCCGTTAAATAAGCGGTGATAATTATGAATTATTATATAGTTTTTGGTTAATATTGTGTGTCCCACCACAAGGGATTATATGATTAAGAAAAAACCATGACATTGACATGAAATCTATCATTCTCTAATTAGCGGCTCAAAGCGTCTCTCCATTTCTAGTACTATTTTTGACTTGAAGAGAAGGTGACATTTATTTTCTTTTCTTTACTTAAATGAGTAGAAGACAATTATGAACTAATATACAAAAATAATCATTGCTAACCTCGCTATATATAATTGGACATCATTCTTCATTACATAAGGTAGTGATTAAAACACTTCTGTTTTTTAATGCATGGTGCACTTCTACTCTCAATCATATCAAATTGGTAAAAAAAATTTCAAGTGCAACTTGAATTAGGAATTATTTGAATTGATTTTTCAAACGTTATTTTTGACTTCCTGAAGAAAAAAATTATTTTGAACGGTATTTGATAAATTTTTTAGAAGAGTTTTTGAGCCTTGGAAAAGCGGTTTAAAAAAGTTAGGGGTATAGTGCTTCTCAGAATATCTTTTGCTTCTCTTATTTCTCTGCATAAAACCAAAAACAAAAACTATATTAAACAAGACCTTAATCTCAATCCGCAGGTAAATTTTAATCTAAATAAATCAAAGATCGACGAATTCCACGGATTAATCTGTCATACACACGTTAATTTATCTGTTCATTTTTTAAATAAACTTTCAGTGACAAAGGGGAGGGGATTCGGTGCGGAGCCTGTGTTGCCCAGTAAGGGCATGGCCCTCCCTGAATTTTCAAAAATTTATTTTACTATCTTAAAAACTTATATATTTTATAAATAAATTTATAAAAATTACATATAACCCCTACCAAATTTTTTTAAAATTCCCTTCACTCCTCCTAAATACTATATATTTTACGAAAAAAATCATAAAGTTGCATATGGCCGCCTAAATTTTTCAGAAAATCCTTTGTTACCCTACAAAATTATATATCAAAATGAATAAATTTACAAAAAAATAAAATGTGCCCCCTAACTATTTATCCTGCACCACCCCGGAGAGGATATTTTTTCCCCTAAGTTCAAATTTTATGCTAATTTGATACTCCCTCCGTCTCAATTTAAGTGTTTATTTTTGAGAATCTAATTTTTTGAGATGATGATTTTTATTGGTGTGATAGTGAATGAAAAATCAATTTTATCCTTGGTCCCACCAAGTGATGTGATGTTTGTAATTTAGATATTTTATAATTTGAATGATTGAAAGGTAAATTGATAAATTGACCAAATATAATGGTGTTGATTTTTCTTATTTTGAAATGGATTAAATAGTAAATGTGAACACTTAAATTGGGACGGGTAATTTTTGACTCTATCACTGTCTTGGTATTTATGTAACTTTAATTAGTCGCAACTAATTTTACTAAAAGCTAGCTAAGTACCTAGAAAATTTTCCCGGTCAAAAACCCAAAATGAAGTCAATTTATCCTATTATTAGGAATACAAATTGGTCACTCCTTTACTCAACTTGATACTGTAATACTAATCCAAGTACTAATGTCCAAATTGGAATTTCTCGGAATCATCGCTGACACCAGAATTACCATAGCTATTAGCTACCATTCAAAGCCACCACTTTTTCGTCACATGTTTCCCCTCTATATTTTATATTGGAAAAATTATACAAACTAACCTTAAACTATGATCTAATTGTATACAGTATCTCTTATGTTTCAATAATATCATAAATTATTTTTTAAATCACTTCCGTTGTAACACTTAGCCCCTTCTGTTCAAAGTCAACACTGGATACTTTGTATATTGGTCAATAAAGGCTGTTTTTGTAGTGAACTTTCATTTTTGCCCTCATATAATTGCATGTTCCAATTTTGCATACAAAATTACTTAAATACCCTATTTTTTTTTGAATGTCCATTATGTTCCAAAATATGATTTTTTTTTTCGAAAAATAATTTTTTTGCGAAAAAATATATATTATGTTCCAAAATATAATTTTTTGCAAAAAAGTACTTATTGTGTTCCAAAATATGATTTTTTTTTTCGAAAAATAATTTTTTCTGCGAAAAAGTATATATTTTGTTCCAAAATATGAATTTTTTCCGAAAAATATATATTATGTTCCAAAATATGATTTTTTTGCAAAAAAATACTTATTATGTTCCAAAATATGAATTTTTTTTGCGAAATATATATATTATATTCCAAAATATGATATTTTTGCAAAAAAATACTTATTATGTTCCAAAATATGAATTTTTTTTCCGAAAAATATATACTATTATGTTCCAAAATATAATCTTTTCTAAAAAATATGTTTTTTGCGAAAAATATATATTATATTCCAAAATATGATTTTTTTCTGAAAATAATTTTTTTTCAAAAATATATATTATTTTTTCCGAAATAATTCATATTTTGGAAAATAATATTCTCCCTCCGAAAAATATTTTTTTTGCGAAAAATATATATATATTTTTGAATTTATAATTTTTAGGGCAAAGTGGACATCGCGGGGGTTAGTTGATAAAACTGGATAGTATAGGGAGTTTCTTGAAATTAACCTTAAAATATAATATAAAACAAGAGCTTTTAAGTAAATTCACGCACAAATCTGACTGGAGCTGGGCTATTCTATGGGATAGTAACTGATATTATTCAAATATTAGGAGTATTCTATGCAATTAGGTCATAATTCAAAGGTATTTTGTGTAATTTTCCCTTATATATATACAAATATATATATATATCTAATAAATATCAATTTGCAAGAAGAACATCCTCCCTGGTCCCAACCAGTGATGATATGACACTATTGTTAAAACGTGTGTTTGAGTCTAAATAAAAGCATGCATGTAGCGACTCATGACCCGTAATAGTTTCTGACTTTCTGGTGGACCCGACTCGCTATACAGTATACACCGTACTAGTTTTGCTAGGTCTATTATGACCTGTCCAACTCAGTCCCAGAGTTGTAACAACCGTATACTACGAATCTATGATATAATTTTGGGCCCACCTTTGTTTTTAGGTTGGTAGAGAAACAAGCGTAAACCACCTGGACCTCACGCCTTCTTAATCGGACCAATTAAGTGGTCTGCAGACATTGAGGTTCCATTTTACCAAAAAGTCCTTCGTTTTTGTTCTAAAAAATATATTTCAAAAAAGTCCAAATTCATTGTATTACTTGGGCCGCTTATTTTAAGGTGGCCCCTCTTATTTATTTTTTTGCGTGTTTTGTTTTTAGTTGAAATAAAATAAAATTTTTTGTTGTAGGATTTTTTTAGTTAAAATGAGAATCATATTTGGTAATTTATTTTATGTTTGATAAAAATATTTTTATTTATAGTATTGAAGCAAATCGTCCAAAAATATAAAAACATTAAATTATTATTATTATTTTTATTTTTTAAAACATTTTAACTATTAACGTTATTGTGCAAAACTAAATAATTGCGATAAACATGCTTAAGTCCCAAAATAGATTAAATTTTGGCCAAAAACAAAACTACCAAAAACAAAATGCCCAAAAACAAAATGTGTGCCAAACAGGTCCCTAAATGTATGCAATCAGTAAAAAAATGAATTTTTTTGAAGGATTCAAGCCTCAATAGAAGCCGTGCGCCGTGTGAAAAAATGTTTAATTTTTTTTAAAAATAATAAAAATAAAAATAAATTTAGAAAAAAATGACATATTTTCGTATCATAGTCTTTCATGTAGGCGTTATATTATTTATTTCATAAAAAAAGGAGATGAATTTATAAAGAGATATTCATTACAAATCTTTCATGAAATGATGATGGTTAAAAATGATATAAGTTAGACAATATACCTAATTTCAAACATTGCTCTTTCTAAAATATCTTGGGAGATTATAGGGGAAGTCATAGAGATGATGAGCGAAGGCTTGAAAATAAAACCTTATATATTCCAACCTGTCACAAACTTTTTAAAATACTCATGCAAAGTGGGATTGATGGAAAGAAACAATAATAATAATTAACTAATAGCAAGTTGGAATGATCTTTTTATCTTTGAAGAAAGAAAGGGATGACAATTTGTATAGGTCTTAGCAATTTGCAAAAATGATTGATTTCTAGGAAGATCATTATGAGATTGAGAGAAGACAAAGACAATATGGAAATATATATATATAAGACTTGATAAAAAGTTTTGCAAGATGAAATGTCATAAATTAGAAAAATATCATCACCGTTCATTTTTTGTACTTCTACTAAATCTATGATTTTATCACATATTAAATGTAATATTGCCTCCGTGCCATATTAATTATTTATTTTTTTAATTTTATTCGTCCCAACAAAAAATATTGTAAGACCTTAAGACTAGAAAAATATATATCTCTGAAAAAAATAATATCTAATTGAAAATTCAAACATAATTCATATTCGTTATGCAAACAAAAAAAAGTAAATTTTTTAATATTACATTTTATATTATTCTTAAATAAGTGATTTTGCGGTGAAAATCCCTTTTAATCATTGGTTTGAAAATTTGATATAATTCATTATTAATGTGAAATTGATATGTATCACGTGACGGACGACTTCACCTTATGAATGCTATAAATGAGAAACAACAAAACACATATACACATATATATAGGTAGGTATATATGTAAAAGGGTATTTAAGTAAACTCATATAGGAGAAACCCTGAAGCAAGTGGGAGACAGAGGAGGTCCAACCAAGCCCTATTTTCTGTTTCTATAAAAGCCACTAAAAAGAACCACTACTACCCTGAAGCAAGAGTTGTTTTCGCTGCCCCTCTCTCTCTAACTCCACCGCCGCCGCCGGCCAAAACCACCCCCAACCCATGGATCCAATGAAGACCCACCCGCCACCACCTCCACCACCACCTCCGCCGTCCCCCACCGGCGGAATCATCCTCGGCAGGTACAAGCTCGGCCGCCTCCTCGGCCGCGGCAGCTTCGCCAAGGTCTACCACGGACGCTCTCTCTCCGACGACTCCGCCGTCGCCATCAAAGTCATCGACAAGGCCAAAACCCTCAACCCCGCCACGGAGCCCCTCATCGTCCGCGAAGTCGCCGCCATGCGCCGCCTCAACAACCACCCCAACATCCTCAAAATCCACGAGGTGCTCGCGACCAAGTCCAAGATCTATCTCGTCATGGAGCTCGCCCCCGGCGGCGACCTCCTCACCCACCTCGCCCGCCGCCGACGCCTGCAGGAATTCGCCGCCCGCCATTTCTTCCGGCAGCTCATCTCCACCCTCCGCTTCTGCCACCGCAACGGTGTCACCCACCGCGACATCAAGCCCCAGAACATCCTCCTCGACGCCGCCGGTGACATCAAAATCTCCGACTTCGGCCTCTCCGCCCTTCCGGAAAATCTCAAAAACGGCCTCCTCCACACCGCCTGCGGAACTCCGGCGTACAGCGCCCCGGAGGTCTTCACCCGCAAAGGCTACGATGGCGCCAAAGCCGATTCATGGTCCTGTGGGGTCATCCTCTTCGTCCTCCTCGCTGGCCACCTCCCTTTCGACGACCGGAACATCCCCAACATGTACAAGAAGATTCGCCGCCGTGACTTCATCCTTCCCGCCGAAATCTCAAAATCCGCCAAACACATGATAAACCGATTACTCGACCCGAACCCGGATACCCGAATCAGCATTGAGGCCGTAATGGGTCTCTCTTGGTTCAAGAGATCATCATCAGAAACCGAATTGAACCGTTGTTCTTCCATCAATATATGGAATGAAATAGATACAGAAGAAAAAGAAAGTAAATACAGATTAAGCATGAATGCGTTTGATATAATATCAATGTCATCCGGGTTGGATTTGTCGGGGCTTTTTGACGGGTCGGGTCAGAGAAAAGGGAGACGGTTTACGACCAAGGGTTCAATGGAGGTTATAGAGGTGAGGATGAGAGAGGTGGGAGAGAGATTAGGGTACGAGGTGGAGAGAGGAAAGGGTGGTAATTTAGGGTTTGTGAAGGAGAAATGGGGGGTTTTAAAAGCTGAAATGGTGGAGCTGACTCAAGAGATTGTGTTGGTTGAAGTGAAAGTGATTGATGGGTGGTGGGCAGAGATTGAGGAACAGCATTGGGATCAACTTAGAAATGGGCTTGGAGATATTGTGTTGTCTTGGCACAAAGATGGTTTTGGTGAGCAAGATTAATACTTTTAAAATGTGTCCATCTTTGAGAAGATATCTAATCATACTGCGATATGGAACAACTTATACGAAACATTTTTGGAAGCTACTGATACTACGAGAACGAACACAGACTATGCTTGGAAGAACACTGAACAATTTGTCAGATTTAGACCCTTGTTGTAAATATTTGATTCTTTCTTAAGAGTTTTTCTTTTTATGTTTGGGAAAATTGAGTAGTGTTATTAGTGATCTAAACATTTTTATCATGTTATATTTGGTATTTTATGAATTCTCAACTTTACATCTCAAGTGTGTTTGTTTGGTCCAAGAGAGTGTGTGTGCTGTATCTAACATGACTGCATTAAAATAGCTTCATGAGTGACAGCAAGCTTTCTTAGCTGTTTAAGTTCTTTTTGGTAACCTCTTGGGAGTTACCAACTGCATAGCTATGAGTTTTCATGTTCATGTAGTTTATAGATCTTAAATAGAAGATTTCTTGAATTTTACTTATGATCGAAAGTGAGAATCCTGTATGGGACCAAGTATCCTTAAATCAGATGGTAAAAATATAGTTGAAACTAAACTAGCATTTTGTTCCTGGTTCCAACTCAATCTTGTGATCCCATTTCCACTCTGGAATCGGAAACCACTGCAATAATCCTGGCAGTGCTCACTGCAATAATCCTGGCAGTGCTCGGTGCTCTGCTTTAACCCTAGCGGTGCTCGGTGCTCTTGAGTCTTGCAAACGAAGACTTAATCTCTACGTTCTTTTCTCCAAATAACAAAATTCTTCACTAGAGAAAAAGTCATGGGTGGAAAGCATTTTCAGGTCATCAGCTTCCATAATAGCCTTCATAAAGTTGGGATCTTTCTTGGGAAGTTAATTTCATTTTAGCAAGGAATTATAGTTCCCAGTTCTATCTAATTCACCCATATCTAATTCTAGTGATTTTATAAGAAAGAAAAATAAATACACATTAAAAGAAAAAAAGAAGAAAAACCAATACAACAGAAACAATGCTGACAAAGAAGCTCAGGTCACTGGATGTGTTTAACAACTGTAGTGGAGTGCAAGTTCACAACTTAAAAAGGAAAGAAGAGCATGGCAATGATACTGACGTAGGTGGAACTAAAATACACAACCAATCTGGAAAATAGAAGTTCTGAGGAAGTGCTTGATAACACCATAGTTGTCTTCTTGGAGGGACCACAAAATAAGAAATTCTACTTATTTTCTTGATACATTTTCCATCCCAATAAAAATCAAGGAATGAAATAAACACCATATTGTGTCCTGTCTAATAGAGACTATGGAGTGCAAAATGAAAATAACATTAAAATCAAATGAACATTTTCACGGTCAGACCTTTTTCCTAGAAACTATCCGAAATACGTTTTCCTGATTTCCAAATGCGGGTAAATAAAAGGAATGGCCTGAATCTGTCTACGTTCAACAGTTCCATCACATAACAGATCTTAGAATTTAACCGAATTCGCCACAGCAGTTGATCATACAGATGCAGATATTTCATCATTGAGAACATGCACTGAAACTTTCAGTTCCCGAATCCTATGTAATTATTCCTATGCAATCATGAGAAATCATCGGTAATTAATTTTTGCCACATGTTAATTGATTGGTCAAGAACAAGGAAACTGGGGACAAAAGTCATTCGACAACATTCTTCCGCAGGGAAACAATGTAATTTTAAATGATTATGCCTCTAATTCCAGAGCTTAACATGATCCATAATGGCATGCAGAATCACGTGCGCTGTTATCAAGGTGAAGAAAATGAAGTTTATACTTGCAATGAATCCCCTTCAAGAGGGTGAGCAGAACTGAAATGAATGCTTATTTACAATACTTCTTGAACCAGACTCCTATATTGAGAAAGCTTTCAAAGTCGGATTGTGGTCTGCAAAAGAGAAACATGCAACATATTGGAATGTAAAAGGCACTGTCAGCCTGAATTTTGATTAAATTTCCTAAAATGTGTAAGAGCGCAGAGGAGGAAAGTTTACTTATCAATTGAATGTACATCATTGGGAAACATTATCACTTTAACCTCAACTCCTTTCTCCTTTAATGCCCGTGCATACTGTCAAAATCAAACATCAAGGAATTTACATTATGAATCATGCCCATTTAGCATCCAATGACACATCACAAACCTGCTATTTGGACTGTCAAACAGCTCTCCCCACCTCACCTCACCTCAAAAGAGCTACGAAGTTGAATATCTATGAATTTGAGAACATATAATGATGCCTTTGGTACAAGGGGGAAAAGATGGGGCTAGAAAAACTCCCGGTGGTTTTAAATTTCTGTGGCCCACAAATTTAAAATGGCAGAAAATATGGGAAGAATGGCTATGCAAAGAAATCATTTTCTTTTGCCTTTAACCATGAGATATGCATTTTCAATAAAATATAGACGTAACTGATAGGTACAACAACAATCAAGCCCTTTTCACTACATGCAAGAGACATATATTCATGACAAATTTTATTACATATGTTACATCGGACACTTGTGAATATGAATCTTACATGTTTGAAATTTGACCACATAAAAGCATCCTTTATATATCTGAAAGGAGTTCAGAGGGAAGAGCGTATTCCAGAGTCTTGGTGATATGGTTATTGCTTTTGATATTGTTCTACGAATGCTTTGCATACTAAATATAGAAAGATATAATTTTTTAATACAGTATATTCACAAGCATGCACATATTTGTCATGCCTAACACCCAAGGTCTATCTTTATCAATATCTATAGAGAAGAAAACAAATATCCAAATTCAGAGTACAAAAGATCGTACCTGCAAACCATTAGAAACTGGAACACGAATATCACGAGCACCTAACAGAAAAAGTATAGGTGTTTTGACCTGTAAATATAAACAATAAAGGCATTTAGTAATACAAAGAACAGAATTATACTTGATAATGTACAGTTCCATAAGATCATGGTTTATCCTTAATGTACAGTTTCGATTATACTCTATCTCATAGTTTCATGGAAAGCATATCTTTGAGAGAGGTTAAATAAATGACTTCTTGTAGAACAAATCGAGATGTTCAGCTGGATCTGCTTCGAGTAATGTTCTGGTTTTGAATTGTTGTCACTATATTATCATTTTCTGTAGGATTACTATATTTACATTTCTTATACCTTGTTTAATTCAACTCATTTTTAATTTTTGAGGCGTATAAAGCTCAGTTTCTCATTTATTGCTACGATTTCCTTTGATGTATCCTATAGCACTCTATCTTCAGCAAATAACATGCACCACAGGATGTCTCAGTATCGGTCTTTCGTTATTTCATCAAAGATTATCATAAAGATATGGACTTGGAGCTAATCCTTGTGTAATCCTACTTTGATAGAAAATCATTGGTATCCCCGCATAGAATACAGACTCTAGTTTCTATATCCTGCTACATATCCCAAATTAGTGTTATAAATCTAGCAGAACTACGTTCATTTCCGACGAGCCCACCAGATCATGTTTCTTTGTACCAACTTTATGAAAACCATGCATAGATATTTTTGGCTGCTTGTACAATATTCCACTAATTGCCTTAATAAGTAAATGACCTCTACAATAGATCCATGGCATGTTTACCTTAATCTTTGTTGGATTACCCTATCTCCTTGTTCATGGAAAACATACCTTTGAGACGTGTGAAATAGGCGACTTCTTGTAGAACACATTGAGATGTTCGGCTGGATATGCTTCTGTATAGCTTGATTTTCCCTCAACTCCACAGGCCTCCACGTAGCACCAATCTGGGATATCTGTTGTACCGGCCATTAAAGCAATGTTACAAGCAGGATTCCTTGTAGCTGCTGCAACAAACTTGTCTGGCGCCTGCAGAATTGTACCAAAAACAATCCATTTCAAAAGTGAGTCCCTGCTAACTTAACAACAAGAGTTTACATTGAAGAAATAATTTCCATTTGAGAATGAAAACTCCTACCAATTCTATAAATGTATTTACAGGACCTACCAAGCATCAAGTGGCCCCGTTGGATTTTCAAGTAGCCAACCGCAAGGTTAAAAATTCAAGATATGGTGGAGAAAAAATAAAAAGAAGTCTTCAACGTACAAACAAGAACAAAAGCATAAAATAGACACTAGTATTTGTGATTGTAAGACAATCTAACCTGGCCAATCAAATGGGTTGTCAAGAAGCCACCATGGGAACCACCAAGTACTGTTATTTTCGACAGGTCAGCAAGTCCCATGTCAACAATATGATCTATAGCAGTGAGCACATCATTGACATCCTTTATGTATAAGCAGAAGATATAATGATTAACAGGAAACCCCAGCTATTTAGATTGACATAGTCAAATAGAAGTTATAATAGTTAAGCATTTTAAATACTAAAGCATGAATATAGCTAAATGAGACTGTATAATAAGTACCTGAGAACCAATTTTCCCTGGGAGAGATTGCAGTGCTTCCTCACCAAATCCCAGTGAACCTCTGATAAGTTACCAAAATTAGAAGATGATTAAATAAAGAATAGCACCATTATTTTATTGATTATCAGATGATAATAAAATTGTGCTCCTTTAACTTTTATATGAAAATGTAACAAGCAACGATTACTCTGTCCAGAAATTCTGTTGCCAAGCGTGTGAACTGCAATCACATCAATCACTTGAAATTCACAGAGAATCTTATTAAAGAGAGTATTGTAAACAGGTGTATACCACAAGAAAAGTGTTGGAAAGGGCTAATACAATTGACTACCTGTGCAAAATGAGAACATTAAAGAAACAAATGAATGGTCTAATCAACACGAGAGCTACAAGAAACAAAGTCCATCCACTAGCCAAGAAAGATAGGTCGTTTTATGAAAGCAATGTTTTTCCATTTCTATTCTTAGAAAGAAAAAAATATTTTGTTTTTTTTTCTTAATTTTTTTAAATCATTTTCCATGTGTGCTAGCACAAGTGCTGTGACTTGTGAACTTTCTATTAATCTAAGAACTACATTCGATGTAATAAATGTATCAACCTAACTCCAACCCCCTTTTTTTTTTCATTTGAAAGTTAAGCATTCTCACACACACTGGCTCACTGAGGCTTGAACCCTTGACCTCCCATTTGGAAGAAAGGGCAGGTACCGCTTGGCCATTAGTCTGTCCCACAAAGGCATAAGTATCAGCTTGAACTTCAGTTGCGAAGTAATGCGAGTCTCATGCCAGAAAGTAAGGCCAGGGAAGGCTTGAATGCCATAATCTCGATTCTCTAAAGTCCGAGGCACGCAAGGAAAAACCTCATGCTGCCTCCATGCTTGCCTTTGCGAGAAGATTCAAGCTATGGATATTGACATGTTGTAAAAATTACACTGAAAGTGCACACTTATTAGAAGTAAGGTTCCTCATTCTAAACTAGAACTTACCAAAAGCAAACTTAATTTTTTTCTCTTTAACTTCCAATCATCATTGAGAATATGCTTTCTATGCCTTCTAAATGATTTTGATGATCCAGTTCAACACAAATGTAAGAGGAGTAACAACTTCACACAATAGTTTTGATAGATTGTTTCAGACCGTAAAAATACCAGAACAGAAAAGGAAACACATGACTTACCTATAATTTACAATCAGCATGCTGTAACCAAGTGAACAGAGGAATGCCAAGGACTTTGAATAGCTCGTCAATGAGACAGTGTGAGGCCCCCCATGAAGCATTACAATTAGTGGCTCGCAAGTGTCATTTTTCTTGGAATTGGAGCATACAAATATAGCTTCAAAAGGTTTTCTGCCACCTAAAACAAATTGAATGCAAACAAGCCAACAAAGATCAACAAGATGCAATTGCTTATAAAAAATAATAGATAAAAAAAAAAGAGAAGTAATAACATTAACATTCAAATAATCTATTAGCATCCAGCAAAAGAACCATAAAGCAAAATTTTCAGCATGAAAAAGTTTTTTTTTTTTTTTTTTTCCTCAGCATGCCAATAATTGATGGATCCCACAACCAGATAAAAGACAGCACAATATGTTAACATATCTATAAACTTATAAAAACACCTAGGCATTCATTAATACAGTTTTTTGAACCCTGTTATACAACCTTTTTTTTTTTTTAAATGTTGTAACAATTAAAACCTTGTAATGCGTTGTGTTGACTAGACAATGCATAACTTGTACATTGTACTATTAGTAATCAAACTTCAGGTAGTCCTCTTTCTATTAATGGTTCCACTATTAGTAGAGCAATCTTTTAAAGGTATGAATGCAAAACTTATGATGTATATTCCCCCGTGTAGAAACGATGCAGCAAATCAATTGGTATTTATACCAAGACGGTGAATTTGTTTTCTATGAAATCTATTTTCTTTCACCATTTCAATTACGTAACGTATACAGCTTCAAAATCTGGGACCCTCAAGATCTATAATAAAATTCTACACATGGCTATTCAATAAGAAGTTTTCCCAAACCGGTATAGCATGGTAGAAATAGACAAAAGGTAAGTATCAAAGAAATGCTCCAAATCAACAATTAAGGAAATAGCTAATGCTTCATGGCATGTGGATACACTAACTGCAGCTTTCCGCCAGCACGTTCATGGATTCATATGACATGAATTGGCCTTGTACTAGGCAGGAGCTCGTAATTACCATTGTCATTGTCAGCTGATGACTGATCTAAAGAGAAAATTCCATCATAGCAATTGACTCAGCACATCGCACATATCTTCTGAGTGGATAAGTTAGATTTTGCTAACAAATTTTTTTTATACTGCAAAACAAATAATTTTCTGGGTATGTCCGTATATGAACAAGATACAAGTCGAAACACAAATGTGAAAGGCGAAATTTCGGTCTTTTGCGATAGGGTTCTTAAAGGTATTTTTAAGACTCAGATATAAAGTGACGAGGTATAATAAGGCAATAGATGCAATTAAATTGGAAAAGAAAGATAAAGGATGAAACTTGCCTTTCTTATATATTCTTCCTGTATTGAACTACAAAATTGGTGGGAGAAACTGGTTATTACTGGGAACTTGGGCACAAGAAGACGTACCCTGGTCTCAATTGCATTCAGCATTAAGGTAACAGGTTTTATATAAACAGTAGATGGCAGTATAATACCTTTTGTAAGATTCTCAGATACATCCCTGACTGGAATCTTCATTATACTAAACTGACGAGATGAGAGCAAACACTTAACCTGTGAAACAGGGTGGCAAAATGCAAGGTTGACATAAAGAGAAATCAAGTAAATCCCACACGAAGAAATAGTTTATGCAGAAACAGGGAGGATATATTATACCTTTTCGGAGCATTTGTATATGGGGCTTGAAACATCTAGCCAACCCCATGAGGCAGGTGAAGATGCATCATCATAAAAAAAACCGTACTTGATGTGCGGAACATCAACTGGACTGCTACATACTTCAAAAAGGAAAGAAACATCATGATTAATCCCACCTTTTTCACATCAAGATAAAAAATTAAGAAAGCATCACCATTTACTGTTACCAGCAACAATATTGTCCCCGTCTAGTGTAAGGACATCCCAAGAAAAAAATGAGTCACTAGGGCTGATTCGTGATACATTTCCGCTACAAAATAGAAAAACTTGTTACTTGTTAAATATATAAAAAAAAGTGACAAGATGTTTACATTGATAAGACGAGAAGATGTTATATTAGTTACCTCAGTACATTCACGGTAAGAATCGCTTGAGTACTACCCCAGTAGGAAGAGAGAATAATTGTGTATCCATCAGAAAGCCAAGGTTTACTAAGGAAACTTGAACAGTAAATCCCAGGAAAGCAACCATCCTCGGGGCACATCACAACAGGAACCTGCAAATGTACATAGAGTGAGACAAGGGTAAGTGCAAGCAAATGTTATTTTGAAGAAATTGTAGGAAGAAAATGCCATATGTAATAAGATACCATCTATTAAATCTATCATTATTCTCTACATAGAAGCTTTCATGAAACATTTCATACAAGAAAATTACTTATACAGTATCTGAGGATAATACTGCATTTGGAGCTTTTCATTGTTATCATGAATAAAAACTTCAAATATCTATTGCAAGCATGCTTCTCCAGAAAAGTCATGCTCTATATTTACAATATGCCAACTCTTTCAATTAATAACTTAATACACATATAAGCCTAATTTGCTAACCGGGGAATTATGAAGCATTTCAGAATTACATGATTTTCTTCTTCACTTCTAGATTCTGCACATATATTACACAACCTAGTCTTCGTAATCATAGTAAGAGATTAAACAAAGCTAGCTTAGGTTCCCAATTCCACCCTGTGCCATAAAGATAAAACTTGAAGAAAAGCAAAGAAGGCATATGCAAGCTCACATTAAATATGATGCAAGAGCTAAGAGCCATTCTTCATATTACAGTATTGACTACTCATGAATCGAAAGACATCAAGAGTTGTAGAAAATGATTACTTAACAGTCATTATCACAATTACATCTGAGATAACAGATGAAGAGCTCACCACATCAACAATTTTTGTAGATGGGCTGAGCTTTCCATCAGTTGGCCAATCAATTCTATGAAGTGAATCTGTTGAAGAATGTGCCCCAGAATCTACAGAAGTTTTTGCAGATAAAAACACAAGGAACTTTCCATCTGGGCTGTAAACAGAATATTTCTACCAATAAGTAGTCCGAAGGCTTTTCTCATATTATTACCATACAAATTTTTATGAGTAATACAACGCAAAAACTACCAGAGTATTGGAAAACACAAGGAGTTAAATAGCTACAGAAGAAGTGGAAACACAATGATCCTGCAGTAATTCACTCGATCTGCCTATATACCACTTGAATCAGAGATAGCAAAAGGTGAACCATAAAATACAAAAACTTTTAGATCAACAGCCTTGTAAACAACCAGAAGAAACATTTACACTCTTAAAAATCATGCCATTGTTTTATTTATTACTTTTCTATTTTCCTTTTTTTTTTGGTAAAAAACAAATCCTGTGAAGCTTTGGCCAATAAACTTGCAAGCAATGAGACATGCAAAAGCTATCAGTGCTCACTGTTACAACAAACGCAATGAACCAACAACATAGCCTAAACACGACAGAAATGTAAATACACCACATTACGTGGTTTAATACAGGTCGTGTCTACGTCAACGACAGAAGTTCGGAGACAGATTTTACTACGCAAAATTCAAGGGATTACAAGTTTCAGCCCCAAAACCCTAGTTATCACTCAGTTTCTCTCTCTTTTCTGCAATTTTTAGTGTCTCGCTCCAAACCTAAACACCCTTATATACTGGGCTACAAGAAAGTACTAACTTAAGGCCCACAAGGGAAGAAAGGGGTCATTTTTCAGGCCAACAGGTCGCATTTGAAACTGAATTTGGGCACCAAAGTCAGACTCCCACTATACAAGCATGTAAGATTAAGTCACATGAAAATTATCTAGAGAGAAAGACAAATGCACCCACAAATATACCCACACACAAGAGAAGGCAAACGAGTGAAAATCACACGGAACAAAGTGGAGACTAAACATGTGAAAACAAACCTGAACCGTGGAAAGAAAGCACTACTTATGCTTTGAGTCAGATTGAGCATGGTTGCTTCTTTAGTTGCATTACCTCTGAAAGTAATAAGAAAAAAAAATCAAATAGAATGGAGAAGTCTGACAATCCAATATCCCCCCATGAAAGGAGCGAGCATTTTACAAGGAGCAAGTAACCTACTGAGCTTGAAGTTCTTTGGCTTCTGATTCATGAATTGGAGCCCTGACGGCATACAAGGCACAAAGCCTATTATAGCAGTATATGATACCAAGCTTTCTTGGGTCTGACGACCACCCAACAAAAACCAAATAGTCATGTACTTCTTTAGTTGAAGGAGCCCATACAACTTGTCCAACACTCAACGACTTCCCAATTCCTTCAACAGTCCGTACCTCTCCACTGCACGAATTCAAATTAAGACTTCACATCTAAACAAAAATACACATGTTTGTCCAAACACCCATGGCAACAAAAGCTGGCTAAACTGGACCTGTTGATATTGATGACAAATAGAGCAGGCTGCCTTTTCCCAACGTAGGTTTCCCCCCAATCCTCTTCCCAGTCCCCTTGACCTTTCCAGCTACCACAGTCCTTATCTGTGGAGCCACCTTTCTTGTAGCCCAACACATTAAAAGTAGGCTTGGATGGGGCAGGTTCCTCAGCAACATAAGCAATGAGAGACTCATCAGAATTCCAAGAAATTCCCTCAAACCTGTGGCACAGGAGAACTTCTAAGCGACATGCAGATTGTGAACTACAACAGTACTTTTAATGGAAAGCATAGCACACAGAAGTAACAAAGAGTTAAAATTAAAACCCATGCATTCAATTATCCGAGTGTTTTATTTGCGAATAAGTTACCATCCATCTGCATATACCGAACCGTGTACAGATTGAGGGATATGAAACTCCTTTTCCAATTGAGATGCCCCCCAAATTTCAAATTGAGTGGGAGATTCATTTTCAGAATTTCGAACTGCAAGAAGCTTTGAACCTGATGGCGATGGAATCAAAATAGACACCCCTGTCATCTCAACAGGAAATGGGGCCCAATGAAAGCTGACGGAACCATCACTTTCTCTTGAAATATGACTCGATAAGATATGTTTCCTCCTCTTATTGGCCAGAAGATTTGGTTGGCTAATTGAGAACATAGCCTGGGAGCCCTTTCCTGCAGCAAAGTTGTTATACAGAAACAAATTCATAACTTACAACCTTATTGGTGATAGGCTTTTGAAAAGGAAAGGGGTAAAAAGAATATATATATATATATATAGAGAGAGAAATATGAAGAGAAAAAAAAAAAGAAGCTCCACGCACTACAGCGCAAAAGAAAAATCACCAGTACATGTATACCATTGTCAGATTTAAAAGTCCAAGCCTTATCAATGGTGGAGATATTTACAAATTCTTGAAGCAATTTAGACTGAGAAGAATATTCTTCTTCAGTAGCTGTATCTAATCCCACTGGAAATTCATTCAGCGGGCAGCAGGCTTGAGAAGAATCCATAGTTAAGCAGGCTGACAATCTTCTACTACAATGGGTGAAAAGGAATGTCAGTAGACTATAGGCAAGAATATACAAGTGCAAACTATATGTCAGTAAACAAAATTAACCAAAAGCAAACTATGTAATAAGCTGAAAAAGTTGAAACATGTTTCAACAAAGAGGGAATGATATGGTCCATATATCAATCATGCACTACACAAAAATCTGAGAAGCCAACTACATATATAACCAATTGTAATGATGGAATATAACAGTACAAAACCCATATCAATGTTGTTAAGTGCCGGAGAATACAAGTTCTATTGTCACATAGTTATACACTGAATTGAAACACTATAACAGCTCCTCTCTTTGGGTCTTGTTAGCAGCTCAAATGAGGTGGCAGATATATGTATTATATAGAAAAAATAATAATTAATGAGAGAGAATCACAATAAGAAAAAGAAACTAAAAACAATTTATAAGAATAATGTGTACATGACTGAGTATAAAAGGAATGTACGAATGCAGAGTTGCACACTATTTCATTTAACTTAGTTCTTCAAATCCAGTGAAGAGGTTAGTAGTATGAACACCAATTACAACACATTCTGCACAGAATCGCAGGCTTACAACTTACCTAGATCATAGAGGTCATTTTGACAATTGATTGATTGCACTAGCAGCGGAAGATAGAATGTACATATACAGAAATTAGATAGCTGTTTTTTTTTTTTCGCTTTTATTTGTCGATAAATCTTCTCACATATCCACTTTTCTTGGCTCTTAAAATTTTAAGTCTTAACAACATAACTACAGACTGCTTTTCAACTCAACAGAATTCAGAATTTACCGCTGAGTGAAACATTACTATTGCATGTGTGGTCTTGTGGCCCGAATTCTGGAATTGCGTCGCGCAACCTGGTTGACCTTAAAAGTGAGCTTTTGTGTGGGTCATGGGCCTATTTAGTACTATTTTGGAGTGGGAGAGAGACCGAGATACGATAAATTGCAGAGAAAAAGAGAGTGAGAGTTTGGAATGTGAAACTAGTAATCTTAATTTTCACATAGTAATAGAACTTTCGTCAAATCTCCACCATGGACATGGACACAATTCGTTCTAAACTGCACTGAATCTTTGTGTTCTTCGTGTGTAGTGTGTTAATCTTTCAGTCGTGTTTCGTGAATTCTCATTACTCATTTTTCAGTGGTTTTTAGTATATTAATTGTACCATCACATCCTGCGAATCATCTTATTGAAGAATCAGCTCTGGCATACACACATAGCTAATAAGAATGGTTGAAATATAAGAAATTCATTTGAGAGCGAATTATGAAACTAAAAAATTAATACAAACCTACACACACACACATATATATATATATATATATATACCTTAGAATGTATATTTGC
This sequence comes from Cornus suecica, assembly GCA_963922005.1. Taxonomy (NCBI): domain Eukaryota; kingdom Viridiplantae; phylum Streptophyta; class Magnoliopsida; order Cornales; family Cornaceae; genus Cornus; species Cornus suecica. The sequence goes on from OY998246.1 coordinate 5,445,818, forward strand.
AGGCACGGAGCGTAGGAGCCATTAAGGGACTAGTGGAGGCGGATGCCCATACTGGAATTTTTTATATCTTCATTGCCTACCTATATGTTCTTGTACAATTATAAATATCAATAAATGCTGATTTTTTTTATTTTTTATTATTATTATGATAGTTAAAAATATATATTATTTTATCCCTCCAAAATATAGATTATCTTCACGGCCGCTGAAAAAAATTTCTGGATGTATATATGAGCATACACAGTGAGATTTATGTAATCCATCATCATCAGCGCATAGGAAATTTACAAAGCCATATGAATTCAATAGAAATACGATCAAACTAAACGAAGCTGAATAGATAAGTTAGCACAAGTAAAACTAGCAATCAGCTAAGTTAGCATCAGTAAAACAATAGTCAATGTATATATATATATATATATATATATATATATATCGAGATAGAGTGAGAGAGATTACGTAGAGTGAGGAAGGGGAGTTGCAGTGAGGCGTTTGGGACGAGGAGACGATGGAAAAAGGAATCTAGGGCGAAATATGTTGGCGCGCCACTCTGAAGTAGCAGTGCTGAGTTACAATGCCTCCGTCATTTTTGAAGTCCCACCCTGCATTTTTATTCCTCCGCCGATTCTATTCTTCGGCGACAATTTGAGAATATTGCTAAAGTGCGCATGGCGGACAGTACGCACCCAGCCCAAGTTTTTTTCTTTTTTCCCTCCACTCCAAGTTTATCGTGGGGAAATACACAGGGCCCGTTTGTAACCTTGTTTTTGAACAATTCTTGTTCTTGTTCTTATTTTCTCACCCAAAAGAACAAGAATAAAAAATATGTTTGGGGCCAAAAACCACACATATTGTCACACAATTTTTCCTCTCTACCACAATTCTTTTTTTTTGAAAAATTCCAAAAAGAACAAAAAAACAAGTTTTTGTTGTTCCCTTATTTTTTCTACTATTCACGAAAACAGTTTCCAAATTAAGAACAGAACAAACAGTAAAAAAGGTTGTCAAACATGTTCTGTTTTCTTGAACAGTGCCAAAAAACAAAAAACAAAACAAAAACAGAGTATCCAAACGCACCCATAGTCTCCTTGGTATAAGAAGTTGGTGTCAAATATATGATTTTAGGCTTAAATTCGTGGCTCAACCCATATTTGGTAATCTTGGTGTTGGTGCAACAGTGTCAAATCATTTGTACAAAATGCTCAAGGTGCGTTTGGAAAGCCTGTTTTTTGTATTTATTTTCTGTCTTCAAATATAAAAACTGTTTTTGTATTTGTCTTTGTTTTTTCAGGAAAAAATTAAAAACAAAAAAACGTTTGGATGAAGGTGTTTTCACAACTTTTATTTGGTGAAAATTGTATTTTATGAATTTGGTGTTTTCATTATTTTTACCACCTAAACAGTGAAAAAACTCAAAAAACAACTAAAAGTTGTATTTGGTGTTTTCATCACTTTTACACACTATTCACAGAAAATAGTTTTCTTGGGGAAAAAACAGTGAACAGTAAACGCGTTTGCCAAACGTGTTTTTTTTTTTAGTCTTGTGAACAGTAAAAAAACAAAAACAAAAAACAGGGTATTCAAACGGACCCTCAATTTTTCACACCATCTTAATATATGGTTTTGTTTTCTCACACCAAAACCATTATTTAACTCAAACTAATTCAATTTGGTGTACTATTGTTTAACTCAAATCAATTCATTTATAATATTATATACATATAAATTCAAAAAATAAAATATTTATGAAAAAATAAAATATTTTAAACAAATCAAACGAAAAAATATATTTCGGAAAACAAATATTTCTGGAAAAAATAAAATATACAACTTATATGTATTTTTACTGAAATCTTTTATTTTTTCAAAATATTTTATTTTTTTGAAATATCTTATATAAAATATTTTATCTATAAATATTTCGAAAAAATTAAATATTTATGAAAAATTAAATATTTCAAAAAAATTAAATATTTATATATTTTATTTTTTAAAACATATATATTTACAAAATGTTATTTTAAATAAATAAAATGTTAAACTATTCCAAATTACCAAATATGATTGGTTTCAGAATTTTAGCCCATATACCAACTCTACCAAACATGATTTGGTTTTTCAGTTTTACTTTTTCTCACACCAAAACCGTCTGCATCAAACATGATTTCAGTTCAGAATAAAACCACACCAAACTCAACCCAAACCAAAACCAAAAACCAACACCGTACCGCACCAGTTGCCAAGCAGACACATAGAGTTGGCAATATAACATTTAAATTTGAATAATTTATTAAAAAGGTTAAAAAAAGTGTTGGAACCGATTTATTTATGAAACGAACTAGCCTGAGTCTGAACTTGTTCTAGTTCAATTCATTAAAAAAACAAAAATCGAGGCACTGGTGCTATTAAAGGGAAATAAAAGAAAACTAGTGTATATGTATACAAATTAAGTATGAATGCCTCTGATATAATATCGATGATCAATGTCATATGGGTTGAAATTGTCGGGTTTTTGTTATGGGTCGGGTCAGATGAGAGGGAGGAAGCTTACTATGAAGGCATCAATGGAGCTATGAAGTCATTTCGTTTAGGATTGCCGTACTTGTGTCGAACACACTAAAAATATGTGTTCAACACGCTAAAAACGTGTCTTGAAATCTTTTTAAATTAGACACGCTGAGGACATGCGCGTGTCTGTGTGTTGGATATGCCGGTCGGTTAATTCCATGAAAGATAGAGGATTTATGGAGTCGGTTATTTAGTGGATCACTTACTGTCCGTTTGGTTGCGTGGGATTTGGAATTGAACTAGAATTGGAATGTTATGGTATTTTAATTCCACAAATACAATTCTAAATACATTGTTTGGATGTGTCTTGGAATTCAATCCCTAACTCAACACAATTTGAATGTAAAATATCACAACTTTAAAATTAAATTTAGACAATATATATAAATATATATAGGTATAAGTATAAAAATATAAGTATGAATATATATATATATATACACACACACACGCGTGTATATAGATGTATGTACGTGGATGTGTATATATGTATGAATTTATATGTTTATGTGTATATATGTGTGTGTGGTTATATATTTGAGTGTATTCTTATTTGTATATATATGTGCGTCTATGAGTACATATATATTTGTATATATTTTTTTACATATAAGCATGTGTATATATATAGGTGTATGTATATTTTTTTTGATAGGTATATATATAGGTACTTGTGTATATATGTTTGTGGTTGTGAATTTTTTTTTTTTAGAAAGATAATATTTAGTGGTTCTAGGTTTGGAGAAGATGTGGAATTGAAAATCACAAATTTTCCTTATAGAATTGGTGCCTTTGGAATTACATTTAAATTATAATTCTAAAATATTTTGTTACATCCAAACAATGGATTTGGAATTGGAGCCCCCAATTCCAATTTCATACTCTCAAACGGACCCTTATGGAATTTCAACACCCATTAATCCAATATTTAGCTTTAAAAATACTTGAACATTTTTGTTTCTCCTCATCTTGTGAGAGGAATTAGAGCACATATTCATTTATCCACATGATTACGCCACAAAGAGTCAAATATTTGGTATTTGTACATTACAATCTTTATCTTTATCTTTATTTTCAATCAAGGAAACTTACAATATAACGAAGAAGAGACTAAAGATATAGAATGTTGGGGGAGATACATTTGATGGTAGTGGAATGAAGAATTTTAAATATGTCAGATATTTCATTTAACCTATTTGTTTATAAGTTTATTTGGTTCTCATTGTTTAAGATAAATGAAGTATTTGTGTAATATAATACGTATATATATAAAAAAATTATTTTGTTAATAACGTGTCGTGTCCTATTTTTTTAAAATTTGTCATGTTGCCATATCCATGCTTCATTGGAGGTTATAGAGGTCGGGATGAGGAAGGTGGAGACAATTTCATTGCACAAGTTTCTTTTTCGGGTCCGTTTGATTTGTATTTCTAAAAACTATTCTCGAAAATTCTGATAACAGAAATCAATTTTCCGAGAACAATAAAAATAAGTTATCTAAAAAAAGTTATTTTTATAACGAATTTTCATAAATCTGTTTTCAAAAATTTGAACCAAACAATTTTTTTTTACAATTTTCTGATTTTCAATTTTAAAAAAAACACAAACCATGCAGGCCCAAGTCCCTAACCGAATGTAATCATGAACAATCACGCATGGCGTTCATTTTTCAACACGTTCATCGTTTAGTCGAGACAAGGAAACAAGGGACATTCGACAACGTTCTTCAAGAAGAAAATGATGTTATTACAACGGTATTTTAAATGATTATGCCTGTAATTCTAGAGCTTAACATGATACATAATGGTATGAAGAATCAGCTCCCTCGTTATCAAGGTGAAGAAACTGTACCTATTAAATTACATCAACAAAATGAAGTTTATACTCGAGCAGTGAAGAAGTGAATCCCCTTCACGAAGGTAAGCAGAACTGTAATGGACGCTTATTTACAGTACTTCTTGAACCAGACTCCAATATTGAGAAAGCTTTCAAAGTCTGATCGTGGTCTGCAAAAGAGAAACATGCAAAATATTTGAACGTAAAATACACGGACAGCCTGAATTTTGACTAAATATACTGTAACGCGTAAGAGCACGAAGGAGAAAAGTTTACTTGTCAATTCCATGTCCATCATCGGGAAACACCATCACTTTAACCTCGACTCCTTTCTCCTTTAATGCACGTGCATACTGTACATATCAAACACCAAGGGATTCACATTATGAATTCTGCCCATTTAGCAAACAACCGCGCATCACAAACTCAGAGCTCTCGCCACCTGACCTCGCCCAAAAAGAACTATGAAGTTCACTATCTATGAATTTGAGAACATTCAATGATGCCTTTGGTACACTGGGAAAAGGATGGGGCAAGAAAAACTCCTACTGGTTTTACATTTCTGTGGCCAACAAATTTAAAATGGCAGAAAAATGGGACAAATGGCTAGATAAGGAAATCATTTTGGACATGAATGTTACATGTTCGAAGTTGGAAAAATGCATCCTTCATAGAGGGAAGAAGGTATTCCAGAGACTGGGTGATATAGTTATTGCTTTTGACATTGTTCTATGAATGCTTTGCATGCAAATGGACATCAAGTACAGAGAGATACAAGTGTTTAATACAGTATTTTCACAAGCGTGCGCATATTTGTCGTCCCCGACACCCAATGTCTATCTTGATCAATGTCTCTAAAAATAAGAAAAATAGATTCAAATTCAGAGTACAAAATATCATACCTGGAAACCATTAGACATTGAAACACGAAGATCACGAGCACCTAACAGAAAAATTGTAGGCGTCTTGACCTGTAAATATAATCACTAAGCTTATACTCGATTATGTAATGTTTCATAAGATTATGGTTTATCCTTAAAAGTAGAAATACGAGCAGGTCCTAACTTAGCTGTTTATGGGTTGTTAAGGTTAGAAAAGAAGTATACTCAACTTTGTAGATTATACCAACTAGCTTATGAAATAAAAACTATCTATAAAATATTTTAATGGAAATCATACCTTTGAGATGTGTGAAATAGGTGACTTCTTGTAGAACACTTCGAGATGTTCAGCTGGATATGCTTCTGTATAGCTTGATTTTCCCTCAACTCCACAGGCCTCCACATAGCACCAATCTGGGATATCGGTTGTACCAACCATTAAAGCAAGGTTACAAACAGGATTCCTAGCAGCTGCTGCAACAAACTTGTCTGGCGCCTGCAGAATTAAAGTACCAATAACAATCCATTAAAGAAGTGAGTCCCTGCTAACTTAACAACAAAAGTATACATTGAGGAAATAATTTCCATTTGAGAATGGAAACTATCCTATATATGTATGTACGGAACCTACCAACATCCAGTGGCCCCTTTGGACTTTCAAGTAACCAAACAAGAACAAAAGCATACAATAGAAATTAGTATTTGTGATTGTAAGACAATCTAACCTGGCCAATCAAATGGGTTGTCAAGAAGCCACCATGGGAACCACCAAGTACTGTTATTTTCGATGGGTCAGCAAGTCCCATATCAACAATATAGTCTATAGCAGTGAGCACATCATTGACATCCTTCATGTATAAGCATGAGATATTAGGATTAACAGGAAATCCAGCCTATTACATTGACATAGTCAAATAGAACTTACGATATTCAAACATTTTAAATACTGAAGCGTGAATAGATCTAAATGAGACTGTATATTAAGTACCTGAGAGCCAACTTTTCCTGGGAGAGATTGCAATGCTTCCTCACCAAATCCCAGTGAACCTCTGTGATAAATTACCAATATTAGAACATGCTTAAATAAAGAACAGCACCATTTATAAGATATGAGAATAAACTTGTGCTCCTTTAACTTTTATATTGACATGTTTTAAAATAAAATATAATAAAATACACTGACAGTGCACACTAATTAGAAGTAAGGATGTTCATGCTAAACTAGAGCTTATCAAAAGCAAACTTCATATTTTTCTTTTAACTTCCAATCATCACTGAGAATATGCTTTATATGCCTTTTAAATGATTCTGAAGATCCAGTTCAACACAAATGTAAGAGGATTTAAAACTCCACTCAATAAATTTGACAGATTCAGGGATCAAGTTAGCAGTTCATGTATCTTTAATCGCTGTTACTTATTCATGATCAGTTATTTTAGACCTCAAAAACACCAGAACAGAAAAGGAAACAAGTGACTTACCTATAATTTACAATCAGCATGCTGTAACCAAGTGAACAGAGGAATGCCAAGGACTTTGAATAGCTAGTCAATGAGACAGAGTGAGGCCCCCCGTGAAGCACTACAATTAGTGGCTCACACGTAACATTCTGGGAAATGGAGGATACAAATATAGCTTCAAAAGGTTTTCTGCCACCTAAAGTAAATTGAATGCAAACAAGCCAATCAAAAGTAAAATAATTAACAAGAAGTAATTGCTTACAAAAAATAAATAAAACACACAAAAAAAGAGAAGAAGAAGTAATAACATTAACATTCAAATAATCTACTAGCATCCAGCAAAAGAATCATAAAGCAGAATTTTCTGCATAAAAAAGTTCAGCATGCATATAATTGAGGGGATCCCACAACCAGATAAAGGACAGCACAATATGTTAACATATCTATAACCATATAAGAAGGCATTGATAAATATTCAGTTTTAAACTTTCTGTTATACAACTTTTTCTTTTTTTAAAAATGAAGTAACAACTAAAACCTTGTAATGAATTGTGTTGATTAGACAATGTCTAAATTTTACATTGTACTATTAGTAATCATACTTCAGGTAGTACTCTTTCTATTAATGGTTCCATTATTAGTAAAGCAATCTTTTAAAGCTATGAACGCATAACTTAAGACCTATCTCCAACCGGATTCCCCTGTGTAGCAACAATGCAGGGGTGATGCAGTAAATCAACTGGTATTTATACCAAGTTTGTGAATATATTTTCTCTGAACTCTATTTTCTTTCACCATTTCAGTTAACTTATATAGCTTCAAAAACTGGGACCTCAAGATCTATTATAGAAGAGACAAAAGGTAAGTATCAAAGAAAGGCTCCAAATCAACATTTTAGAAAACAGCTAATGCTTCATGGCATGTGGATACTGTAACTGCAGCCTTCCGCTACCACGTTCTCCTACTACATGAATTGGCTTTATACTATGGAAGAACTCATAAAATACTATTGTCATTTTCAGCAGATGACTGATCACATCGCACATATCTTCTAAGGGGAGAGGTTAAAAAAAATTTAGAGTAAACAGCCCAAATACAAGATTTACTTTAACAAAATATTTTTATATTGTAAAACAAAAAATGTTTATGGTATGTCTTAATATGGACAAGATACAAGTCAAGAAACACAAATGTGAAAGGCAAAATTTCTCTTTTCAGAAAGAGTTCTTTTAAGGATTTTATCAGACTCAGATATAAAATGACGAGGTAGAAGAAGGCAAAGATACAATTAAATTGGAAAAGAAAGACGAAGGATGAAACAAAATGGCAACCAGAAATTGTGTATTTTACCCTTGCTTTTCTTATATATCTATTCCGGTATTGAACTCACAAAATCAGGACTCATAGACTGACAGAGCTTAATCCCAAATTACATAAGTTCGTAAGTTTATTAATACTTAAATGATAAGGAAGATACTGGTTATTATCGGAAACTTAGGCACGTGAATATCCTGGTCTCAATTGAATTCAACATTGAGGTAACTGGTTCTATAGGAACACTAGATGGGCATATAATACCTTTTGTAAGATTCTCAGATACATCCCTGACTGGAATCTTCATCACACTAAACTGACGAGACGAGAGTAAACACTTGACCTGTAAAACATGGTGGCAAAGATGCAACGTTGACAAAAAGTGAAATCAAGTAAATCCCTACATGAAGAAATAGGTAATGCAGTAACAGGGAGGATATATTAGACCTTCTCGGAGCATTTGTATATGTGGCTTGAAACATCTAGCCAACCCCACGAGGTAGGGGACGATGCATTGGAAAAACAACCGTACTTGATTTGGGGAACATCAACTGGACTGCTACATACTTTAAAAAGGACAGAAAAAACAATATTAATCCCACTTTTTTCACATCATGATTAAAAGATTTTAAAAATCATCATCATTTACTGTTACCAGCAATAATATTGTTCCCGTCTAGTGTAAGGACACCCCAAGAAAAAACTGAGTTACTAGGGCTGATTCGTGATACCTTTCCGCTGCACAAACAGAAAAACATATACCAACAAGATCGACAAGGTGTTTACATTGGTGAGACAAGAGGAGATGTACCTCAGTACATTCACGGTAAGAATTGCTTGAGCACTACCCCAGTAGGAAGAGCAAACAATCGTGATTCCATCAGAAAGCCAAGGTTTACTAAGGAAACCAGAACAATAAAGCCCAGGAAAGCAACCATCCTCGGGGCACATCACAACAGGAACCTGCAAATATACATAAAGCAAGACAAGGGTAAGTGCAATGAAATGTCATATTGAACTATACGTAATACGATACTATCTTTTGAATCTATCATTAAGCATTTAGTAGAAGCACATCGCTTAAGCAGTATCTGAGGATAATGCTGCATTTGGAGCATTTCATTGTTATATGAATAAAACTTCAAATATCTATGGCAAGCATGCTTCTCCAGAGTCATTCTGGATATTTACGATATACCAACTTTTTCAAATAATTACTTCATACCTATTTTGAGCCTAATATTTTATTTGGGGGATTATGAAGCATTTCAAAATTACATGATTTTCTTCTTCAGTTCTAGATTCTGCACATATATTAGACCACCTAGTCGTCGTAATTATCAATTTCAAAAGTTCTTGGATATAGTAAGAGATTTAACAAAGGTAGCTTAGGTTCCCAATCCCACCCTGTGCCATAGAGATAAAAAATGACGAAAAGCAAAGATACACCACCAAATGTTTTTCAGAGTCCAAGAAGCTTATTACTACTGCAACCCAATTCTACTTGATATGCAAGATATTGCAACTGTCGACATGATGCCTTTGGATAACTTGGGAAAAAAGAGGTACAGCGAACCTCCATTCAACTAAAATTAAGAATGGGTCTCTTGCAGACAAAAATTCAGCAGTCGTATTGTTTGATATTTTCATCCTTCTTACTTGTACAAGGTCTAAAAAAATCGATCACTCACAAAACAAAAAGTATATAAATGGAATAAGCATCCATAGCTTGCTTACACAAAGAAATCCAGTATCCACCAGCGGCAACAACCCCAGTCCCCCCCCCCCCCCCCCCCCCCCCCACACAACGCGCGCACACACAAGAATCACTACTGATAATATTTAGAGTTCTAAATAGCAGGGGATCAGTTCCACTCGATTATTTCAATATGCAGGATATTGCCAAATTCCCTCAAATAAAATTATTTCACAATATAACATATAGAACATATAAGAAAAGATATACCTTTAACTCTGAAAAATGCTAAATAGTGATCACCAAGAAGGGAAAAAACACTGAAGGACCACTTGGCCAATGGTATAACCTCTCCTTCCAATAGGGTAGGTGAGGGGTTTGAGTCTTCTTGGAGACAAAATGGGTGTGTGTGTGGAAAAAAAAATTAAAAAAATCCTTACCTTTCAAAAATTAAAATTAAAAATTAAAAGGGAAAAGAACTCGAAAGAACAAAATATTCCATAGAAGGCATATACACGCTCACATTCAATACGAAGCAAGCATTAAGAGCCACGCTTGATAGAACTGTATCGACTACTCATGAATTGAAAGACATCAAGAGTTGTAGAAATGATTACTGAACAGTCATTGTCACAATTAAATTTGACAGATAACAGATGAAGAGCTCACCACATCAACAATTTTTGCAGATGGACTGAGCTTTCCATCAGCTGGCCAATCAATTCTATGAAGTGAATCTGTTGCAGAATGCACCCCAGAATCTACAGAACTTTTTGCAGATAAAAACACAAGACACTTCCCATCTGGGCTGTAAACAGAACATTTCTACCAATAAGTAGTCCCAAGGCTGTTTCTCATATTATTACCGCACAAACTTTTAACCAGTATTACAGCACAAAAACTACCACAGAGGAGTCAAAATCATGAAGAATTAAATGGTTATAAAAGAGGTGGAAACTCAATGATCCTGCAGTAATCTCCTCGATCTATGTACTACTTGATTCAACATTAACAAAAGATGAAACATAAATCCTAAAACTTATAGACCAACAGCCTTGGAAACAACGAGAAGAAACATTTACACTCTTAAAAATCATGCGTGTGTTATCTTTCTTCTTTTTTATTTTCAAAAAAATAAATAGAAAAAAAAAAAGAAGAAAAAAAATTCTGTGAGAATTTGACCAATAAACTTACAAGGAAGAAGACATGCAAAATCTGTCAGTGCTCACTGTTACAACAAACGCTATGAACCAAAAACAAATAACTAAACATGACAGAAAAGTAAATACACCACCTTACGTGGTTCAACACAACTCGTGTCCACGTCCATGACAGAGATACGGAGAAAGATTTTACTACACAAAATTCAAGAGATTACAAGTTTCAGCCCCAAAACTTTAGTTCGCACTTGGTCTCTCCCTTTTTTGCAATTTTTAGTGTCCCGCTCCAAACCCAAACACTCTTATATACCGGGCTACTAGAGAGTACTAACTTAAGGCCACAAACAAAGAAAAGGGTCACGGACTCACGTGTAAAACCAAATTCGGCCACCAACATCACGGTCACAATATACAAGTATGTAAGAATCATGTCACATGAAAATTACCTGAGAGAGAAAGACACCCACAAATATACCAACACACAGGACAAGGGAAAAGTGTGAAAATCAAAAAGAACAAAGTGGAAAATAAGTATGTGAAAACAAACCTGAACCGTGGAAAGAAAGCACTACTTATGCTTTGAGTCAAATTGAGCACGGTTACTTCTTTAGCAGCATTACCTCTGAAAGTAATAAGAAAGAAGAATCCAATCGTAAGGCAAAGTCTGACAATTTAATATCCCCCATGAAATGAGTCATATGCAGAAAAGTCCAATGAAAATGAGCATTTCACACAGAGCAAGTAACCTACTCGAATTGAAGTTCTTTGGCTTCTGATTCATGAAATGGAGCCCTGACGGCATACAAGGCACAAGGCCTATTATAGCAGTACTTAATGCCGAGCTTTCTTGGGTCTGACGACCACCCAACAAAAACCAAATAATCATGTACTTCTTTAGTTGAGGGAGCCCACACAACTTGTCCAACACTCAACGACTTCCCGATCCCTTCAACAGTGCGTACCTCTCCGCTGCACGAATTCATATTAAGACTTTACATCTAAACGAAAACACACATTTTGTCAGAACACCCATGTGAACAAAAGCTGGCTAAACTGGACCTGTTAGTATTGATGACAAATAGAGCAGGCTGCCTTTTCCCAGCGTAGGTTTCTCCCCAATCGTCTTCCCAGTCCCCTTGACCTTTCCAGCTACCACAGTCCTTATCTGTGGAGCCACCTTTCTTGTAGCCCAACACATTAAATGTAGGCTTGGAGGGGATAGGTTCCTCAGCAACATAAGCAATGAGAGATTCATCAGAATTCCAAGAAATTCCCTCAAACCTGTGGCACAGGAGAACTTCTAAGCGACATGCACATTGTGAAACTACAACAGTACTCTTTAAAGGAAAGCATAACAAACAGAAGTAACAAATAATTAATATTAAAACCCATGCATTCAATATCCGAGTGATTGATTTGCACAGTAAGTTACCATCCATCTGCATATACGGAACCATGGACTGATTGAGGAATATGAAACTCCTTTTCCAATTGAGATGGCCCCCAAATTTCAAATTGAGTGGGAGATTCATTTTCAGAATTTCGAACTGCAAGAAGCTTCGAGCCTGATGGTGATGGAATCATAATAGACACCCCTGTCATCTCAACAGGAAATGGGGCCCACTGAAAGTTGACGGAACCATCACTTCCTTTTAAAATATGACTCGATAAGATATGTTTCCTTCTCTTATTAGCCAGAAGATTTGGTTGGCTAATTGAAAACATAGCCAGGGAGCCCTTTCCTGCAGCAAAGTTATTATATAGAAACAAAATTGTCACTGACTGCGTGTTTGGCTTTTGAAAAGGAAACGGATAAAAAGAATATAAACATAGAATTATATGAAGAAGAAGAAAAAGAAGCTCCACGCAACAGGACGAAATAAAAATCATCAGTATGCATACCATCGTCAGATTTAAAAGTCCAAGCCTTATCAATGGAGGAGATATTTACAAATTCTTGAAGCAATTTAGACTGAGAGGAATATTCTTCTTCAGTAGCTGTATCTAAACCCACTGGCAATTCATTCAGCCGGCAGGCTTGAGAAGAATCCATAGTTAAGCAGGCTGACAATCTTCTACTACAAGGGCTAAAAAAGAATGTCAGTAGACAATAGGCAAGGTAATACAAGTGCAAACTCTAAATCAGTAAACAAAAATGACCAACAGCAAACTATGTAATAAACTGAAAAAGTTGAAACATGTTCCACAAAAAAGGGAATGATATGGTCCATATATCAATTATGCGTACAACAAATGACCCTAACTACCTATATAGTCAATTGTAGTCGTGGAATATAACAATACAAAACCCCTATCCATGTTAGGTGCCGGGAAAATACAAGTTCTATTGTCACATAGGTATACACTGAACTGCAACACATTAACAGCTCCTCTCTTTGGGCCTCGTTAGCAGCTCAAATGAGGTGTCAGATATATGTATTCTATAGAAAAAATAATGATTGAGGAGAGAGAATCACAAAAAATAAAAACAACTTATAAGAATATTGTGTACATAACCGAGTATAAAAGGAATGTCTGAACGCAGAGTTGCAGATTATTTCATTTAACTTAGTTCTTAAAATCCAGTGGAAACTCTAGTAGTATGAACACCAATAACAACACATTCTGCTTCAGAATCGCAGGGTCACGGCTTACCTAATACACAGTGAGCATTTTGACAATTGATTGATTTCACTAACAGCGGAAGATAAAATGTAGAGACACATCATTAACTAGCTGTTTTCTGGAATTGCGTCGAGCGACCTGGTTGACCTTAAAAGTGAGCTTTGCACGGGTCATGGGCATATTTAGTATATAGGATTTGGAGTGGGAGAGAGACCGAATTGCAGAGAAAAATACCTAGTAATCTTGATTTCGCATAGTAAAACTTTCGCCCGATCTCCACCATGGAAGTAAACACAATTTGTTTTAAACTACACAGAAACTGTGTTTTTTTGCGTGTAGTGTGTATATCTTTTGCTCATGTTTCGTGAATTCTTACTGGTTTCTTGTGTTTTCTGTAACCACATGAAAAAAAGGCATATTAATTCATGTGATAGAAATTATCACTTATTAGTATATTAATTCCATTATCACATCCTGTTAATCCACTAATTAAAGAGTCACCTCTGGCTCACAAACATTGCTAATAAGAATGGTTGAAATATATTCAATTCCTTTGAGGGAGAACAATGAAACTAGAAAACTAATACAAACACACATTTATATATACATACAAATATATATATATATATATATATATATATGTGTGTGTGTATATAAGCATATACGGAAGGAGATTTATCTAATCCATCATCATCACAGTATAAGGAATCAACATAGCACTGTGAATTCACTAGAAATGCGATCAAACGAAACAAAGTTAAATAGATAATTTAGTAAAAGTAAAACTAGCAATCGACTAAATTAGCATCAGTAAAACAGTAGTCGACGTAGATATATATAGTTCTATATATGTGTATATAGAGAGAGAGGGAGAGAGTAATTACGTAGAGTGAGAAAGAGATCTTGCAGTGAGGCGTTTAGGACGACGAGATGATGCAGATATGAATCTAGGGCGAAATGAGTTGACGCACCACACTGAAGTAGCAGTGTTGATGAGACACAATGCCTTCGTCATTTTTTAAGTCCACTCGACATTTTTATTCGTGTGCCGATTCTCTTCGGTGCTAAAATGCACATGGCACCCTATCCAAAGCTATTCCGTAGTGGTGTTCTTTAATAAAATTGAAAATTAAATATTAAAAATTTGATTATAAGTGATGCTTAAAAAATTGGGATAACTTCATTTACACCCCCTGAGATTTGTCATATCATCATTTTGATCCCCTGAGATTTGCATACCTTCATTTACACCCCCTCATGGTGTGAAATGTCTAAAATACCCTTATACCAAACACCCCTTAAATCAATTTAAACCCTAAACCAAACACCCCTTAGAATCAATCTAACCCTCAAACCAAACACCCCAATATTTATTCTCTCTCTATCTCTCATCTCTATCTCTATCTCTCTTTCTCTCTCAGACACACACACACACGCACACACATATATATATATAGATCTATACATATATATATAGACCTATCGGTCGAAAATAGGGGGAGGGGGCGGCGCCGACGGTGAGGCAATGGTGGGAGGGGGTCGGCGCCGACGGCTTATATATATATATATATATGTGTGTGTGTGTGTGTGTGTGTGTGTGTGTATATATGTATATATCTATATATGTGTGTGTATATATATATATGTGTGCGCGCGTGTGTGTGTGTGTTGTGTGCGTTTGTGAGAGAGAGAGAGAGAGAAAGAAAGAGAGAGAGAGAGAGAGAGAGAAAATTTTAATATTTATTTTCGAATTTAGTCTTTTTTTTTAAAATTTAATATATATATTTGAATTTTATATTTATTTTCAAATTTTATAATTATTTTCGAAATTTAATATATATTATTAGAATTTTATATGGTTTTTTTTTTAATTTTATATATTTGTCTTGAATTTAATATGTTTTTTAAAAAAAATTCAAAATTTATATATATTTTATATTTTATATTTATTTTCGATTTTATAATTTTTTTTTAAATTTAATATAGTTATTTGAATTTTGTATGTTTATTTAAAATTTTATATATTTGTTTCAAATTTTTTATGTTTTTTGTGATTTTTATATTTATTTTCGAAATTTAATATGCTTTTTTGAAAAAAAATAATTTCAAAATTTATATATATATTTTAATTTTATATTTATTTTCGAATTTTTAAAATTTTAATATATATTTTTTAAAATTTTATATATATTTTGAAATTTTAATACAAATTAAATTATTAAATGATGGGAGGGGGTCTAATTGATAAAAGCACTATCCTTGTTTCCAAACAGAATAAGGATAAGACATTGAGGGTAGTTTAGGAATTTTAAAAAAAAATCAGGTTGATGTCATCGTTCAAGGGTCTAAGTGATGAGAATATTGAAAAGTAGGGGGTGTAAATGAAGATATAAAAACCTGAGGGGGTCCAAGTGAAGATAAGATAAACCTTAGGGGTGTAAATGAAGTTATCCCTAAAAAATTATACATTTTTTGAAATTTTTGTAAATTTTTAGTCTTCAGACTTCAGTATTAAGTGGTGACCTTGTCACTTAAAATTTTATCCCATTTTAAGTATCACTTAATATTTTAAGTGATGTTTATTTTTGTTATCAAACACATTTAACAAGTATTGAATCTGTTCAGACTTAAATGGTAAATAAGTGTTATCAAACAAGCCATAACAATATACCTTCAAATTAAGCTGGACGAAGTTTGAGTTTGAATATTACATGAGTTATGGGATCGGTTCATATAACATTTTTCAAAAAACGATCCCTTTTGGAGTTTAGGTTCCAATAGAGGTTGTCTTTAGGGTTAGAAAAATAAAATTTAACCTTTAATTAACATGATATAGTTAATATAAATACATGTTGTCGTTAAAAAAAAATTGATGGTGGAGAAATGCGAGCGTGCTAGATTCCCGGAAAAATCGATGATGGTAGAAGGATAATAAATATCATTTTTGGAATGTGGTCAGACGATTGTGTAGGAGAAAAAATATGAAACTCCTAGTATGGTTCTTTTTGTGCTTTAATTATAAGGACTTAAAGTGTCAATGTTGCAAAAAGGGAAATGAATTGAAAGTGTAGGTTGACAGAAAATAAAGTGGCAAAAAATAAAGTGTGGTAGAAAATAAATGGCAGAAATTAAAGTGTTGGAAGATAAATGAATTGAAATGACAAGACTTACATTAAAATGATTGAAATTGAAATACATTAATTGAAATTATAAGTAAAGATAAAGTAAAGACATTGATAAAGAATTTTGTGTGTTGTGTCGACGGGGGTTTCAAATGTTGCCTTAAGTGTCTTATTTATAGCCAAAGTGTGCATGTGTGTGGTCTTCAACATTGATTCAGTTTCTGCCACGTGATCTTGTAATTACTTACTTCTTTGTCAAATTGTTCAGATTTCTGCCATATTTCCAACTGTTACAATTTTTGCCACCATGATTTCTGCCACATGTCCGACCGTTAAAACTGTTAGATCTCATGATTTCTGCCACGTGTTCGGCGGTTACAATTGTCAGCGACCACTTTTTTCATAACTGTTATGTATTGGTAGTTCCTTCTTCCAACTAATTTTTTTTGCCATGTGGCCCGGCCAAATATTGCCAAGGGGTGGCATATTCGTTTCTTCCAGTTCTATCACATGCCGCTCTATGATAGGTTACTAGGTGATTGAAATTTTATGGTGTCAACAATACCATCATTTACCTTCTTTCAACAAAATTAATTAACAGTATAATTTTGACTCAAAATATTGGATGATTATGGTATCCATAGTGAATTCATTTATGGGTTAATTTTTTAAAAAAAACCCTATAGTATTTAATTTAATCAACTAACTCCTCCTATGTTTGGATTGTCCTCTATACTTTTCAATTTCATCACTTTGCCCCCTCACTCTCACATTTCGACCAAAATAATTAGGATTAGTTTCATTTACATCCCATAAAATTGTTTTATCTTCAATCAAACGTCATTCAGACTCCTTAAATTTGAAAAATATATATATATTTTAGAAAAAAAAATATGGAAAAATATACGTATATTTTGAAAAAAAATCATATATTTTGGGGAAAAAATATATATTAAGGATGCCATTTGTGGTGTTTTCAACTATCCTTGTGGTCCCTGCCCATTGGTGTTTTCAACTAAGCTCTCTTGTTGAGGCTGATCCAATCAACTTTGTGTTAGCATTCATATTTTCTGGACTAATTTACTACCTAGCAAGGTTTGCAAGCATATCAATGCTATAATATGAATAACATTAATAAACACATTTTTTTTATTCCGAGTACTTAATTTCTTGATACTTCTGTAATTCATGAATATCAATAACATTTTTTTAGTTAATACTTCCTCCGTTCCAAATTATAAGTCCACTTTTTCTTTTTTCCTCGTTCCAAGTGTCCACTTTTGAAAAGTCAAAACACTTTATTTGATAAATTTATTAATTGTTTCAACCATTGAAATTATAATACATATACATTATAAATCATCACATCACTATGGTGAGACCATGAATAAAGTTGGTATTTCATTCACTAACACTACAACAAAAGTCATTTTCTTACAAAGTTAGATTCCCCAAAATGGACCTATAATTTGGGACGGAGGAGTATAAATAATGTTAATAATACTAAAAATGAAGAAGATCATATATACTACCTGGGAGTTGAATCATGCATATCCAAGTAATTTTGTTCATGAGCATCTCCAAACTTGACTTGAATGATAAAAATGTGTCAGCTATCACTATAAATTGGGAAAATATTACTGACCACCCTTGATGTAAGGCCTAATTGCACGGGTACCCTTAAATTTTTAAATATATCACTTACCTCTCTTAGAGATGCAAAATTACGAAATTACTCCCAATAAACCCCTAGACTATTGAATTTTCACATTGCCCCACCCTAATGGATAAATTACAGTCTCACCCCCTAAAATTCAAAAAAATATTTAAAAATTTTAAAAATATATATAATTTAAATATATATATATATAATTCAATATATATATAATTCAAATATATATATATATAAAATTTGGAAAAACTATATAATTTTTGAAAAAAAAGCATAAAAATAAAAATATATATATAAATTTTGAAACACATATATAAATTTTGAAATATATATAAAATTCGAAATAAAATTAGAAAACATATATAAAATTTGAAATATATATATATATAATTCCGAAAAAACATATAAATTTCAAAATATATATCTAATTCGAAATAAATATATAAAATTAGAAAAAGATATATAAATTTTGAAATATATATATAAAATTCCGAAAAAACATATAAATTTTGAAAAACACATATAAATTTCGAAATATATATCTAATTCGAAATAAATATATAAAATTCGAAAAAGATATATAAATTTTGAAATATATATATATAATTCCAAAAAAACATATAAATTTTGAAAAACATATATAAATTTCGAAATATATATATCTAATTCGAAATAAATATATAAAATTCGAACAAGATATATAAATTTTGAAATATATATATAAAATTCCGAAAAAACATATAAATTTTGAAAAACATATATAAATTTTGAAATATATATCAAATTCGAAATAAATATATAAAATTCGAAAAAGATATATAAATTTTGAATTATATATATTTGTTTCAAATTATATATATATTTTTTTCGAAATTTATATATTTTTTTCGAAATTTATTCATTTTTTCAGAATTTTATATATTTTTTCGAAATTTATTCATTTTTTCAGAATTTAATATATTTTTTCCGAATTTTGTTTATTTTTCTTATTTTATATATTTATTTCTAATTTTATATATTTATTTCAAATTTTATATATATATTTCAAATTTTATTTATGTTTTTCGAAATTTATATATTTTTTCGATGTTTTATATTTTTTTTCAAATTTTATATATATTTTCCAAATTTTATATATTTTTCGAATATATATATATATTAACTTTATATATATATTTCGAATTATATATATATATATTTTTTGAAATTTATATATGTTTTTCGAAATTTATACATTTTTTTAGAATTTTATATATTTGTTTCAAATTTTGTTTATTTTTTCTTATTTTATATATTTATTTCAAATTATATATATATATATTTCAAATTTTATTTATGTTTTTCAAAATTTATATATTTTTTCGATTTTTTATATTTTTTTCAAAATTTGTATATATTTTCCAAATTTTATATATTTTTTCAAATTATATATATTCAAATTTTATATATATTTTAAAATTTTAAATATTTTTTCGAATATTTGGGGGTGAAATTGTAATTTATCCATTGGGGTAAGAGGATTGTGAAATTCAATAATTTAAGGGGTAAACTGTAAGATGAATTTGAGGGGTATTTAGGGTACTTTATCCCTTTGACCGCGTTGACTTTGGATAGAGGGGGTGAAAGTGATAGAAAAAGCTAACCTGAGGAAGGTAACTAATAGATTTCGAAATTAAGGAATACCGCGTTCAATGAGACCTTACCTCAAGGGAGGTCAATGATATTTTTTCCAATAAATTAGATGGTTGTTGAGAAATGCTAGTGATGCATGTTTGGAGATAGGGATGGTTGCAGGCAGGAATTTCTTCACATATGGTAAGTCTGTATATATTATATATGAACTTTCATTATTATTTGTTCACATGATGCATTCCTTCTTTCAAATGAATTTGCTAGACTCGGAGTGCATGGGAATTAATAACACAACCCTGCGAATTAAACTCTTATTTTAATTTTTACTTACAAGCAGCAACCTAATAACAAACATACTGGTGGAAGGTAGAAAAGAATTGATGGGTTCGTTTTTGCTTATCGAGATCTATAAGTGATTGGATTAACTTTTCAACGGTTGTTTTTTTATTTTTTTGGAGTAAAAAGTTTTTTGTAATGGTGTTTGGCAAATGCTTAGAAGAGCTTCTAATAATGTGTGTCAAATTTTTTTGAAAAGTTTTAGGACTTAGGTTCTGTTTGGATTGATTTTTCAAATGTTGTTTTTGGCTTCTTGAAGTAAAATGTTGTTTTGAACAATTTTTGACAAAATTTTTAGAAAAGTTTTTAGGCCTTGGAATAATGTTTAGAAGAAACTAGGGGGTACCAGCTTCTCAAAACAACTTCTGCTTATCTTTTTCTACTGAAAAAAATCAGAAGCAAAAACTATGTCAAATGGGGCCTTATAATAACTTTTAATAGGATTTTGAAAAAAAAAAATAGAAGAGCGTTTTGAACAGGTTAGCATGCACCAACCTAGTAATAAGTATTGTAAAAGCTTTTGCTTATCTTTTATACTGTAAAAATAGGAGTAGAAACTTTGTCAAAAAAGACTTATATGATGCAGGACGTCTCTAAGGACCAAAAATATTAGACTCATTTAAAGCTATCACGTACCAAGCTCGACTCGTTAAAGAAAACGCTCTAGAATTACTTTGGCTTCAAGAAATAACCCACTATAGTTGGAAGTGGGTGGTTGAAATAGACATGATGGCCATGATCAAATTAGGGACATGATGAGAGTGGTGAGATCAAATTAGGGACATGATGAGTGTATAAATAAAGCCTTAGACTTAGGCCCCGTTTGGTAATTGCTCTGGTCCGGTTATCTCTAGTCAGGTCTGGTCTGGTCCAGTTTGGATGATGTTCTGAAATTCTGTTTGGTAAGCGGTCTGGTTTGATAATCTTGGTTTGAGGGAAACTGAACCAGACCATGTTTGATAAACTGTCTGGTTCCAAACTTCTTTGAACCAGACCCTGTTTGGCAAACTGGTTTAGTCTTAAATTTTTAGTAAACTGTGAAAATATTGAATATACTTTATATGATGTAGTAACCTTAAAACCCACACATTTAATTTATAAACATTTGTTAAAGTGTTTTTAATTAATTTTTATTATATATTTCTTACATAATAAGTTTATACAAGCCACATTTTTTATTATACAAAAATTACGATAATACAAATTTCACAAGTCACACACTAATATTACATAACAACTTCAATTGTCGATAACATGTAAATAATGCATTATGATATTTTGGCTTTTAAAAAAAATTATTCTTTATCATTTACTATTTACTATTTATTATTATTTTTATATATTATTTAATTCATTTTGTTTATTATTTATTATTTATTATTGTATTTATTTATTATTATTTTTATGTATTATTTAATTCATTTTATTTCATTTAGTTTGTTTATTATTTAATTCATTTAATTTATTAATTATCATTATGTATTATTTAATTAATTTTGTTTATTATTCATTTTTTTATAAATATAATTCATTTAATTTATTATTTATATTATTATTTATTCATTTATTTTAATTAATTTATAAATATATTTTATTCATTTATTTATTTTTTATTATTATTTTTATATATTATTTAATTCATTTTTCTTATTATATTTTTATTTATTCTTATTTTTATATATTATTTAATTCATTTTGTTTATTATTTATTACTATTTATTCATTTATTTTTATTTGTCTCTAAAATTATTTTTATTAATTTATTATTATTATTTTTATGTATTATTCAATTCATTTTATTTTATTTATTTTGTTCATTATTTAATTCATTTAATTTATTAATTATTATTATGTATTATTTATTTCATTTTGTTTGTTATTCATTTTTTATAAATATAATTCTTTTAATTCATTATTTATTCATTTATTTTAATTAATTTTTAAATATATTTTATTCATTTATTATTTATATATATTTTTATTTTATTATTATATTTAATCATTTATTATTATTATTTTTGAATTATTTAATTCATTTTGCTTATTATTTATTTATTTATTATTTAATTCATTTTGTTTATTATTAATTTTTTTATTTTTTTATAAATATGCTTTATTTAATTTATTATTTATATTATTAATTTATCATTTATTATTATTTATTTATTCATTTAATTAATTTATAAATATATTTAATTAATTTATTATTTATATTATTATTTATTATATATATTTTATTATTCATTATTTTGTTTATTTTTTATTCATTTATTTATATTAATTTTTAAATATATTTTATTTAATTTATCATTTATATTATTATTTTATTCATAAATATATTTTATTTTTATTAATTTATTATTTATTAATTTATTTATTATTATATTTATTTATTTATTTTTATGTATTAATTAATTCATTTTATTTATTATTCATTATTTTATTTTTGTGTTTTGGTTATATATTGGTTAGATGTGATTCAATTATTGGAGGATATTTTGGTTAGATTTTATAACCAGACCAAATAGAACCACAAAAAGTTGTGGTCCTAAAAAATGTCATTTTGATTCAATTTGGTCTGGTTATATTTTTTGAGACCAATGCAAAACAAACACTGGTCTCAAAAAATCATGACAAAACCAAAAAAATGGGACAATAACCGATAAACAAACATGGCCTTAAAGTCGTAAATAAAATTCATTCTGAGTGTATGGAATTTTAAGCACTTACAACGTCCTATGTCCTATGATGTATAACAATGAAATGGATTTCATTGTCTTCTTAGTTTCATTGTCTCTTTAGTTGTCATTACCAAAAATAAGATAAATAATAGAATTAGAAAATAAAATAAAAATTAGTCAAAGTCCAAAAGTGTTTCCTAATAAACAATTGTTTGAAAAAAATGTTTCGTTCATATAATCTTTTTCATATAGCTCTATCAAAAGTGTTTAATTCTCAGGGACCTTTGACGACAATAAAAGTGTATTTATTTTTTATGTTTTAACTAATAGCTTAATAATATGGGATTGCGGGTTATCTACTACACTGTTTAATTAGTGTTTCCCTATACACTAGGCTGAAACATAGAAAACAACAGGTGTTCAAAATGGTTGATGACGAATTCACTCCAAAAACCCAATCTCAGCCTATACATAGGGTAAAATATAAAAACGACATTAACTCAGCCTGTACCGGCTGAAATATAAAAACAACATTCTCACCCTATACATAAGCTGAAATATAAAAACAACATTGACTTCTTCTATAAACGGAATTGAAAAAAAAAATGCATTTTCTATGTGGGCAATTAAAATCCAAAAATTCAGTATGTAACTATGAATGATGTTTCATTAACGAAAACTCCAAAAATATTGAAATATTCAATTATAAAGAACATAGAATTTGGATAGTAATACATGCAAAGAACAAAGAAAAAAAAAATGTAGCCAACCTAGGGTCTAAATAAAAAAATTCCGATGGCAGGGTAAGACAGGGCTCTGCACATAAGGTACAGCATTGCGAATGCAAGTTGTATTTGGAGAATTTGTTAGTAAGCGTTCCCACCAAGTTTATTTGCAAAAAGGATTAAAAAAACACGAACTTTTTTATTATTAAAAATAAAATACGTGAGTCAACATATTTTTATTTTAAAAACAGCTACAGTAACAAATAAAAAATAGAAAAACACAAACAAAAGCGAATGTGAAACATGTCTTTACTCAATGTTAAGTGTTGTGTACCAATTTATTTCAAACGGTTGAGAATATTTTATTTCTCCTTGATTAATTGCGGTAACATTTGAAAGAAAGAGTTACGGGTGCGTTTGGAAAACTTGTTTTTTGTATTTGTTTTCTGTCTTCAAATATAAAAACTGTTTTTGTATTTGTCTTTGTTTTTTTCAGGAAAAAACTAAAAACAAAAAAACGTTTGGATGAAGGTGTTTTCACTACTTTTATTTGGTGAAAATTGTATTTTATGGATTTGGTGTTTTTACTGTTTTTACCACCTAAATAGTGAAAAAAATTCAAAAAATAATTAAAAGTTGTATTTGATGTTTTCACCACTTTTACACACTATTCACAGAAAACAGTTTTCTTGGGAAAAAAATAATGAACAGTAAACGCGTTTGCCAAACGTGTTTTTTTAGTCTGGTGAACAGTAAAAAAAAATAAAAAAATAGGATATCCAAACCAACCTACGCAGTAAACTTAAAAATATTGAGTTTTTGGGATTTACAGCTACGCCAAAAAAGTCGCCTCATAAAGTTTCTAGTAAACAGTATAATATTTTATATATATTTGCATACACTTGAATATGTTCAAACCTTCGAATCATTTGTCCAGAAAAAAGTTTTCTTATGATGACATTAGCTATACTTTTTGTTGGTTGTGAATTAAATTTTTATTGAGAGGAGAATTTGCTTTCAAGTACAAGACTTGATGGAGGAAGGAGTTAGCTCACTTGCTTTCTTGATTCCCATGGACCCCCCTTGGGCTATTTATAGCCTACTTCCACGTCCTTTCCTTACTTTTTCTAGATCTTTTCTTTAGATATTTTACAAGTATAAAATAAATTTAAGGGTTAATAGCAAAACATCCCCTGAATTGTACCCTCTCTCTTACTAAATTCCCCTAAATTATTTTTTGTGTTGAAAATTCCCCCAAATTATAGTTTTTTCTGCACAGTTATAACACCGTTAAGTGAAATTGTACTGAGATCCCCTGAAGTTCCTATTAATTTCGTCCGCGCCCTGAAATTTTATTTTCCTTGCAATGACATCCCCTTGAAGGGGTGAAATGACCGAAATGCCCTTATTTTGTCTCCCCTATTTCATGAGATAAATATCTAGTTGGTGAAATTACCTCCATGCCCCAAGATTAGAACCCTATAATATTTGGGGATATTTTCAAATATTTTTTTCAAAATAAAAGTTAAAGAAAAGAGGTTGGAAATATTTCAAAACTTTTAAATAATAATAATAACTAATTAATATGTATTATTTGAAGTGTAACTCTATTGAATATTTCAAAAGATATAGAGTAAGGGGTTATAAATATTTTCATATTTTTAAAAAAATATTAATTAATTAATATACATTAATTAAAATGTAACTCTAATGGATATTTCATAAAATATGGAGTAAAGATATAAGATAAATATATTTCGGCAAACAACAAGTGTTAATCGTTAAGAACAAATTTTGTGACTTCCTATTCCAAATCTTCAACCTAATAATTACTCACTTTCTAAGAATTATTTTTTTACGACCGCATATATACATTGAAACTTTAAGGTAACAATTTTGTCACTCACTTGAATTTCTATGTCACACACTGCTTCTAGTAAGGCTCCAACTTCATTTAAGGAAAATATTTTGAACAAAATTTGGCCATATGAAATTCTCTATAATGATTGTGGTTTGTTGCTTGATGAAAGACAACTATGTAACTAATAATAATAATACTTACAAGAAAAAAACCCATTCAAAAATAAAAATTTGAATGAAAACTAAGAAATAAATGATCAACCTGCAATTTTCATCTTGATAAATATTCGAAAAACTAGATCATTCAATTTTAAATGAATCCAGGGGTTACAAGTTCTTGACAATCTTATTTTAAAGGGTTAACACTTGTTGTTTGCTGAAATATATTTGTCTTATATCTTTACTTCATATTTTATGAAATATCAATTAGAGTTACATTTTAATTAATATATATTAATTAAATATTTTTAAAAAAAATATATGAAAATATTTATAACTCCTTACTCTATATCTTTTGAAATATTCATTAGAGTTACACTTCAAGTAATGCATATTAATTAGTTATTATTATTATTTAAAAGTTTTGAAATATTTTCAATCTCTTTTCTTTAACTTTTATTTTGAAAAAAATATTTGGAAATATCCTCAAATATTATAAAGTTCTAATCTTGGGACATGGAGGTAATTTCACCACCTAGATATTTATTTCATGAAATAGGGGAGACAAAACAAGGGCATTCTGGTCATTTCACTCCTTCAAGGGGGTGTCATTGCAAGGAAAATGAAATCTCAGGGGGCGAGCGAAATTAACAAGAACTTCAGGGAATTCCAGTGCAATTTCACTTAACTGTGTTATAACTGTGCATGAAAAACTATAGTTTGGGGGGGTTTTCAACACGAAAAATATAATTCAGGGGAGCTTAGTGCACACCAGGGGGTTTAGTTAGAGAGAGGGGGTATAGTTGATGAGTTTTTTTGCTATTAACCCTAAATTTAATGACGTTTCAAGTTAATCCTAGGGTTTCTAGAATAGTGCATTTCAATAGGTGTCGGCCTCATTGTATCTTGAGCTTTTTATGGAATCAGACATGTTGTTTCAATCATATTATTGACTATATAGATATTAGTTTTCCTTTTCGTTGTTTTCTTACCTTTTGTGGTTTATTTGCCTTAACTTATTATCTGCGTTTTATCTGAGAATTGTTGGATCCTGAAAATCGTAGTGTATAATAATTAGAAGTTGGGTACGTGGTTAACAGTCTTGTTGAGGATTGAACATGGTCATTGTTCCTAAATATTCCGAATTAGTTCGAGTGAAATGTAATTGGCAATTTTACGTTTTTTTTCTCTAAATTACATGACTGTAGCGTTCTGGAAATTTAATTGGCAGATATGAAATTTCTGCCAAAAGCTCTTGTTTGTGAGAAAATATTGGGTGATCTTGGTCCATTACATCATTTTGGTGGACTCAACCAATTAATTGATGTCATTTATATAAAATTGACACCATCATCTTTTAACCCCAATTAATTCATCCCAAACTACTTCATCTCCACAACCCTAGCCGCCACCACCACCGCCACCTTCAACCTCACCCCGCCGCCGCCACCGCCTTCAACCTCACCATCTTTGGAAGGAGGCCCGTTGGTTAGGCAAGGGTTCGCCCAATTTCTATGAAGCTATATATGAATATCTATATATATTTACAGGGGTGGAGCCAGGAAACTTGTCTAGGGGGATAATGCTAATTTTTATAAGTTTATTAGTGAAATTTATATTTTTTTAGGTTACTAGAAAAAAAAAATTTAAATTGAGGGTAGAAATGCAATTTTTTATAAATTTATTGATAAAATTTAAACTTTTTAAGCTATCAAAGGAATTTTCTTAAAAACTGGCAGGGCCATGAGCAATTTTTATAAACATATTTGTAATACATATAATTGTTTAGGCATAAAAATAAAAAATTGCAAAATTTTGGCAGGGGCCATGTCCCCCTGCCCAAAGGTGGCTCTGCCCCTATATATATAAATATAACTGTATATATCGTTCCTATTTTTAGGCTAGAACCGTATTTTGAAGAGTACAGAGCCAAGCCAATGATGCAATGTAGACTAAGTTGATAACATGACAAGTCATATAGAACCAAAGCATTCATTGCACAAGTTTATTTTTCTTCGGAAGTTAATCCTCGTTATAGAAATTTCCTTATTAAGGAATTATAGTTCCCAGTTCTATCTAATTCTAATAATTCATGATTCACTTTTTCCTGTGACTCCATGAAACTTCATTACCGCACCAGTGAATTTATTTAAGAGAAGAGAAGTCCAATTCCTCTTTTAAAACTAATTTAAAATGAACTTTTTCACAATCAGACTTTTTTCCGCTATCCAAAATCACTTTTCCAGGTTTCCAAATGTGGATTAAGAAACGAAAACATGGGACAAATGGCTAGATAAGGAGATCATTTTGGACATGAATCTTACATGTTCGAAAGGTGGAAAAAAAAACATCCTTAATATATCTGAAAGAAGTTCAGAGGGAAGAAGGTGTTCCAGAGTCTTGGTGCTATATATAGTTATTGCTTTTGACATTGTTCTACGAATGCTTTGCATGCAAATGGGAATTAAGTATAGAGAGGTACGAGTGTTTAATACAGTATATTCACAAGCGTGCGCGTTTTTGTACACCCAATGTCTATCTTGATCAATGTCTCTATGGAGAAGAAAACATAGATATTCCAAATTCAGAGTACGAAAGATCATACCTGGAAACCATTAGACATTGGAACACGAAGATCACGAACACCTAACAGAAAAATTAATTGTAGGCATATGTCTTGACTGTAGACAGTGATTGGATCTAAGGATCCGTGTCAGTGGAGGCTAATTTTTTTTTTTTGGATATTTGGGGTATAAATGACATATATTTATTTTAGTGGGATTTAAAACAAATTTTCAGTAAGGGCTTATTTGTAAATAAATTTAAATTCTGTGATACTTAAGGTAAAAAAAAAAATTAGTGGAGGCTAAATACTAAATATCTAAAATTTTAAGGTAAAAGATATAAAAACTGTATCCGTCCCTGAATGTAGATGAATGTGTTCGGTATCTTAACTAATCCAAGTTATATTAGTAGTCAAACGAGTTGGGCATGCTAAGTGTAGGACCTCTTCTTTAAACGGAATTGAAAAAAAAAAAAAATGCATTTTCTATGTGGGCAATTAAAATCCAAAAATTCAGTATGTAGCAATGAATGACGTTTTATTAACGAAAACTCCAAAAATATTGAAATATTCAATTATAAAGAACATAGAATTTGGATAGTAATGCATGCAAAGAACAAAGAAAAAAAAAATGTAGCCAGCCTAGGTTCTAAATAAGTGTGAGACAAGGCTCTTCACATAAGCTACAGCATTGCGAATGCAAGTTGTATTTGGAGAATTTGTCAGTCCTCCAAGTTTGTTCTCTTGTGTTGCATAGAACCAACTTGTTGGAGTCTAATTCTAAGAAGAGGGCTTCATGATCGTCCAACATACGGATATTGGATGTTTGTTGTTATTAGTGATGGATTGATTGAGATGATTTTTAACAAAGCAAGGATCTGAAATTGAAGAGTTAAAGAACTTGGAAACTGACTTCAATTGCAAGATTGATTTAACTGGCCATTTACATATAATGTCCTTCACTAGTAAATCCAAAGCAGCTACCAGCCATGACCACGATGAAGACAGTAGTATGAATTCTACTATCATGTATGCCATGGATTGATTGGAAAATAATCTCTAAACTATGAATTCTACTATCATGTCTGCCATGGATTTGCTTGCTTCCTTTCTTTCCTTTGCCATTGCTTTTCACCCTTCTGTCTCCTTCCTAGGGAGGCCGAGTATCACTAAAACAAATATGGTTTGTTGTGATAAAATTTGAGTGATAAAATTTAAAATTGTTATAAAGTGTTTAAACAAGTATGATAATTCGTGTCAGAAAATCTTGGCGGGAAGTTGGCACGCTTTTTAGCGTTTCTTGAAACGGTTCCATCTTATTAGTTTTTTTTTAAAAATATTATATTACGGCATCGTTTATTTTATGGTAACAATAACAATTTATTTTGTAACCTTTTTATTATAATTACACATGCGATATGGGATAACGGAGAATGTTAACATGTTTTAGTTTCCCATTAACTCCATTTTCTCTCACATCCCATATCAACTCAACTTCCTCTATGATTTCTCAATTACCGTTAGCGTAACAAACAACAATTGACATAATTCAAGTTGACAGAAGTGGATTTTTTTTTATCTTCCTATTCAATTTAAAGTTTTGAAATCTCCCGCCCCATATGAAAACTTCTCGAAATGTCACAATTTGGGACGTAAAGTATCTAATTTCTTCACTATTGGTAGCTTGCCGAACAACAATGGACCTAAAAAAAACATTTTCTTTTGTAAAGGTATTGGAGTGGCTTTTCACTAGGGGATTCCCATTAAAGAGCCAAATATAAAATCAAAAATAAATTGAAAAACTTTTTGATGTATAACTTGATTTAGCTACGAAAATTTTTGTCACCGTAAACATGTATTTAGAGACGACCAGAATTTTGTCCCTAAAAGTATAAGTTTTAGAGACGGAACCTATATTTCATCTCTGTTGACATTTTGCCACGGCTACATAGGAACAAATGAGCGACAAAAATTTTTTGTCACTAAATATGTTTAGAGACAAAAAAATGACATTTTTTGACAAACTATTTTGTTACAAAAAGTCATATTTATATATAATTAGGTTTGTGATTGATTGATGGGTTTTTATTCTTGGAAAAATTCCTTTCTTCATACGAAAACTTTCTCTATTTTGAAGTATATTTCCAAACAAATTCAAATTTAAGATTCTGTAAGATCTTTTTCCCATATGTACTTTAATAATAACATAGGGTATGTTCGGATTGTTCTTTATATTTTTCAATTTCATCACCTTGCCCCCTCGCCCTCATATTTCAGTCAAAATAATTATGATTAACTTCATTTACACCCCATAAAGTTTGTTTTATCTTCAATCAAACCCTTTCAAGTTTGAAAAACTTCATTCGACCCCTTCTTTTTTCTGGCACATATCATTTATCCCCCTAATTACCTTAAACTACCCTCAATGTAAATATTTTTGGAAAAAAAAAAATATATTTCAAAAAATATATGTATTTCGGAAAAAAAATATTATTTCTATTTGGTACAAGACAGTAAAAAGGCAAAAAAGAAGCAATATGTGTGCTTCACTCAAGGTGAGGTTGTTTTTTAGGTACAAGTCACTTGAATTTAGTAAAATGCCACAATTTTTATGACATAATGGTGGTGTGTTTGGGTTATTTCTTTGGAGAGAAAATAGGACGGTAACAAGAAGTTCGATGGTTTCTTAAACAAGCCCAAATAGTTTAGGGCCCAATAGTTTGTTGAATAAAACCATCAGATCAGTTATGACTTATGAGACACAAGTCACACATTGGTCATATTTGTTCATTCAACTGTTCTAAAAAAAAATCATAAGGGTTCGTTTGGGAACTTGGTTTTGGTTTTAATCTTTGATTTCAAGACCAAATCATATTTGATTGGTAGGTTTTGGATTTGATTTTGGGCTTTTTAAAACCAATCACTAAAATCATGGTTTTGGCCTACCAATTTTGACTTTTTTTTTCTCTCTCTATATATATATGGCCGAAAATATGAATTATTTTGAAAAAATAATATATAATATTTGGAAAAAAATAATTTTATTCCGGAAAAAAATTAATTTTCGGAATAAAATTTATTTTTTTAAATTTTTTCAGTATATAATAAAATTATTCAGAATTTCATATATTTTTTTAATTATATATATTTTTTCGAATTTAAGATATATTATTTGAATTTTATATATAATTTTCACATTTTAAAATATATTTTTCGATTATATATATATTTTTTGGAATAAAAAAAAATAAAAATATCAAATGTTTTAGAGAATTTTAAATATTTTTTAATTATATATATATTTTTCTAATTATATATATATATATTTTTAATACATATTAATATATATATATATATAATTATACAAGACCAAGACCAAGATCAATTACTTACCAAATATTATATATAGATTTTAGATTTACCTAAAATCACCCAAGACCACCAAAACCAAAATCAGAAGACCAAGACCAAAAACAAGTTACCAAACGTGCCTTAACTCCATTTATAAGCAGCTCACTCGCAACAGTCAGATCTACCCATCCAATGACTATGAAAAACCCCTAACTCATGATAAGTCTCACAAGCCCACTCTTCTCGCCGCTCACTTTCTCTCTCTACAAACTCTCTCTATACTCTCTCTCTATTACCAGCATTGGAGTAACTGGAGCTGTATACTCCTCGTTCAGGTACAACTATATTTAGGATTTTTGGAATGCAATATTTGTATTCTCTCTCTATATGAGTATTTGTATGTGTTCTTTATCATATTTTTAGTTTTGTTTTGGTGTTTTTGAAACGGATTTGACTGTTGAGATCTACGTTGTGGGCTTGAAAATTTGTTGTAGTGTTGGTGTAGTAGTGTGTGTAGAGAGATACACGTTGATGAATCGACGAGAGAGGACCAGATCTGATACTTTTTGTAAAGCTTTTGATCATTGTTTCTACAAAAAGTCTCCATGCCGAGAAAATTATATATATATATACATATATTCGTTAATTAGGTAAGTAATAAGGGCATAAGGATTGATAAGGAAATGGCGTGTGAGAGGCCTGTAGCGTGTCATGGAGTGAATGTGGAGGGGTGTGTTATGAGCAGTTTTACATTTTTTGATAAAGTGTAGTGTCACGTCAGTAATGTCACATCAGCAATTTGGAGAGTAGGTGATGACGTGACTCTACACTTTATTTGGAGTGTGTGTCCTATGGAGTGGAGTTCTATGTTTTACTACATTTTATTATTATTTTATTATTCAATATTATTTAATTATTATTAAAAAATTTTAATATACAAAAAATATTAAATATGACAAATAAAAATATTTTCTCAAATTTTCTATAAATGAAAAATACATTAATAATTTCTCGCATACAATAAAAAAAATAAACAT
The DNA here is from genome assembly GCA_963922005.1 of Cornus suecica. Classification (NCBI taxonomy): domain Eukaryota; kingdom Viridiplantae; phylum Streptophyta; class Magnoliopsida; order Cornales; family Cornaceae; genus Cornus; species Cornus suecica. Next base: position 5,478,496 of record OY998246.1, read on the forward strand.
GCAAAAAAAATACATTAAATAACTTGACACACATGAAAAAAAATACATTACACCATAACATACTGAGAAAAAAAAATTAATATTTTACCATATTATAATAGAATTAAACATCCCTTTGTCTAAAACACGATATTATTGCATTTTGTTGAGCCTCGATCCATGCTTTGATTGTTGAATTTAGAGCATCATTTGGAACTTTTTCCATCATTTGTCTTTCCCAAGTAGCTTGCTGATTCTCAATCTCCATTCTTTTAATTTTTTCTTGCGTCTCAATATCTTTTATTTTTATCTCAATCTCCAATCGCTTTGTAACTTCATGTTGCATGCTCAAATCATATTTCGTTTTCAATTTCATATTATGAGCTTGGATTGCTTCCTCATTCATCAAATTAAAATTTTCAGTCAAAGAAGTATCATATAAGTTGTTGTAACTTATCTTTATTTTGCTTACAAACTTTCTTTGATGCTTTTCGTCCAATTGGTCGTGAAATGTCATGCGGATCTTTATCAACAACGGGTGACTCGTCATCACCAAGGTTTATCGAACCTGGTGCTGATGGTATTGTTTCATAAAAATCTTCGGGTTGATTCATATCGGGATCTACAGCTCTCTTATTTGCATTTCTATTGGATTTTTTTGGGTTGTTTGCACTGCTGCAAATATCTTGCCATTTCGGAGATTTGGGAAGAAGATTCCAATAGTGTTCAAGCTTAAATGGCTCCCTTTCATGATCCTCATATAATGATTTTGCTGCTGAATGCTACAAGAAATAAATAATATATTAAGATATATGTCAATCAAAATATATAATTTATATTAATAATATTAATAATTAAGAAACTTACTATATCTTCAACGTTGTATCCATTCATGCATTGATCTTGGATTTGTTTGTGATATCCACTAAACTTGCTGACAACTCGTTTAATGGCCGAGAACCGATTTGTTACACCTATCATGTTTCGTCGTTCTGTGCCGCTAGATTGAAATAGAAATTCAGCATGGATTTGTCCCCAAAATGAAGTAATTTGTTGATCTGCACCCGTTATTGGACCTTCTCCAATATTAATCCATGCTTTGCATAATGCTTCATCTTCTTGGGTGGACCAATTAAACTTGCTTTTTCTTGAATTAGGCCGAGATTGAGAAACTTGAGATTGAGATTGAGATGGGTATTGGGACTGAGACGGATATTGATGATGAGATTGATATTGGAAATGAATATTCTGTTGGTATTGGGAACCAAATAGGTGTTGTGGATGAGATGAGTATTGGAAATGAGATGAATTATAGGGAGGAGGTTGGATTTCAGATTGAAAATAATTTAAGGACTGAAAATCATAGGCAAATTGCAATGGTACTTCGGAGTTATGAGATTGGTTGAATGGAGGTCGATGATCCATGAGATATAAAAAAATACAAAGTAAGAAAGAAATGTAAGTTTTGAAGGATGATAATTTTATGCTAGAAGTATACTGATATTTATAGAATAACTTGAAAGGTCACATTATTATATTTCATCTACATTATTGTACAACATCTACATTATTATTTTATATTATTGTATTACATCTACATTATTATTTTACATTATTGTACTACATTTACATTATTATTTTCATCTACATTATTGTACTACATTTACATTATCATTTTCATCTACATTATTGTACTGCATATACATTATTATATGCATTTTTGCCTATATATACTACATCTACATTTTCTATATTTTCATTACAAGTCTGCTTCATATTTTGCTTCCAAATTAATCTTCTCTTCTTTATCTCTTTATTTTTTTTTATATATAAAAAATGGCTTCATCATCACAATTTATTCCGGAGTTCGACGAGTCACTTTCTCCACTAAGTTCCATTTCCGATTATGATGGAGAAGATTTTCTCCATCAACATAAAAAAAGGATGAAAGAGTTCATGGAATTGTTATCGCCAGAGAATCTCAACGCATTCTTTCAACATCATACGAGAAAATATATTAAGCGTGATCGAGAGGCGACAACCCAACAACTATTTGAAGATTACTTTGCCGAAAATCCCACCTATCCACCTGAGATGTTTCGTAGACAATTTCGGATGCGACGAGAGTTATTTGTTCGCATTTTAAATGATATTACTACACATGACGACTATTTCATCCAAAAATCTAGGGATGACAATAATACCCGCCTCGATGGGGAACCGCCCCGTTTAGCCAGGGTATGGGGACCCGATTACATAAATGGGGGCGGGGATGAGACAAAAAAAAAATCCCCGTCGGGTTCGAGGTACCCCCGCCCCGCCTCGAACTTGCCCCGAACCCGCTCCGGTTATATATTATAATATATATGTAAAATATATATATGTTTAAGATATAATTTTTTATTTAAAAAGGTAAAAAATATATATTACAAAAATATATATTATAATATATATAATATATATTTTTTATATAAAAATTTAATACCGAGGCACGGGGCAGGGCGGGGCAAAAAATAAATAAAAATTTCGGGGGCGGGGAGAGTTCGGGGATGGGGATGGGGATCCCCGCCCCGCCCCGCCCCATTGCCATTCCTACAAAAACCCGTTGCAGCAGGTCGTATGGGTTTTACTCCTATACAGAAGATGACTGCAGCGATACGTATTCTCGCATATGGAATTTTAGCAGATCTGTGTGATGTAAAGGTTGCGGAGCGCACTGCCATTGAAAGCTTGAAGCGCTTTTGTGATGCTGTAATTGCAGTATATGTAGAGCGGTACCAACGCTCACCAAATGAAGAGGACATTGCACGTCTGCTTCAAGAAGGAGAGGAAAAAGGGTTTCCAGGTATGCTCGGTTCTATAGATTGTGTATGCATTGGGAGTGGAAGAATTGTCCCACAGCTTGACAAGGCATACACATGGGAAGAAACCGTGAGCCTATCCTCATATTGGAGGTGGTTGCATCAAGAGATTTTTGGATTTGACATGCTTTTTTTGGCATGACTGGTTCAAATAATGATGTGGATGTCTTGGATCATTTTCCAGTGTTTAAAATTTGATTAATGGAAGAATGCCACATGTCAATTACGTGGTAAATGGTCATCAACGTATAATGGGGTATTACCTCTCTGATGGTATATATCCTAAATGAGCAACTTTGATTCAGACGATACCGCACCCAACAACTGGTAAGGAAAAATTATTTGCACAAAAACAAGAAGCTGTTAGAAAGGATCTCGAAAGAGCATTTGGCGTGTTGCAGATCAGGTGGGCTATAACGCAAGGGCCAATGCGCTATTGGGATAAAGAATACCTGAATAAGATAATGAGAACATGCATCATATTGCACAATATGATCATTGAAGATGAGCGCGAACACATATTGAACTGGACACCTCCAAGTGATAAGCCAATATCCCTTCCGCAATACATTCGAAATCCAACAATGTTGGCGGCACACATATCCTATCGGCTAAAAAAGATTCGCAATAGAGCAAGTAATGTTGATCTAAGGAGAGATTTGATGGAAAATTTGTGGAACCAATTTGGTGATGAAGATGTTTAGGTTGATGTAATCGCTGAAAATGTACTTTTAATATTATTATGAAAATTAAATAAATTAATTCCTAAAGTTAAAAGTAGGAGTTTTTTTAATTATATTTTTTAATTAATTAATTAAATGTTATAACAAAATATTGCATTGTACATTAAAGAATATAGCCAAAATAATATATTTTTTATTTTAAAATTATTAAATTATTTATTTTTTAATTAGTTAATTGAATATTATAATAAAAATATTGTATTATATATTAAAACATAAGTAAATTAAAAAATTATTATAAAAATAAATTTATTATAAAACAAAAAGATAAACCAACATAAATTGATCCGGCATTAATTATTTTAAAATTAGGTAAGTACATATTAACCCGACATTAATTATTTTAAAATTGAGCAATGACATGCACACTTTGCATGCATCAATTGAATTAAAGAAAAGAAAAAACAAAAACAAAAAAAGACAAATGTAGAGTGGCTCACCACTTGACTCGCTGACTGTGGCAAGTCAAGTGCAAAATTTTATGTGGAGCCCACTCAAAGTTTTTATCACTCCACATGCTTTCACACACTCCATGACACGCTACAGGCCTTTCACACACCATGTCATGGAGTGTGTGAGAGCATGTGGAATGATAAAAACTTTGAGTGGGCTCCACATGAAATTTTGCACTTGACTTGCCACAGTAATATAGAAAATTCTCATCCTTAATTTGGAAGCAAAATATGAAGCAGACTTGAATTGAAAATATAGAAAATATAGATGTAGTATATATAGGCAGAAATGTAAATAATAATGTATATGTAGTATAATAATGTAAAATGATAATGTAGATGTAGTACAATAATGTAAAATGATAATGTAAATATAGTACAATAATGTAGATGAAAATGATAATGTAAATCTAGTACAATAATGTAAAATAATAATGTAGATGTAGTACAATAATATAAAATAATAATATAAATGTAGTACAATAATGCAGATGTAGTACAATAATGTAAAACAATAATGTATATGTAGTACAATAATGTAGATGAAATATAATAATGTAACCTTTCAAGTTATTCTTTAAATATCAGTATACTTCTAGCATAAAATTATCATCCTTCAAAACTTACATTTCTTTCTTACTTTGTATTTTTTTATACCTCATGGATCCTCAACCTCCATTCAACCAATCTCATAACTCCGAAGTACCATCGGAATTTGCCTATGATTTTTAGTCCTTAAATTATTTTCAATCTGAAATCTAACCTCCCTATAATCCATCTCATTTCCAATACTCATCTCATCCACAATACCTATCTGGTTCCCTATACCAACAGAATATTCAATATCCACCTCCTTTCCAATATCAATCTCATCTTCAATATCCGCCTCAGTCCCAATACCCATCTCAATCTCAATCTCAATCTCAAGCTTCTCAATCCCGGCCTAATTCAAGAAAAAACAAGCTTAATTGGTCCACCCAAGAAGATGAAACATTGTGCAAAACATGGATTAATATTGGAGAAGATCCAATAACGGGTGCAGATCAACAAATTACTTCATTTTGGGGACGAATCCATGCTGAATTTCTACTTCAATCTAGCGGCACAGAATGACAAAACATGATAGGTTTAACAAATCGGTTCTCAGCTATTAAGCGAGTTGTCATCAAGTTTAGTGGATATCACAAACAAATTCAAGATCAATGCATGAGTGGATACAACGTTGAAGATACAGTAAGTTTCTTAATTATTAATATAAATTATATATTTTGATCGACATATATCTTAATATATTATTTATTTCTTGTAGCATTCAACAGCAAAATCATTATATGAGGATCAGAAAGGGGAGCCATTTAAGCTTGAGCACTGTTGGAATCTTCTTCCCAAATCTCCGAAATGGCAAGATATTTGCAGCAGTGCAAGCAATCCAAAAAAATCCAATAGAAATGCAAATAAGAGAATTGTAGATTCCGATATGAATCAACCCGAAGATTTTTATGAAACAATACCATCAGCACCAGGTTCAGCCCAAAGTATTCCATCGACTACTGGAGTATCAACTCCAGGTTCGATAAACCTTGGTGATGACGAGTCACCCGCTGTTGATGAAGATTTGCATGACACTTCACGACCAATTGGACGAAAAACATCAAAGAAAGTTCGTAAGCAGAATAAAGATAAGTTATAACAAAACTTATATGCTACTTCTTTGACTGAAAAATTTAAATTGATGAATGAGGAAGCAATCCAAGCTCATAATATGAAATTGAAAACGAAATATGATTTGGGCATGCAACATGAAGTTACAAAGCGATTGGAGATTGAGATGAAAATAAAAGATATTGAGACGCAAGAAAAAATTAAAAGAATGGAGATTGAGAATCAGCAAGCTACTTGGGAAAGACAAATGATGAAAAAAGATCCAAATAATGCTCTAAATTCGACAGTCAAAGTATGGATCGAGGCTCAACAAAATGCAATAATATCGCGTTATAGACAAGGGGATAATTCTATTATAATATATGGTAAAATATTAATATATTTTTTCCCCGATATGTTATGGTGTAATGTATTTTTTTTCTGTGTGTCAAGTTATTTAATGTATTTTTTTGCATGTTTATTTTTTTTTTGTATGCGAGAAATTATTAATGTATTTTTTCATTTGTAGAAAATTTGAGAATATATTTTTATTTATCATATTTAATATTTTTTGTATATTAAAAAAATTTAATAGTAATTAAATAATGTTGAATAATAAAACATAGAACACCACTCCATATGATACACACACTCCAAATAAAGTGTAGAGCCACGTCATCACTCACTCTCCAAATTGCTGACATGGTACTACACTTTATCAAAAAGTGTAAAATCACCCATAACACACCACTCCACATGCTCTAAGAGGGTAATATAGGTTTATTTTTTAAAAAGAATCAAAATTTCTTGTCGGATCCACTTATAAACATCTCTCTCGCCCCCCTCTCTCCTCTACAAACCCTAACTCACCTCTTTCTCTCTCTTTACGTTCTCTCTCTACAAACCATCTCTCTCTATCATCGGGAAGCTGATCTAGAAACTCCTTGTAATGTATCGATTTTTCATCAGACAAGGTAAGTTCTATCTCTTCCCTCGGATTTCTCCCTTCTTCATGATCTGTTGGTTCCATAACATGTTTATTATGGGTGTAAATGTATATGTAGATATGTATAAGTATGTATAGATCTATTGTTGTGAGCTGTCTTTATTGTATATTTAGATCTTTTCGTGCACTGTGTTTTTTCGCTGTTGCACTTGATTTTCTCTTTCATATGTTTCTTAAAAATCATTGATTAATTTGTATGACCATCAAAGGACTTTTTTACTGATTTATTTTATTTCAGTAGATTTTTTTTTTTCTAATTTGTTTTATCATTGGGGTCATTTATAATTACCTTGAATAAAATTTTTAAAAATTTTGGTTCCTTCAATTCTTCTCTGTTGAAAATAGTTTTTTATCAAATGCGAATCTAACACCACAGCAGCGAGAATCTCTGTGCTCCTTAGCCCATCTCTCTTGATTCACAGATGGTATATAAATATGTATATACGTGGAGAAGTCTTATATATGTATATTGACATACATATGAAGATGAATTCAGTGATTTTTTTTAATCTCTGGAACCCAAATCAAGATCTAATTTGGTTTTTTTCAGGGTTTAGCCTTTTGGTATATTTATGTTTCAAATATGCCTAAAGTATTAAAAATTTTGTTTGTTTGAAGCTTTGGGTGTTTCTTTTGATGATTTCTTGTTCAATCATATTGAATTTTTTCTAATAGAGTTTCAACTAGGGTTTGGGAAAAAAATTCTGTCTTTAATTTAGGAGTTTAGAAGTTTTATATTTTCCTTCTATTTTTTTTTTTTTTTCCTTTCCTATACAGTGTTCCAGATTGTATTTAATTCAATTTTGCAACTTTCTGGTTTATCGACTTGATAGATAAAAAAAATTAATGAATCTTTACCTTCTCTTTCATTTTCATTTCTAGGTATAACACCAAATGAAGGGACCTATGTTACTCAAGAAATTAAGAATGTGGAAATTAAGAATATAGATGTTCAACCATAACATTATTCAAACTGCCCAGCGCTATTGAACTATTCATATACAGTCTTTGCCATATCTGTTTACACTAAATTTTTCTCCTTATTCAATAGAAATCAGGTTTGAGTTTCATTGGTATAGTTCCATTTATTTGATAATTTTGTGTTCGTCTTGTGTGTTTGTAATTTTGAATCTTTATTACTATAAAGCATTGAGAATATTATATGAATTTTTTTATATAATTTTAGAATACCGCGCTTTGACCCGCTTACGACCTGACCTGCGTACAACCTGTGATAATGGGTTAAGTATGGGTCACAGACCTGTTTATCACCTGCCCGTTTATTATCCACCCCAAAGCCGCATATGAACCTTTTTTTTGTAGGTGGATTGGTAATCTAGATATCTATTTTCATAACAAACTACCCAAGCTTGATTTTACATTTCTTCTATTTAGAGAATGTAGAATTTAAATCTTATTCAATTTTAAACATTAGTAAACTTTTTATTTATTTATTTTTGAGATTTTATGTTTTATTATAAATAGATTATATGACTATATTTATATAATATTAGGTGTTAGTTGTTTCACTTTGTCTACATATTTTTAACATATGTTATAAATTTCAATTACTTATGTTGTAATTATATTCTTGTTCAAACTCCTTAACTTTATAAAATTGTGCTAGGAACTTTATGGGTCGCTTTTGGATTTTTGAAGCAACTTTGTTTATGTAAATTTTGGATTGATATTTAAGGTATTGTATTTATTTGCATGTTTTTTTTTTTTTTTATCTAATTGTGTATAGTTGGTGATCCATCAATGTTTTGGACCTAATCGAAGGCTTATAGAACAATATGCCTCCTCAATCCTCAGGTAATTATTTTTTCGTACTCTATATTGGTAGAGGGACATATCTATTTTAAGGTTTAGGATGACATGTTTGTTTCTCCCATTTTATTTATTATTTGAAATTATCTTTAGTATATTTATATATTTTTTAATCTCCTTGTACTTGTAATGATAGCTTAAGTCATAAAATAAAAATGTTTTATCTATCAATATCTACGCCTCAAATATTATTTCTCTTTCCTTAATTTCTAGGTTTGCTTGTTAAGGAAGAGAAAAAAACTTACGGGTGCGTTTGGATAGCCTGTTTTTTGTATTTGTTTTCTGTCTTCAAATATAAAAATTGTTTTTGTATTTGTCTTTGTTTTTTTCAGCAAAAAACTAAAAACAAAAAAGCGTTTGGATGAAAATTTGTATTGAAAAATAAAATGGTATTGGTGGTCAGCGGTGGTGGGTGACTGGCGGTGGCCGGCGGCGGTGATTGGTGGCAGGGGGCGGTGGCGGTTGGTGGCGGCGGTCGTGGGGGCAGTGGCGGAGGTGGTACCCTAAACAGTGGAAAAACTCAAAAAATAATTAAAAGTTGTATTTGGTGTTTTTACCACTTTTACACACTATTAACAGAAAACAGTTTTCTTGGAGAAAAAAAAGTGAACAGTAAACGCGTTTGCCAAACATATATTTTTTTTTTAACTCGGTGAACAGTAAAAAAATAAAAACTATTTTTCCGTATCCAAACAGGGCCTACAGGAAAATGTTGTGACGGACAAAATATAGGTAAGTTTTTTAGGCAATTATCTTTGGTTAGTTATCAATATATGTGACCTTTTCATGTATTTAAAATTATGTCTTAGGTCCATAAAGATGTTAAATTACGACCCTCAAACTGTTTAATGAATCTCAATAATCAATCTGTATATGGTTTTTTTTGCCATAACGATAAAGAAAATTTAAGATGGTGATTATTATATTAGTGTTTCCATCTTTCATGTGTACAATATACTTAAATATGTGATATGTGCTATTGTTTCATCAAAGTAGTATTAGGTACTAGGTTTTTTTTGCAACCCTTGGTTGAATTTTTTTTATTCAAACTGTTTAATGAATCTCAATAATCAATCTGTATATGTGCTAATTGTATTTTTTCTTTTCTTTTGAGCCACATTATATTATATCCTTTTGGCTTAGATAATGCTAGTTTTGTTAACTCACGTATTTCTTTTTTCTTTCCTATTAAATATTAATACTAACTGAAAAATAATTTTTATGACAATAATTTCTGGTAGACACAGGTCTATCCCACTTCCTCCTACAATGGAAGGAGGGACCTTCAGCACTCACGAGGAAGGAATTCTTCGCATTTGATGCAGGAATGGACCAGGGCAGCAGGGTCAGGAGGTACCTTGTGGCGGAGGAGAACAATGTTAACAACTAAATGTTTCTTCCTATATAATACCAAAAATATATATCAATTATATAAATATATATAATTTTATCTCTAGGATATATATAACTAAAAATATATATATAAATCATTTAGCAAAAATATATATATCATGTATTAGTTCTCTTGAGATGAGATATATTTGCTTTAATGAAAAATCATTTTGTGGATGCTTTTTGTTACTTTTGTTTGGTATATAAATGTTGATTAGTCTCCGTCATATTGTAATTATTGAAAAAGCTAGAAGTTGGAAGATTTTAGACAAGTATTGGGAAAAAACGACAACATATTTTTACTACATTTTCCTCTCCTTGTTTCAAGGAACCAAAACAGAAATGATTTCGGTTAGTTAAGATTGGAGTGCATTTGGTGGTCATATTACATTTTCTCCCATGCCTTTTGGGTACTCAAACCCCCAAGCTAATGCAAAGGAACCATGTTTGTATGTATATCATGGTTGGTGGAACTGATCGGTTCGTAACGGATCGGTTCACAAGTAATGGGCTAACGATGGGCATGCCAGTTCACTTCCGAATTGGCCAGCTAAGAACCGGTTTTGGTTGAACCGGTTCAAAAGAAAAAAAGAAAGATAGCAGACCGGCCACCACGGCACCACCATCAGCCCCCTTACCGCTGCGCTAATGCTCCCTCACCAGCCCAAGGTCGACCTCTCTCTCTTCTTGTCGGCGGTAAGATGAAGATTATGATAATAGAGGAGCTGGTGCCGCGCCAATGAAGAGAAGAGGGAGATGGAGCTGTGTCAACAGAGGAGAAGATAGCAGACCACTTGTCGTGAAGGAGAAGAAGCAAGCGGTGTTTGTTCCTTTTTTTCCAACCTATACATACACAGATGTTTATACAATATAATAATGTGGGTGGCTCAATCTCAATTGAATTTGGAATTTTGTACACCTAAATTCAATGGTTCATGTAACCAAGTGTGACCAAAGGGTTGAATAAAATGTGTCACACCCTAAAAGAATATATGTATATATATCTAAATAATATATATACTATTTAAATAAATTATTTTGGATACTAAATATTTTTTAAAAATATATAAAATTTATTTAAAATTATCAAAAAATCATCAAAATTTAGTTATGTTGTCAAAAATATCATATCAATACATTTTTACCACCATGTGCGAGTTTTTAAAAAATTCACGTTTGCGATAACCGAAACCGTTACGTAATCCCGATACTGACCCGGTTCCGTTACATCGATACCGAAACCGTTACACCAACCGAAACCGTTTTTACGAACCATGATGTATATATGCCAGACCTAGAGATTTGGGTGAGTGGGGGGCAAAATTGTTATTATTCTAAATTTTGTGGGGGCTTTAGAGGTTTTTTGAAAATTTTCAGTGGGGAGTATAATCAGAATTACTCCAAATTTAAGGGTACTAAATGAAAAAAAAAAAAAAAAATCCAGTGGGGCTGGCCTCACTGGACCCAACATGGGTCCATGCCTACACGGAGGGAGAGATACCTAATCCATCATCATCAATGCATAAGGAATCAACGTAACACTGTAAATTCAGTCGAAATACAATCAAACTAAACGAAGCTGAATTGATAATTTAGCAGAAGTAGAACTAGCAATTGACTAAGTTAGCATCAGTGAAACAATAGTCAATGTAGAGATATAGTGTTATATATATATTTATAAATAAATATAGAGAGAAAAATTACGTAGAGAGAGAAAGGGGTCTTGCAGTGAGGTGTTTGGGACGACGAGAGGATGGAGAAAGGAATCTAGGACGAAATGAGTTAAGGCACCACATTGAAGTAGTAGTGTTGATGAGATACAATGCCCATTCAACATTTTTATTTGTGTGCCGATTCTATTCGTTCCCGACAATTCGGAAATATTGCTAAAATGCGCATAATTGTACAGTACGCACCTAATCCAAGTTAATCTCGGTATATGTAGAGCATGGGGTAACAAAATACCTTGAATTAACATGATAATAAGTTAAATTAATCATATGATTAAATTAGATACTAAGAGGGTAATATTAATTTAGGACAATAGTACAGGAGAATTTAGTGAAATTAACTCTCATTAATATAAATTTCATCATTTACCGTTTTTCATCAAATATTAATTTAACAGTACAATTTTGACTCAAAATATTGAATGATTATATTATCCATAGTGGATTTATTTATTAAGATATTTTTTAAAAATAAATACAAAGTCACTTGTTTTATACACGATAAAAAATAATAATAATGAAGAGCGGCATCATATAAATTCATTTGAAGCCAAATTTTCTGTTTACTACATCAAAAGAGAGAGAACAGAATTATAACTAATATACTACAATATTTAGTAAACGATAATATCTTTTACTTTTTTTTTGGAAGAAATTTATTTTAGCGGATTAGTAGGATAGGATAACATAAGGACAATATCCTTTTTTTTTCAAGTTTTCTAAGGACAAATTGAGTTATGACTTCTAAGTATAAATATTAAGAATCCAATAGTGCGAGAAATTAGGACCGACCTTAGACCTTAATTAGAAGAGAAGTTGACCTAAATTAGAAGAGAAGTGAATGTTATTTTTAAAACATAAAAAAAAAAAGTACTCTAGATCTTAATTAGAAGAGAAATTGACCTAAAAAGGGAAACTAACTTGTCTTTAAGGATATGCTTATTTTGTAATTCTGAAAATATCTTTCAAGATTAAAAAATTGTACCAAAAATTCGTTTGATTGAATTTTTTGAAAATTATTTTTAGAAAATTTAATTACAAAAATATATGTTTTTAATTAATTTATTTATTATTATCATAAAAAAGTTTTCAATTTCCAAAATTTTTTAATTTTTTTTTGAAGATACATCAATAGAGTACAATTTTGTTATTCGACATTTTTGTTTGATTATATGACACATTGACGTTGTACTCGGGACTAAAATAAAATCAATTTATAAGGAGAAAAAAACATAGCGCAAGAGGCTTATAGAGAGTCAGGACCAAACGTTCCAAAGTAGATAAGGCGCAATACAGCTACTTCAAACCAACTCCGTACCGGAAATCACAATCCAATAACACAACGCCACAGAGGAAGAAGAAACAAACCGTACCTATATCCCAACACGTGGCGCTATATAATAGGTCATTTACATCAATTTTCATACGTAACCTGTCATCCAAACAACACCACATCTTCAAGTGAAAAAAAAAAATTTGAGAAGAGCTCAACAATCACAAGAACAAAACTAAAAAGGCGAAAATGGCGGGTTCAGCGACACTCTCTGTTCTCTCTACAACTTCACTCCCCAAAATTGTCTCAAATAATTCTGATTCATGTGGAAATAAAATAAAATTTTCAAATGGGAAAAATATAGATTCGATAAATTTTGGATTTAACAGAAATTGTAGTCGGAGTGGTTCAACGATATTGAATGCTGGTCTGACCGAAATTGAGCCTGATCTCAACGAAGATCCGAAAGATCGGTGGGCCACCTATGGCGTTGCCCAGGTCTGTCTCTTCTCACCCTTATGCTATACTTAAATGTGTGTGTAATGGAATTATATATAAATTTGTATATGTATATATATATATATATAGAGAGAGAGAGAGAGAGAGAGAGAGAGAGTTGTTCTCAATGATGCTTTGAACCAATGGTTTCAGGAAGATTTTGTTTATGGGAAGTATGATGGGCATCATACATACCATGAAGGTGACGAGAAAGGTACACATTTTATTCATTTGATTTATACTCTTGGTTAAATTTTAAAATCTCAATTCAATTTTATCTAATTTATTAAACATATGACTTGCTATTATTTGTGTATATGTTTAATTATAATTCAAGTGGCTGAAAAACATATTTTGTTTGTTCACCCCCATAAGATATTCTCTTCATTCTTCTATACTAAATCTGATTCTCTTGGTTAAATTTTAAAATCTCAATTCAATTATTTTTTTTCTTTTTTTCTTTTTTGGTTTTGTTGTTGTTGTTCTTGTTGTTCTTGTTATGAATCATGTTGAGCATTTTAAATACAAAATTCATGATATGTGGTTTTGCACTTAAATATTTAATGTTTCATGCCGCTACTTAGAACTCTTGAAAGCCAGTGTAAGAAAAAGCTGAAGCTATTTCCCCTTTGGACATTAGATTTATTTATTATTTCATATACTTCTTTAGATTTTGTAGTTTCTGGAATTTCAGGCTTGAAGACAAATCATTATAATAGTTATATGAGGTCTCAAATATTACCTTTTGTGAACTCTAATTAAACTTTCGTTTGGGACCTTTGGTACTTATCAAATTGTACATTACAGGAACATTTTGGGGATCAGTTGCAGAAGACTACGCTGCAGTTGAACCCCCAACGGGTTTCCAAGGTATCATAATCAATCTCCGGCGACTTCATTAACCTAGATTAATTGTATTTCAATGCAATTTCTTGAGTTTAATTCTCTTCCTTTCCGGCGCAGGGCTTATATCATGGTTATTCCTTCCTGCAATTGCTGCTGGGATGTACTTCAATGTTCCGGTAATATCACTCAATAACATTTGACAATTAGAAATAATAGTACTTTTGTCGAAACTGTGAGTCATTTGACAATATATTCGAAATAATAGTACATTCATAGGAATTGCGGTAAGCCTTGTGAGCTCGGGGTTGATTAATGAATGTTATTTGGCGCTTCTTATCTTTCAGGGGGAGTACTTGTACATTGGAGCTGCTGTTTTTACAGTTGTATTTTGCGTCATTGAGATGGATAAACCGAGTGAACCCCATAATTTTGAACCCCAGATATACAATCTGGAAAGAGGTGCTCGCGACAAACTGATAGCTGATTACAACACCATGGACATATGGGATTTCAATGAGAAATATGGGGACCTGTGGGATTTCACTGTTGCAAAGGATGACATTATGAAGAGATAGATGATGGTCGTTCCCACTAAAGCACAGCAATTTTAAATCACAAAACCAGCCTAGACAGTGAAAGGTATTGCAGTTTTCATTGTTCTGTGTATATTTCTCATGTACTGTCCTTTCCACAGGGTTATATGTCCAAGGAAAAACAACTTTTTTTCGATAAATTGGTGCAGGACACTGAGGTGCTGTTCATATTGGTGTTAAATTCTTGCGGAATCATTCCCATTAGTTTCTACAAGGCTTCGGTCTAAGGAGTAGAGTTGCAGATAAAAAAGAAAAAGAAATGCTGCAAAAATGAGAGTACATTTTCTGACCAGCATTATGGTGCATCTATGCTGTACAAAATCTTATTATATAGTCTATTATGTATATACAAAATTATAATTCAGTTATTTATATATGTGAACTGATGAATGAGACTCACAAGGGAGTTTTTTTGCTTGCCTTCTCTATTGCTTGATCTTCTTTAATTAATTTCTTCAGTATCATGTAAGTTCATGAGCATACTAGCCTGCGTAGCGAACATGAGAACATCAAAAGCCGAAGCAATTTTTTGGGCATGAACTCGAAAGCTGAAATTGCCAATCTGAGACCAGCAAAGTCTGGTTGGCAACGGATGTTGTAGGAGCTCAAAGCTATGCTGGTCCTCAATATCTAGCTTATTGGGTTTTTGGCCACTAAAAAATGGATGTGTTTCTCCACTTTTGGGGTGACCCTTGCTTGTGCGTTTTCAGGCGGGCAGCCACTGATGAAGCGTTGCTACCGCGAAAATGGTCTTAGTCTTTACCCTATCTATGTGGAAGGGTTGCTTTGCATGAGTTTGTGAATGACTTGAGGTGAAAGCTCCGGATAGCCCGATTATTGAAAAAAAAAAGTAAGTAAATAAAAAATATATATATAGTGGATGAGATACTGCAAGAAGCTTTGTACTTATAGCAAGAAGTTGAAGTTATGTTTTACAGTTTAAACATAGGGTAGGATTAAGTAGGGCTGTAGGAGGAAAGTAGGAAACTTGAGATACAAATGGGAAAGATATGGTAGCCAGTTTAATCCTTATGGGCATCCAATCATGATACTTTTGCCAAGAGAAAATGAGAAAAGGAAAAGGAGTGGCTTCAATCCTATATTGAGTAATACTGTATGATTGCTCTGGTTAGTGGGATGTACAATGAGGGAGCAACCTTTTCCTGGGAAGGAAAGTACTACTTTTATGTTTTTATTTTTGGAGAGAGTATTTACTTTCAGGTTTGATAGATGCACTCTGTTTTAGATTTAAAACATAAAAAGAAAAAGAAAGAGGATACTGATTAAAATAGGGAGAAAATAAACCCTTAGAGGCCAGAGAAGGGAATGCTTATATAAAAAAGAATGTTTTAAGTATAATTCCTTCTTGTTTTTCATAGGAATGAGCAGGATATCATCTTTTTCATTTTTTGTTCCTAAATTTATTTTTATTACTTTATTTTGTTTATAATGAATACAACAATCAAGTCTAATAAACATTTGAAAAATGATGAAATTCATACTACTCGACTTAACACAGTTGATAAAAAAAACCCATATACACACACACACATATATATATATATATATATATATATATATATATATATATATATATGAATGTATCTAAATCTCAGTTTTCCAAACTCACATCCCAATCTCAGTTTAATTTCTATATACAAACACATATATTTGTTGATTTTAGGGCAAAATGAATCAATATACGTATATATACAAACCCATATATATAAGTATATATATATATGTGTATATATATACATACAGAGAGAGAGAGGTTGGCGGCTCGCGATGTGGGTGGCGACTCATGGTGGTAGCGGCGGTGGCCTGGTGGAGGCGGGTGGTGGTGAGGGTGGAGTGTTTGGATATAGGGTTAATATGTGTTTGAATATAAGATTATTTATATTATAGAATTAAATTGATTTAGGGATGTTTGGTTTAGGGGTATTTTAGACATTTTATATCATGAGGGGTTATGATTGAAAATTTGCAAACCTGAGGGGATGTGATTGAAGTAAAAACAAACCTGAAGGGGTCTAAATGAAGTTAACCCAAAAAAAAATCATAGTGGAAGAACATTTTGTATTATGATTTTCCCAAAAATCAAATATTATGATTTTTCAACTCTTTTTTTTTGGATAATCTTGTTTGAATATATTATTGTAGTGTGCCAAAGGATTATATATATAAATTGAATTTTATATATTTTTTACGAATTTATATGTTTTTTTCAAATTTTATATGTTTTTTTTTATTTTATATATTTTTTTCGAATTATATATATTTATATCGAATTTTATATGTTTGTTTTCAAAACTTTTATGTTTTTTTTACGAATTATATATATATATTTCAAATTTTATATATTTTTTATGAATTTTATAATTTTTTTGAATTTTATATGTATTTTTTTGAATTTTTATATATTTTTATTTATTTTTTATGAATTATGTATATATATTTTATGAATTTTATATGTTTTAATTTTATTTTATATATTTTTTTATGAATTTTATATATATTTTTACGAATTTTATATGTTTTTTTAATGAATTTTATATATATATATTTTGAATTTTATGTATATATTTTTGAATTTTATATGTATTTTTTAATTTTGATTTATTTTTAAATATTTTTCGAATTATGTATATATATTTTTAAAATTTTATATATATTTTTAATTTAATTAAATTGTAGGGGTATTTTGGTCAAAAATGTAAGAAAGGTAAATTGATACATTTTGGTAATAGGGAATTGTAGGTAAAGGAATTTTTTGAAACAACACGTGGTTTACTTAAATTAACTCAATTAAAAAAGCAGTGCACTAGAAATTCTCTTTTGAAAAGCACACCTGAAGCGAGACAAGGATGCCATGTCAGAGCAAAGCAATGTGGAACACAGAATTTCTCTTTGAGAATCCCTCAAAACCCTAATTTGTCACCTCCCTCTCCGACACCACACCTTCTCGTGCCCCTCAAATTACTCTCTCTCTCTCTCTATATATATTAATATATATATCATCTACACAACAGCTATATATATATTTACATATATGTCTATCTGAAATTTTGATACCAGTTCAACCACTTCAAGATATTTGATAACCTAGTTTTCACCGGAAGGTTTTAACTCCGATAGATCTCGGTCATGGCAACCAACCCGCCGGAAGGTTACTCCGACGACTTCCTTGAGCAAATCCTCGCGATTCCTTCTTATGCTGGCTTGGCGGGAACCGAGGGGAACTCGAGCCAAACGACGCCGTTGTCGACGGTGTCTCAGCTCGGCTCCGGCGACGTCGCCGCCGGCGGTGGATACCAGCAGCAGCTGTTCCCGTTAGGTTTGAGCTTGGATAACGGTCGAGAGGACGTTGATGGAGGAGCATATCCAGGGAGGGGCGTAAGTGATGAATTTACCGTTTTGCCCTTTGGGGTTTGCTGTAATTTTCGTTATCATATTGTCCTTTTTGTGCTTTTCCGGGGGTAATTTTGTCATAATAAACGGTGGTTAACGGCCGTTGCCGTTTAGGGTGAGGTATGGGTGTCAATTGAGAAAGAAATGGAGGGTAATTGAGTCTCTTTATTGCTGTGCAGTTGCAGGAGAGAGACACTGCGAACATGGCAAGTTTGTTTCCGGCGTTTGAACATTTACAGACTCACTCAGTCCGCCACACTGTTCCTCACATTCAGCAGGTTTGTATAATCACCAATTCTTTCGTTGTGTATGTGTTTGTATATACATACATATACATGTATATATATATTTCACATGGTATACTTGCATATTGAAAAAGGCTGACTTATGCATGAGGTGGAGGAAGTCCTTCTCCCGGGGGAGTATCTGTTTTTTATTTCAGATTATGTCATAATATGTTTCCATAGAAAACGAGGCCAGACCCTTACATGGAAATACTGTTTTCGATTTCAAATTCATGACCTACAATGGAGCAACTTAGCTGTTGGGCCAAGGCCTTCACCTCCAAGTCATAAGCTAGGTAGGTAGCAACAAATATCCATCAGCATATCTATCTCTACCCATTTTCTAATTGAAAAGCATAAAAATGTAATTCCATAATATGCAAGGATATGTGTGTGTTTTATTCTCAAACAACCTAGAACACTATATATATATATATATATATATATATTTGTCAGAACCATTTTAAAACAACTCCTGATCTTTCTTCAGAAGCAGTGTTGTGGTTGGTAGTAGACGATGTAACATATACTGATTTACCATGAGTACAAATTGTAAAGATCATTCAGTGAAGATGTTTTAGATATATGTTTCAAAGAGTTTATCAACTATGTTTGCGAACACTTAATTTGAGGGCCATAGTAGCAGTGTTCTGAATTTTCATTAAAGAGTTCTTTGCTGTTAAATGGGGTGTTTTTGTCAGTAAAATAAATTTATAACTTATAAGCCAGTAGGCTTGTTAGAGAGGAAGTAGAGCACATCTTAACAAAGGTTATTCTCGACGTTTATCTTCCACCATATGGTCATCTGATTAAGCTCCAAATCTTGAGAATCAATTAGTTGCAGCTTTGTGATTCAAGTTAAACTTGTAAATAACTGTGGATAGACGGGGGCAAAAGTTTCCAAAGTTTGGATTTGCTTCAATTTAGTATTTTTTATGTTGAGCTTCAATTCTTGGTTATGTAATTGCCTATGCCTCATGCATTATTTTGCAGCCTTTGCATGGCCGACCAGCTCCCAGCACAACAATGACCATGTCACACCCACCTTCAATCCGTCCAAGGGTGCGAGCTCGACGGGGACAAGCCACTGATCCCCATAGCATAGCTGAAAGGGTAATGTAAATAAACTATTATGGTAGTCTAGAAAGTGGGTGTACTATGCATATTTGGTTTTTAAAGTTGTTTATGAAAAGAAACACTGTATAATAAGTAATGTAGCAAAACATTTAGGACACAAAAAGGATGACCGTGTCGAAGAAAAATGTGTATATTTGATGAACAAATTCTTTGTGTATAATCTCATCATTATATATGTTGACCAGTTAGAGAAGGCATTGGTTATCTTATGAAATCTGACTTAACTATCATCAAGCATGAACTAGTATGCTATCTCCTGAAGGGAACTTCTTGTTTTTATTAAAATTGAGGGGTAACTGCTACACTGTACCCCTGACCATTGAAACAGTCTGCTTTTCCGTTCTAAGGAAGGGACAATATATCATTGGTGGGAGTACTATATTATCAATGTTCCCGGAATACCCAATAGGCTTCTGATGAAGAGGGTTCAAACCCACATGGACAAGGTAGGTCTTCACGTTTGTTCGGAACTATAGATATTACACAAGAAAGAAAGAGTTCCCCTTGTAGGAATGAGGCAGGGCAGGGCATCCCCTTGCTTCCGGGGATATTGATCCAAAGCTAGTTGCTTCGTCAAATCCCAGAACTTCAGCCTTCAGGTACCAGTATTTTTAAGTGGTGAAAGTCAAGTTGTCATAGATAAGCAAAAGAAGTCAATGATCTATGCTTATGCTGACCATTGTTCTAAGCTACTAGAAGGAAAAAAGCTTTTACCATTACTGATAGGCTTTTATGATTTATTTCTGCATATTGTTTCCTTCTACAGTTGTTTTACATTGACAGCCTTGTTTATCCTTAACAGTTGCGTAGAGAAAGGATAGCAGAAAGAATAAAAGCTTTGCAGGAACTTGTTCCCTGCTGCAACAAGGTTTGTGCCAATATGTTGTTGCTAAAAGAAAGATTTTTTTTTGGTAGTTGCTTCCATTTTCTTCTGTCAATTAAGCCCTGTTCATTTCATTATGTTTGCAATTGGCCAATCAGATTATAATCTTTTCCTTCATAGAAGATTAAGGACTGAATTATTTCCTAGCTTGAATGTGAATTCAATGATTCTTGGACATCATGACACATCGGCAGGCACCCTTTTGCCTAAATAAATACGAAACCTTGTTCTGATTAATGTAACAGCATCGAGTAGGAATCAACTAGCTGGATAAGCTTATTCTTTCAATTAAATAGTTTTTGCGTATAAATTAATTTTGGTATCAAAAGCCATATATAATAGGCATGTTGCGGAATTGTTGAAGCAAGGGATGGATATCTTTGTGTATGGTTACGATGCCCAGATAGTTTGTTCATTTACAGTGGACCTATTCTTTTTCAAATTATTTCTCTACTTATCCATCTTTTTTGTAAGAATACACATGTATTTTGGAGGTCTAAGATTAAGATTCCAAATCATGCCTCTTTTAAGATGCTTACTGTTGGAACTGCATGGCTATTACATGTGACTAGTCACTAATTATTAAAGAACCTATTGCTTTATGGATGAGATAGTGAGCTTATACAGCATTTTTTTCCGTTCTGAATTTACTGTTCTGAATTTACTCTGCAGACGGACAGGGCTGCGATGCTTGATGAAATTCTGGATTATGTGAAGTTCTTAAGGCTCCAAGTCAAGGTAAAGCAGTCTTCCCTTGTAGTTCAAACTCTTTCCTTTATTTGACTCCCTTTTAGCTACAGCATTGTAGTTCAAATTGGTAACCATTCTTGAATTCCAAATGAAATTGTGTACTTAAGGAAGTCAATTAGTTGGGTGTTTATCCGTACTTGAGGAAGTCAATTAGTTGGCCGTTTCTCCCTCTAGATGATTTAATTGTCAAAGCAATAGACATAAGTTGTTTTCCCATGAGTGCTATTGTGAATACTGAATAAGGCTGTCCTTTTTCTGATGTATTATTTTTTTGCCAATTTGTTAAACCTTCAATTAATTAATCAGTGTATTTTTCTATTTCTACTCTAATGCGCACTAAGTGTTTGTATAGCCTATCCGGGATGCTGGGATGGTTGGATTAAGTTATCAGAGCGTGCTTATATTAGGCTTGTTTGGCAACCGATTCTGTTTTGTATTTTCAACTTCATATGAAACAGAAACAATGTTTTTGTTGTGCTATGATTTATTCCAAACAAAAAATTACTGCAACCAATTTATTGCATAACATTTTTCAGCATTAAAAGGAAAAAAGAAAAGGGAAAAGAAAACGAAGATAAAGAGAGATAGGTTGTAATGATAGTAAAAAAGAACAAAAAATAAAATAAACAGGAAGGACATTTCGATTAAACTGGCTATTTAAATACAGCAGCAAAAGTAACTGAGAAAATCTTTTGCTTCCTTTTAAACTTGGGGTCCTTTCTTGGGCTGATTTGGCAACGAAATCACGAATAGAAAACTGTTGCCGTACAAGCCCGTAGTTATTCTCGTATAAGACTTGGTGGTAAGTTCGGGCCCTGCCAAACTAGTTTTCATCTGCTGATGGAGCTCATTATTAACCAGTATAAGCAATTAGGCAGATTGTTGAATAAATAATTTACACGAGTCAATGGGTCTGTACCGTGTGTTGATAAATTTCCTCTCTACTTCTCCCGTATATCATTACTCATTCACCTACCTGGTAGGTTCTAAGCATGAGTAGGCTAGGTGGGGCTGGAGCAGTGGCCCAGCTTGTTGCCGACATCCCGCCGCATTCGGTTGAGGTAATGTAATTGGATAAACTTACTTGTTTTCAACATAAATCTGAAGTTTTTTCAGAAAAAAGGAAAAATGAAATACATTTGATTTTTTTTGGTTTATAACTTTAGTTAATGTTTTCAGAACCACTTTATTGTTTTCCAATATGTAGGGAGATTCCAGTGAGGGAGGATGCAACTGGGATTGGGACAAGTGGTCGAATGAGGATACCGAAAGAGAAGTTGCTAAGCTCATGGAAGAAGATGTTGGAGCTGCCATGCAATTCCTCCAATCCAAAGCACTTTGCATTATGCCCATTTCACTTGCCAAGCTAATCTATCCTACTCCCCAACCGGATGCCCCCACTCATGTCAAACCTGAACCAAACGCCCACGCTCTTCCATGAAACCTCACATTCCCACTCACCTCCATATCCTATTTCTCATCACCCATTCATATATTCATATATATATGTATGTGTATGAAAAAGCATTGGCATTATGTGGCAGTGCAATCAAAGTCGTATTCCATAATTTTTGCTTTTGCCATCATCTCCCAGTATTTGTCAAACAAGGTGTGATGGCATAACTTGAAGCCAACAAAGAAATGAATGATGGTAAATATGATGTGTACTTTCAGTGTTTGTTGCCATGGTCAAGAGGAGGAAGAGATTTTACTACATATGCTTACCTCATTTTGCTGTGGAATTGTTGTGAAAGAGATGGTAAATATTATGTGTATTTTAATGGAATAATTGAGATTATGGATAATGAATTTTAAGAATATAGTTGTTATGGATGGTGGTTGGTCCTTTTCAAGAAGCACCTTTGTGTTTTTTAAATTTGGCTAGTGGGATGTGTTCCCTAAAAGTAACATTTTCTTTCCTGAAATCTCAAAAGAACAATGATGAATTATTTGGGCGGTTGCTACGTGCCATATAGTAATGCTACATAGAGAAGGGTTCTTACGACAGTAGTAGTAAATTATCTTTATTGATAGTTCGAATTGAGAGATTTATTATATGATCGATTTGGTTCTTGGCACATTTATAAAATTGGTGCTAGTTTAGTAGTTAGTAATTGTTGAGCTCATGCCTCCTCTTATGTTGTGTTTGGAATGGAATGAAGGAGATAATAGAATTGAATGATCATTCTTATTATTTTGTTTTATTAGAGTATTAATAAATAGAGAATGAATTATATATTTTTTAGTTTAGTTGGCGAATGGAATGCTCATTCCATAGGTTTACTAATGGAAGAGATTTTCATTCTTTGAAGTGAAATTTCATTATATGAGAATGATCATTCCTACTTTAAAATACATACCAAACAAAAGAATGGTTGGAATAAGGTAGTCAGAATCCCGATTCTATCTGGTAAAATCTTACGGTTATGTATGATTTTACTACGTTTTTATAATGATTTGACGGTTTCACTCTTCATATGAAATATTCAAAAACTTTATGATTTAGTCCAATATCCTAATATATGCCATAAATTTATGAGAAAATATTTAAAGAGTCGATGTATTAGAAAATTCTGAAATTTCTAATATGATTCAAACTTTTAAATTAAATATTTAATGTTTAATTATTTTTAAAAAAAATTAATACAAGTTGCTAGAATCTTACGATTCTACGATTTCGATTTTACAAACCTCGAAACGATTCTATCTAGAATTCCGATTCTGACAATCTTGGGTTAAAATGGGCATTTCATTCTATTTATGGGTACTAAACTCAGCATTATATGAAAGGGTTTTTCGATTCTTATCATTGTATACTATGTTATGCTTGTTAAGAAATAGGGAAGAGAAAACAAAGGAAAATAAATGGAAGGAAATGAGGAGGTTCTTTAAGTTGTGTTTGGGACCAAAATATTTTTTGTTCTCACACACAAACACACACACACAAATTGTCGGCTCTCTCTCTCTCTCACGGTAAATTGGGGGTTTGTGGTGTCGAAGGGGGTTTGTGGTGGTCGAAGGGTGGGGGTGGGGATGTTGCAGTGGTTATGGTTTCAATTGGGGGTTAAGGTTTCTAAGGGGTGTTGGTGGTGTTTGTGGTTGATGGTTGTGGGTGGTGGGTGGTGTCGATTGGGGTTGAAAAGGTGTGTGTGTGTGTGTATATATATTGATGCACCGTTTGTAATACAAAGAGGATTATGTTCCACAAGCTTAGGTCCTTGAGAATAAGTAGAGAATAGTGGAGACTAGGGCTAATGCAAGAGAATACCCTTCGGCTTAGAGTAAAAGGAAAGAAAGACAAAGCAGTTTGACATTCCACTTCGAGGGTCCTTCTAAGCCATTATCTTTCTTCAGAGTTCATTTATTTCATGTTGCAGGTGGTGGTTGTATGTGGTAAATGAAGCATTAGTCTCATATTTATACTAGTTTAGGAAGAAGTCAAGTGTCTTGTGGATTGTCGACATTACTCATAAATACCCTTCGGGTGTTCCCTGATCCCTAGGCGAGAGTGACCCTTCGGACCTGCGGTCCTACAGGAAACTCCCACCAATCGCTCCAGGAAATCCGTAGAGCATTTAATGCGAGTCTTATCAATCCTTCTAATTGATTAGTGTGGTCCCTCAAAACCAATCCCTAACCGTTAGACCGCACTTTCCCCTCTTGAATTAGGTTCCACGAGAGGCCATATTTTCCTCTCTTAGAACTAAACCAACTAGTATCAGCCTCCATTCCACTTGATACTCGAGGTCCCATTTGAGAGAAGTCGAGAAGATAAGGTCCGGCGCTCGAAGCATGCCTCTCTCGCTTTGGTCGGC
This sequence comes from Cornus suecica, assembly GCA_963922005.1. Lineage (NCBI taxonomy): Eukaryota > Viridiplantae > Streptophyta > Magnoliopsida > Cornales > Cornaceae > Cornus > Cornus suecica. The sequence continues at coordinate 5,503,620 of OY998246.1, forward strand.
GCGACCTTTCTCTTCTTTCATTCGGCGATTTTGGCGCTTGATCAGGAGATGTGTACACAACAGATAATGGTACCAATCCAAAGTGTCGCTCTAAGCTTTCCCATTCTATTGGAGAGGGGCGAACTTCGAGTTAGGAAAAGCCGCAGAGTCGAGAGGGGAGGAGTGACAACACTACCTCTCAGACCCTTTTTCTAGGTGGCTCGAACGGGAGGAACCGAGAGGGGAGGGGTGACAACATTACCCCTAAGACCCTCTTTCCAGGTGGCTCGGATGGGGAACGGGTGGAGCCGAGAGGGGAAGGGTGATAATGCTACCCCTCGAGTCCTCTTTCCAGGTGGCTCTTTCCGTTAGCACCTCGTCATCACATTAGGAAGGGACGATCAAAGTAATTGTGATTACTTATAACTTCATCTTTTTGCCGTCTACAATATGTATGTATCAGAGGTGTTGGTGGTGTTGGTGGCAGCGGGTGGTGGCGGGTGGTGGTGAAGGGAGGAATCAGACTAGTTTTTTGTTTTTCTAATTTTTTATTTTTTTTTTAGGAAAATCACAAAGAGAATAAAGAAAACACCTTTTTGTTGTTCTATTCTTTTTTGTATTATTCATTAAAACAATTTTCAAATTGAGAATAAAATGAACAGTAAATGGGGGTGCCAAACATATTTTGTTATCATGAACAGTGCCAAAAAACAAGAACAAGAACGAAAACAGGCATTCCCAAACGGGGCCTTAGCAACACTAGCAATAACATTGACTTTGCTTTTCTTTTTCTTTGTTCTATACTTTCCTTTCCTTTCCGTTATAAAAGAGATTTTATATTTTCTTCGTGTTTGTTTGGTAGAAGGAGTTGGTGCAAAATATATGATTTTGGGCTGAAATTCGTGGCCCAACCCATGTTTGGTAATGTTGGTGTTGGTGCAACAGTGTCAAACCATTGGTACCAAATGCCCCATTTTTCACACCATCTCAATAGATGGTTTTGTGTGGTTTGGTTTTGTTTTCTCATACCAAAACCATTCTTTAACCCAAACCAATTCAATTTGGTGTACAATTGTTTAACCCAAACCAATTCATTTATAATATTATATATATATAAATTCGAAAAATAAAATATTTCAAAAAAATCAAACGAAAAAATATATTTCGTAAAAAATAAAATATTTCGGGAAAACAAATATTTCTGGAAAAAATAAAATATAATAAAAATATATTTATTATTTTTTAAAAAATATAAAAATTATATGTATTTTTACTGAAATCTTTTATTTTTTCAAAATATTTAATTTTTTTGAAATATCTTATATAAAATATTTTATCTATAAATATTTCGAAAAAATTAAATATTTATGAAAAATTAAATATTTCAAAAAAATTAAATATTTATATATTTTAATTTTTAAAACATATATATTTACAAAATGTTATTTTAAATAAATAAAATGTCAAACTATTCCAAGTTATCAAATATGATTGGTTTCAGAATTTCAGTCCATATACCAACTCTGCCAAACATGATTTGGTTTTCAGCTCTACTTTTTCTCACACCAAAACCATCTGCACCAAATATGATTTCAGTTCAGAATAAAATCACACCAAATCCAACCCAACCCAACCCAAAAACAAAAATTAGCACCGTACCGCATCGGTTGCCAAACAGGCAGTTCATGTTTCTAGTGAAAGTGACTGGTTTTGTAACATCTATTTTCTTCTTTTTTCTACTCACTCCACATTCAGACAAAGTGAGAATTGTATTCTCATTTTCTTTTCTTGGTAAGCATATCTTTGCTCTTGAAGTTGAAATTTTGAATGGATAATTGAAACATAGCGGTTGTATTCCATTTTCTTTTTAGCCCAATAATATGTCTTTTTTACTGAATATATGACAAGTCACTTGTTCAAAATAAAAAGAAATTAATAATATAAAAATGAAAAATAAACAAGTATGTTTATTAATAAATAAATAAATAAAAATTGAAGTGGTATTAACATTAGAGTTCAAATATTTAATGAGTGTTAGAATACAAATTGTTTACTAGAAAATACTATAATTTTATTAATTCTTGATATTATTTTGAAAATATTTTTAGGACGCAGAACATTGCTCAAATAATAATGTAATCCAATTTTCTACTTTCAAAAGACACCTGGTATGGGCTTGGGTCTATAATTACAGTGCTTGAATGAACCAGCATTAAGATCCATCAGGTTGAAGCCCAAGCAGGCCCATTCTATTCCTTCCATAGTACAAAATAATTATTTCCAAAGCGAAACGGTTCGATTCCGAATTTCCGAACCGAGGAACATTCCAAAACAAGTCATTTTATGTGACCGTTAAATTTTCCCGCCATGAAATGAATCACTCTGTCAGAAATCTTCTCCACACCTGCCAAACTCTCAGAACCCTAAAATCCATCCATGCCCGCCTTCTAATCGACGGCTCAATCCGATCCTCTGACCTCATACTCAACAAACTCCTCCGTCTATACTCGCGTTTTGGCTCCTTAGATTATGCCCACCAGGTGTTCGATGAAATTCCTGAACCAAATTCCTTTTTGTGGACCTCCATGATTCATGGGTACGTTGAAAATCATGCATATAGCGAAGCATTTTCGCTGTTTCGTCGAATGCTCAGTGAATCTGCCCGGCCCCTTAATTTCACTATATCTTCGGTGCTCAAGGCTTTAGCTCGACAGACAAGATTAAACGATGGTGTGGCGATTTATGGGTTTGTTATAAAATGCGGCCTCAATTTTGATCTGATAGTGCAAAATGCGATGCTCGATTTATTAATGAGATGTGGGAAGGTTGATCATGCTAGGAAAGTATTTGATGAGATGCCTGAGAAGGATGTTGTTTCCTGGAATTCAATGGTTTCTGGCTATGGGAGTAACGGTAGAGTTAATGTTGCGCGTGATTTGTTTAATATCATGCCAATTAAGAATGTGATTTCGTGGACGGGTATGATATGTGGATATGTTAAGGCTGGTAATATGGTAGAGGCACGGGTTCTTTTTGAGGCGATGCCTGTCAAAGACTTGGCCTCATGGAATGTGATGGTTTCTGGGTACATGGAGGCTGGTGATCGGGACAGTGCTCTACTTATATTTGAATCAATGCCAGTCCGTGATGTTGGGGTGTGGAATCTGATTATTTCAGGATTCTGTAAAGCAGGGGAATTAGAATCAGCAAAAGATTATTTTAGCAGAATGCCAAAACAAAACGTTGCATCATGGAACATAATGATGGACGGCTACATTAAAGCTGGGGATATTAGTACAGCAAGGTGCTTATTCGAGCTGATGTCTGAGAAAAATCTGGTTTCTTGGTCTACCATGATTGGTGGGTATGCTAAAAATGGGCAGCCTAACGTTGCTTTGGAATTGTTTAAACGCTTTAAAGAGCAGGGGATCAGACCGGATGAGACTTTCATTTTAGGAATTATTTCAGCTTGCTCACAGTTGGGGATTCTAGATGCGGCTGAATCAGTTATTGATGACTACTTGGGCCCCTCAATTTTTTCTAATTTAAAGGTTGTTACTAGCTTGATAGACATGTACGCAAAATGTGGAAGCATTGTCAAGGCATTGCATGTGTTTAAAATGGCTCATAAAAAGGACTTGCTTTGTTATAGCACCATGATTGCAGCCTTTGCAAATCATGGAATGGGCAAAGATGCTATTGCTTTGTTTCAAGAAATGCAAAAGGTAAAAGTTAAACCGGACGGGGTAACTTTTCTTGGGGTTTTGAGTGCTTGTAATCATGGAGGTCTCATCAATGAGGGCAGGAGGTATTTCAAACAAATGACTGAGGAATTTGGAATTCAACCCACGGAAAAGCACTATGCATGTGTGGTTGACCTCCTTGGTCGTGCTGGGTGCCTTAAAGAAGCATATAACATAATAAGTACTATGCCCATGACGCCCACTTCGGTTATTTGGGGTGCTTTGCTCGCAGCATGTAGTGTGAACCGCAACGTCCAGTTGGCTGAAGTTGCAGCAGCTGAGTTATTCAAGATTGAACCAAATAATTCTGGAAATTACATTCTTTTGTCCAATGCCTATGCTGCTGCTGGAAGATGGAGTGATGTTGCTAAAGTCAGATCAATGATTAGGGAACACCGAGTGAGAAAGAATAGAGGTTCTAGTTGGATTGGGTTAGGCTCCGTAGTGCATGAGTTTGTCATGGGAGACGTGTCACATTTACATTCAGATAGCATTTTATTTATCATGGATTTACTTAGTGAAGACATGAAGCTTTCAGGATATCTTACGGACACCCAACAGGAAGAACCAATGCCGCTCTCTACTTCAAGGCCTTCTTATTTATCCTCCTATGACAAGTTGGAAGATGAACATTCAAAATCATATGTAATAGAGAGAGAAAATTGAATACTTTGGAACCATAAGACCTATATTAACATGAAGCCACATTGTACGCAGAACATTGCAAGGTTCGACTTTAAATTGAATTTATCACTCTAGTGACGAACATCTCATTTAATCTATATCATGACTTCTTCTTTTTTTCTTGTTATAGGTGGTAAAGAGCATTGGTCTCTAGTTATCAAAAAAGCACTACTGATAATCAATTGCCTTTTTTATGATTGATCTGGGAAATTCTGTATTTCTTCCAACAGGTACTAAGTCTCTGCTTATGTTTCATATTCTTTTGGCTTCATAGTATAAAGCTTTGATGTTGTAGTTATCCTTCAACAGTTCAAGATCCACCATACAGTTTTCTGGTTTTAGTCCCAGTTTTCACAAGTAAAGAAAGAAAAAAGAAGCTTTACCTCTTTGAACAACCTTTGAGAATGCTTTGATGTTTCTCTAGAGCTACCATACAAATGTATTAGGTTTGCTCCCATTGTCACTCACAAGTAAGAAAAGAAGCAAGAAGTTTGACCTCTTCGAACCTCCTTAAAAGTAGATGATATACCTTTTGACTAAGTTGGTTTTTCGTATACAACAAATCTGTCTATCTAGAAGAAGTGCTGATGAATGCCTTGAAATTGATGTGATGGCATTTCCTTTTGATGTTTTTCCTTCACATATCGTATAAATGCCGAACTGTCAAAATTGTGGTTATATTTGTCAAGCTTGAGATCACAAGTGGACTTGACACGAGGTTGACCCAAAAAAAAGAAAGTGAGGCTAAAAAGAATAAATCATTCAAACCATTAGGAATCCAAAATCAAGGCGTTCTTATAGTACGTTGATCTTCTGGTTATTATCATTGATCTGGCTAGTTGACAATTGATGCTACTGGGGTCCAACATGCAATATGTTGCCTGAGCATTGCCTTCATATGGTTAGGTGATAAAACACATTCACACAAATTAGTGAAACTTTTAGAAAATTTGGGAGTTAATAATGGCGTATCATGGATTTAAAATTATTTCTAGCATCGTATGACTACCTGTAGCATCCATAATATGTTCAGATATTCCTAATCTTTCTGATTAACTTTCTGCTTCTAGTAGCGCAATTTTCCAGTTAATCAGCTTATCAAACCTCATACTTTAACTTACTGACACTTGAATCCTTTATGCCTACTACAACTTTATTGAGATTTTTCCCTTTAGTAAATGGCACATGACGTTCGTTTTCACCGCCTTCACCACATCCATTTTGTCCCTCCTCTGATCCTTATAGCATTTTCATCTTCGGCTTGAATCAAGTCACTCATCTCTTTGCTGTATAGATATATATATATATATATATATTTTTTTTTATGGGGCCATTTTTATTTTTCCCAATGCAAATTCCCCTTGTCTTATTTCCAGTTGGTGCCTCTTTTTCTCACCGAGGAGGTCCTCTCTCCGTCCCTATCCACCTCAGAACTCTCATTTTTATCTATTTTTCGTTTTTCGTACATATTTCTTGATAGCCCAAGTGCCCAACATTTTGTGCCACGAATCAGTGCTGTGCTCGTAACTATTTGGTGAGAAGTTTCAGTCAATGCGACCAATTTTCTGACATAAATTCGTCCACATTATGCCGAGAAACCTGAGGAGAGTATTGGAGGGGAGGAGATAAGTGAGAGAGAAAGAGGTGGTTCCCTTCTTTATGCATTAAGTGGAGAGGAACCCTTGTTCACAAGTTATGAATATTGATTGAAAATTAAAATCCACGTGTCTCCTAGACACACGTGAAGACAACCAAAGAGATAGAGACATATATCTAATGCATTCATACTTGAAAGAAGGTCTAAGCGAAATGGAACCATTCACACTAGCCTGATAGACATGCTTATTTTACTGGAAGGAGGTGTCTAATACATGTTATCCTAAGATATGCCATGTTCACTGTATCTCTCTACCATGTTTAATTAAACTGCACATCTAGTATTTTTGGAGGGAAAAGGGCAATAGAAGGGAAAGTTGCATAAAGTAACTGTATTTAAATGACATAAATAAAGATTAATTTAGTTATAAATTCCTTCTTTTCAGAAGAAAAGTTAATTAGATACATTTGCTTTTTGGCACAGGGCTCCAGCTCATAGATTGCGGATTTTTATATCCGTTAAAATATAATTTTAAAAGATCGTAAAAAAATCTTTTAAATTGTATCTTAAGATTTTTTGGATCATACTGCAACGGCGAAGGTGTTGCGTGCCCACCAACTAGCCAACATGATGATTAGAAATTGTTATAGGTCGCACAATCCCTGAAGACCACGCCCGTTGTAAAAACCAGCCAGATCAGTAAATAATCACTAATCAAATTGAGAGCAATGCAACTGGAATATGTTTGTGCTATGCCCTCTCTCTCTCTCTCTCTCCGTTGTGAGGCTTTAATCACTGTAATTCATGTACTGCTGCTTCTGAAAATATATGTTAACAATGTTGACATATGAGCTTAGATTGATTCGATAATTGAAATATTTAACCTTTGGCATATTTTTCCTTCTATTTAATTATGCTTTGTAACATTCAAATTAGTAGGTTGCTAAACCATAGATTTTTTATGTCAAGGTACTAAGAACCTACTAATACAATTAGAGTTGAAAAGGAAAATTTACATTCTTGGAGCTATAAAATCATTAAGAAACAAAGACTTCTATAAAAGCTGTCTCTGATCTAATTATTCAGTTACATTTCTTGACTGAACAAGCACATAATTCCTAGATCCTGATAAGGGCTTTTCTAACACTGGATAATTTTTCCATTGTTCATACCATTGGAAATTTGGGAAACCATCTAGTTCATTATTGTTATTTCTCTTTCTTTCTTTTTCCCACAATCTTTGTGAAGGATAATGATTAATTCTGAAATTCTGTTATCTATAGAGATCATCTGAATTCATATCTACATATTGGTGGAAATTGTGTTTTCTTGGGAAAATGCTATGAAGGATGCAATGTGGTTTAATATTACACTTAATTTTCTTTTTTTCTTATTCTTGGAAAACACAGGTGAACATAAATATTGAAACCCACTTGACACACAAGAACAATGAATACAGATGGAAAGAAATCCAACACAAATGCATTGCACTCAAACTATTTCTAATCTAATGACAGCATTAGGACCAAGTTGTACACTATATATATAGTTTCATCCAAGTAAAACATAACAAAACTTGGATAGCCATGGTATATACTTTCTTTATACATCTGTATTGGAAAGCAAATACTAGTTTGTATATAGTTTTAATTTGATGGGAATAGATATTACAAAGAAAAGAACATCAGAGAACGTTAAAACACCATGTATCTGCTGCAAAAACTTTACGAAACAACTGTAACTTTATATTAGTATGTTCTTGATTTCTGTTTGCATATATGGTTCACAAAAACGTCACGCCGACCAGGTTTGTATTTGAGAACGAAACCCAAGCTGAAAAAACTTCTTCCCACTTCTGTTGTGCATTGTGGAGGCTTGTGAGTACGTGCATGTGTCATACGCCACAACCCAATCCTCTAGCTTCTGACCCTTTCATGATTCTCATTCTCTTGCAGGATGACATGAACATACTGCAATAAGAATAGAAGATATATTTTCATCAGTATAGAGGTATGGACCAAATATATGTCTATAGTTATATATATATATAGATGTATCATGTATATATCTATGGGTAGATCTGGAAACTTACTCCCATGGGACATCTCCGACCAGCATCCAGTCACCGTCTTTGTCTTCATAGGTTGGTGCAAATTCTGATCCGTTGTACCCCTCCCTCTCTGAGTACTCACCTGAAAGGTAAAACCATAAACACGAATCATCATTAGAACAGCCTTCACAATCAACACAACATATAATAACCATTAGTTATAACAATAGATTTTCTTACCTATTGTGAGTTTGAACATGTTCTCTAACGCCTTAAGCAGCTCTGGGTAGCCCTTGTAAACCTTCAAATCAATTTTCCTAAGGAAAGGTGCTCCATCCATGCTCACTTTCACATAAATTCCTGTTTCTGCCTCGCTCTTCTTCAATTGGAAGCTGTTCTTTCGATAGGATCGGATTGGTGGCCACCCCACTACTTGTGCTCTGCCATATATTGAATATCAGTTTATGATATATATATATAAACATTTCTACTCCATATGTTCTTAACATAGAGAACCCTTATGAAAAAGAGTTGTATGCATCAACTTACTTGGATGCAGGTGCATTTTCACTATCACATTGCTTGTTTGATTTGCAATCCTCGGCCGTCTCAGGCGATGCTCGCTTGTTGCTCCTAACGTTAGCCAACGCTTGTTCCTCAGACTCATCGCTCCCCGGCAGCCCCAGCCTGAGCTCAGTTGCCTTGAGGTTGTAGTCACCCTCATATGCCATAGACTTTTCCATTGGTAGATCAAATTTTCACTTGCAAGGTATGAAATGTAGTCACCGAACTAGATTGACAAATGTTGCCTAACAGATGTATCTCTAAGGGTTGACAAGTTTTATAGAGAAGAGAATGGTTGGTTCTTTGTTATGTGGGCAAATGGCAACACAAAGAAAGGTATGTTATAGATGTGTATAGAATGTATAGATATATAGTGTATAGATATATGATGATATAACGATTTGTGTAAGGATTTGTATGGTTGTTGAGTGCATGAATTTTGGACAAAGGCAAGCTAATGTGTCGGTAGCAATAGCAGCAGCTTTGAGGCAGGTGCTCCTACATTTGGGGGACAAGGGTTGGACAAGCTCAGCCGCCCATATGGAAGACTTGGAGACTTGGTGGGACGGCCAAGATGGGTTTTGGGGGCGTGGGGAAGTTTGATCTGGACCGTTGGTTGGGTAGAGAGAGAAAGTTTTAGAGAGAGAAAGTGGCATCCCATGTGATTGGTAGGGGGTCCACATGGGGGGTTTGGCTGTTGGCAGAGAATGGCCCATGTGGGGTCTAGGATTTGTTGGCAAAGTTTGAAATTTTCTGGTTGATTGTTGGTTTGGTACATCACAAGTCTGTCATGTATATGTATATTGTATACATAATCAGCCCAAAGTTTTTTTTTTTTTTTTGCTAAATTCCCATTTAGGGTTGTAAACAAATAGAGTCAAGCCGAGTTTTGAAATGTTCAAGTTTGGTTCATTTACTAAATAAGCCTAGAATATGATTCAAGTTTGGCTCATTTGCTTAACGAACGACCCGAATCGAGCCTAAGTTTGTTCACGAACGACTCATTTCAATTGCAACATATATTACTCGTGTCAATAGTTGTCTGGATTAAGTTGTTGCATGTCTGTTTTTAACATATTTTCACTAGTATAATTTTTTATGAATGATTTTTATGTTGTGGCCGCATAGTTCCTATAATTTTTTCATAACAATCTTTATAATTTCAATTTGAACACTTTCTTTTGTCAAATATGAGATAATTTTATTATTTAACTTAGACGAGTTTGTTCACGAGCTTGGCGAGCCGAGCTTAGTTATGTTCATACTCAGTTCGTTTACTAAACGAGTCTAAAAATTGTGCTCAGACACCGTTTGTTTGCTAAACAAACGAGCCCGAGTCTGCTCATAAACGATTCAGTTCATTTGCAGCCCTATTACCATTGATCAGTTTGACATTTTTTTTTTATCATAGTTTTAATTTTTAAAGTCATTTTTAGTTGATTTGAAAATAATCTTTTTTTCCTTCCTTGAATAGAAATGTTAAAGTTAGTAACAATTAACATTACATATATTAATATATAGGCAATTGGGATTATTTGGGAGTCAGATACAAATTAGTATTAGATATATATGATAATATTTGACCTTTTCCTTTTCTTCTCTCAGAATAGAAAATGTCTTCTGCTAGTTCCACTCTGCCTTTTGTCTTTGTTTATGTATTAGACTAGAGGTGGATTAATCTGTGGGCAATTATTTGACTATTTTACACTATTCTACTATAATTGGTCTTTTGAAACTGAATTTGTGAGATTAAGAACATACATCCACTGTAGCTTTCTTGAATCACAAGCATTTCTTGATTTTTTGTCTTAACTTTCTTATAACAAATCTCCCAAAATTGGGCAACAGTGTTATACAAAGAAATCGATTGCTTTTGCGATTCTTCGGACCATGAATCTTCCTTTCTACATAATGTGCGTAGATACATGAATCAATCAACTTAACAGTAGAAGTTAGATATAATTAGTTAAAACTTTTTTTGTTTTGTTATTTTGTGTGTGTATTTTAATGGGCAAGAAACTAATACATCAATGGTCTTTTCAATGAAAATTTAAACCCTTAATATATTTTTTATTTTTTTATTCTTATTTCTAAATGATGAAAAAATATAACTAGATTGTAACATTTCGAATTAATTTATTTGCTGTAAGAAACATTTAGGATTTGATATTTCAAAAAACATGTCTTATATTTAATTTTTATTAAATGGAAGCAATTTGTCGGAGCTACGATCATGGCCCGAGTCTTGTCCGATACGATACGCGTGGAGCGTCAATTTTCATGGATCCTGAGAAAACCCGGAAGAGTTGATTATTGAAAAAAAAATAAAAGTTGAAGTTGATAAGCTGTGTGTTTGATGGTGTTTCTTTTGCAATAGGGAATGAAATTGTATACTTTGAAAGAAAAAGTGAATCAAGTTTATTATTGTTTAATAAAAAAAAAAACAAATTTACAATGACTCACATTTCTAACTCATGGTATTGCACCTAGGATTCTAATAGGGTCAGTCCCACCTTGTCCTTTGGTCTGAATTATCTCCAATATCTTCATTAAAGAGTGTTGATTCCATGCACCACAAGCTACAAATTCATCAAGATCAGGGTCCATCTGATGCCGTTCGTGCGTGCAACTGTTCAGAGAAATATATATATATAGAGAGAGAGAGAGAGAGAGTGCTAAAAATATAATCAAAATTTCCTAACTCCTAATTGAAGATTTATTTATTTATACTTTGTGTATATTTGAACAACTACATTGCTGCTTAAAAGAATGAAATTCTTTGACTATTTTTTTTAAATAAATTCAGGTGAATTGATATTCCAAGAGAAAAAGTGAATCGTAAAAACGGAAAATATTGCTCAGAAAATTGCAATTAAAAATATATAATTAAGCTGAATCCAAAAAATTTTAAGCTTCGGGTTGAGCTCGACTCAGATTGCAAATCGGATACGATGGCACAGAAAAAATTACTTCCTTTAATACCAAAATATCTTATAAAATTACCCGGCAAATACACACAGAGATATTAATAGTGTGTGAAGTGGTCTCTCTCACATAATTAAATAGCTGTAGAGACACCTTTCCTGGTATATGTCATTCAAATAATTAGTTGGATTAAATGGCTTTAATGAATTAAACCACCAGAGTACGAATGTTTTGGAGCCAATTTTGCTGTCCACAGCTGTGTTAGGAACACTTGCTTTTCTTCATTATTGCTTGTAACTACACATATGAATATTCTTAAATGTTAGCTATATCAATATGTATAAGTTGTGTGGTGTATGTCACTCAAGAGGACCAGCATGTGGTGTTTGAGATAGAGTTTGGCACTTGCTTGATTTGATATAGCCCTAGTGATAGTGATGTGTAACTTACAAATGGTAGGATTGATGTCTTTCATCCTCTAGAATTTCTAGGTTGTATATTATATATATATATATATATATATATATAAAACATTACTTGAGTCATGTGTAATCCGTACACATAGCTAACTTTTTTTAACAAAGAATATGAACATAAAATTTATAAAAACAAGAATTAGTATCAAGTCTGTTTTAAAATTTTTTTGGCCTATTTCGGAATATGACCCAAATATTATTCATATATATATATATATATATGTATGACTCAATTCGATTAAAACCCATAAATTGGAATTGAAGTGGACAAGATTTGATTATGTACTTTGTGACAAGGACTGCTTGGCATCCGTGGTACACAAGATTCTGATTTTCATTCTTTGATTATAACCCTTTTGTTTGATTTGATCTAAAATGTTATACATAATGTTTAATTGGAGTGGATAAAAAACAATTAATTACATACTTTAGTTAGTATCAAATTCAAAAGTAGGTATTATTTGTCACAATTTTCGATGGGATGATCCTCTCTAATTCTCAAGTAAAAATAAATAAATTAAATAATAATAATAAGTAAAAATCTGAAGAGAACGTGTTAGGTATTGATGAAGATAAATTTTGACCGTGTGAATATTTTCTTGAACTTCTAAGAAAAAGAAAATTCAATATAGATTATATATATATATATATATATGTGTGTGTGTGTGTGGTGAAGACTCAAAACATATGTTATGTCTTATCAACTTGGTGCTGCACAGACACATAGATATTTGAATTTTCATTGTTTCGTCATAATGCATTTAGCAACAAGAAATAAGGCATCTATGCATGTTTGGCAATCTTATAAAACCATGCACCGACAAGTCGACATGAAATGATATATAGGACTAAAGTTTGAGTTTGCTATGAGCTTGCATGATCATTTCAGTGCCTAAAACACACTGCTGAAAAAATGAACATGTCCATAACTATTATTGTTAAAGACTTTGATTATATATATATATATATATATATATATATATATATATATATGTATATGTATATAATCAAAGTCTTTAACAATAATAGTTATGGACATGTTCATATACATATATATATATATATATATGTATATGTATATATATACATATATGTAAGATATGGTCTTCAAATTGGTACAAGAAATGCAAGGCTGTGCATGCCCTAAAGAAGGAATCGGAGGGTCCAATCCTTTGATTATCCCCTTCTAGCAAGTCGGTGTTGATACCCACCCTTTAGTCCTTTTAATTAAGAAATGTTACTATTATTTCAAGTTAATATCATGAATAACAAAATGGTAAGAATTAATATTAATTGATTTTCATCTTAATACTTGAATTCCAATTTTAAAATATGATCAATCTTTAACTACTAAAAAACACTCATCTTTTTCACTTTCCTTTTTATTTATTTATTTATTTATAAATTTTTATAATGGACACTTGTCAATTCATGAATGCATCCACATCATTCTATTATATCATGAAATAAAATTCATAATATTTAGCATTTCTCTTTAATTAAGTCCTTAACACACGTTAGAGTTTGGCGAGTAATAATTGATTAAGATGAGAATAAGGGTTGCCTTCACTATTGTAGTATAGTGATTCGAACAATATCGATTTTAAAAATAAATATCAATATTATAAAATAATATATGCAACTCTCAAAATATTATGAACAAGTCATGTAGACTTATACCTTAATTGGAAGAGAAATGCTTAATTGTAAGGGTGTGATGATAAATAGTAGTTAGCTGTGAATGTAATGAAGTGGTCCATTGACACATCAATATAGAAAGGAACCAATTAACTCATTAAGGCCTGTTTGGTAGGTAGTCTGGTCCAGGTGGTTTAGTTTGGTCTTGCATTTTATGGGATCAGACTGTGTTTGGTAGCATTGGTTCCAAATTTTTTGTTAGACCAAGTAAGACCAAATCAGACCAAAATGACCTCATTTCAGACAAAAAAAAAAGGTGGTTTCTGGTGGTCCGGTCTGATCTTATTAATAAAGTATATTTATAAATAATTAAAAATTAATAAATAATAATAATAAATTAAATAAAACATATTTTAAAAATAAAATATAAATAATAAATAATAAACAAAATGAAATAAATAATACCTAATAATAATAAATAATGAATATAATAATAATAAATAAATGAATAAATAATAAAATATATTTATAAATAATTAAAAATGAATAATTAATAATATAAATAATAAATTAAATAAAACATAATAATAATAAAAAATGAATACAATAATAATAAATAATATAATAATAATAAAAAATGGACTAAATAATAAATAATAATAATAAATTACATAAAACATATTTAAAAATATAATAAAAATAATAAATAATAAACAAAATGAAATAAATAATAATAATAAATAAATATAATAATAAATAATAAATAGATATAATAATAAATAAATATAATAATAAATACTTTATAATAATAATAAATAAATAAATATAATAATAATAATTGAATATTAAATTAATAAAATATATTTTTAAATAATTAAAAATGAATAAATTATTAATAAAAAATGAATTAAATAATGAAATAATAATAAATAAATAGAATATATTTATAAATTAATATATAAATTAATAAATAATAATTTAATAATATAAATAATAAAATAATAAAATATATTATAAAGTGAAGAAATAATAAATAAAGAAATAAATAATACATAAATAAATATTATAATAAATAATAAATAAATAGTAAGACTTACCAAACAGACTTTTCCAGATCAGATTAGACCAGACCAAATCAGACCGGACCGGACCGGACCGGACCGGACCAGACGAGACCAGAAAAACCGCTTAACAAACATGGCCTAAAGTACTGAGTCCAAACAGAGAAGAGCAGTGGCAGTAGACAAATTAGGGTGTCAGACTCAGAATTGGAGGTCACCTTTCTGGCAATAAATCCGTGGGCATTCCCTCGTGAAACCCATATTTTCAGTACACTGTATCTTCTACCCAGGACCACATACACACGCATATACACACTACATATATATATATATATATATATATATATGTATGTATGCACCAGGGTCCACTATTCTTGCTGCACTATGCAAGCCAATATCTTCAGATATATTGGACCCATTTGTGTGTGCGCAAAGCAATCAAACCCCACTAATCCACCCACCTATTTTTGTGTTTTCAAGTTACTATATACCATGATTACCCAAGATAGAGGGATAATTGAAATACTAACCAACAAAACATTGGGAAAATGGTGTTTAGGAATTGAAAAGAAAGAAAGAAAAAAAAAAGAAGAAGCTTACTGTAAATTTCCTTTTATTCAATTTCACCAATAATAACCAATATGAAATCAAACAATGGACAAGGAATCCGAACACTACATATGAGACGAGACGGTATGAATTCATCAAAAATAATAATATAATATATTATTGTATGCGTATGATAAAAATATTTAAATCTACTTATTCGCATAATCGAAAATAAAATCAATAATAGAGTTTGTATCTTATTGTTTTATTTCTATTATTTTAATTAATTGCAAGGTGTGTAAAATTATTCTGATCTTTAAATAAAGTGTTAACTTCATTTATTGTTTTATCTTCACTTTGACCCCTCAGGTTTGCATATCTTCATTTACACCTCTTACTTTTCAATATTCTCATCACTTAGACCCCCTGAACGATGAGATCAGCTTGAATTTTTTTTTAATTCCTAAACTACCCTCAATGTGTTATCCTTATTCTGTTTGGAAACAAGGATAGTGTTTTTATCAATTAGACCCCCTCCCATCATTTAATAATTTAATTTGTATTAAAATTTCAATATATATATAAATTTCAAAAAGATATATATTAAAATTTGAAAAATATTATAAATTCGAAAATAAATATAAATTTCAAAATTATTTTTTTTTCAAAAAAACATATTCAATTTCAAAAATAAATATAAAAATCACAAAAAAACATAAAAAATTTGAAACAAATATATAAAATTTTAAAAAAACATATAAAATTTGAAAATATATATATATTAAAATTTGAAAAATATTATAAATTCGAAAATAAATATAAAATTAAAAAAATATAAATTTTGAAATTATTTTTTTTCAAAAAAACATATTAAATTTTGAAAATAAATATAAAAATCACAAAAAATATAAAAAAATTTGAAACAAATATATAAAATTTTAAAAAATATATAAAATTCAAAAATATATATTAAATTTTGAAAAAAATTATAAAATCGAAAATAAATATAAAATAAAATTAATTCTCTTTCTCTCTCTCTCTTTCTCTCTCTCTCACACACACACACACCCCTCTACACGCGGCGACAGAGGCAGACAAGGCCATGTCGACGACGAAGCTGCTGATGAGGAGGCGACGGAAGAAGGCGGCTTCGAGAGAGGCCAGAGGTAGAAAGAGTGTAGGCGGCGGAATCCACCTAGGGCAAGGATGACGGAGCTGAGCTACTGACCGCCGCCGCAGCCGGTGTTGGCCCAGTGCCTGGTACATATCAGCTCCTAGAGACGCTCGTCCTGCTCGTCGTGTGCAGATCTATATAGATATGTATATACATATCTATATATATATGTGTGCGTCTGTGTGTATGTGTGTGTGAGAGAGAGAGTTGATTTAGGAATTAAATTGATTTAGGGGTTGAGGTGTTTGGTTTGAGGGTTAGATTGATTCTAAGGGAGTGTTTGGTTTAGGGGTTAAATTGATTTAGGGATTAAATTGATTTAAGGGGTGTTTGGTATAAGGGTATTTTAGACATTTCACACCATGAGGGAGTGTAAATGAAGATATGCAAACCTGAGGGGTCAAAGTGAAGATAGGACAAACCTCATGGGGTGTAAATGAAGTTAACCCTTAAATAAAGGGTAAATTTCTTAAAACCCCCCTCAAGTTTACTCTTTTTCTCTACTATACCCCCTCAACTAATTATATCCCCCTAAACTTTCATTTTCTTGCACCATGGACTTGCTCTCAAATTGTTTTTCCCTTTTACCCTCCAAACTTTTTGTATTTCCACCTTACCTTTAATCTTATCCTTACTATTATATTTCTTAATTCTTTAAATTACAAAAATATTATTTCTTTTAGTTAGAATATTAATTATGTCATTTACCTTTAATATATTAGACTAAATATACTCTCAAATGTTAGTTTTTTTTTATAAGTTCTAATTATTTTATTTGTAAATCAATTAACTTGGTATTAAATTTTAGTTTGATTTAAATCATAAAACTCAATCCTAATTAATATATTCATAAATAAATCACAATTTATGAAAACAATATATATATTTCGAACAAAATATATATATTTCGGAATATATATATATATATTGAAAAATGATATATATTTTGGAATATATATATAATTCGTCAAAAATATATATTACGGGAAAAACGAACCAAGATAATAGTTGTTACGAGAGCACTACTAAATTGATTATTGAAAGTCCCTTTCCTATGGTGTAAGTAGTGCTAAAAGTCTTGTAGTAATTTGGAGGGTGAGATTTTATCTCTTAATGAATCTATGGACATTATTGTCGGGGTGACTACAAGACACTCCTGATAGATTCACCTAGTTGAGAGTGAAGGCTGGTCACCTTCTATGAGACTTCAGGCTGTCTCTAGAGCTCTCAATGAGAAAACGGGATTAAGCACAGACCTAAAAGTGCTGAGCTAGATGCACAACAACCTCTAAAAGGAATGTGTGTGTGACAAGTCCAGTTTGTCCTTATGGGTTCACGAGTTCAAGGTTCCGTCCACTAAGGTTCTCGGACAAGCTTTGATTTGTTTACACTAAGTAAAGGTTCAAGTCCCCAAGACACCTTTATTTATGCACAAGACTTTCCTGAATGCCCAATTATTTTATTAAAAATTAATTTTGAAACAAGTGGGGGATTGTTAGAATTATGTTTCAAAATTATTTTTCTAAATTAATTTTTAAAATAAATTTTCTATAATATTCTAGAATGAACCTAAAACTATCTTCTTGGAAATTGTGAAACTTATCTCTTTTTATAATTAATAAGGTTCATTTACTTGATTTATTTTATCATCTTGAAAATGTATATTCAAAGTTTATCAACTTGAATTTTGTGATTCATTAACCAAACCAAATGAATCTTATTTATTCATGTATTTGGAAAAACTAAACCATTTATGAAGTCTTCTCATGGAGGTCTATATAAAGACTTCATTGGTGTTCACTTGAAGACATGGAAAAAATAATCCAAGTATTCTTTCTTTCATTTATATTCTTCTATATCTCTTGGGCATTCTGAAAAGAGGTTAGGTGTTGCACCCAATAGTGTATCGTGCAAATACACCGTGGTTGGATAGAGTCCAGGCTTGGTTGAATCCCGGAGATAGGGCTGCCATTATCCCTTGCACCTTGTGGGAGGCTTCGACTATCTTCAAGAAGCGTTTTACGCGCCTCTAAGCCAAAGGATTTCTTTTGTTTATTTCGAAGTGCAAGTTGTTTTATCATATTTCTAACAATTTGAAGATATGTCTCTCTCCAATCTGGCGCTCATGAATTCCTTTGGAATTGTTCCAACCGATCTCAATCGGTTTGATGGCAAGAATTATTCTCGGTGGGTGTTCAATATAGAGTTCTTTTTGAAGCAATCAAAGTTATTCCATGTCCTATCAACCGATCGTCCTGTTATTCCATCTGAGTCTTCTTCTCAACAAGAAGTCAATGCTACAACTATTCTGCAAAAACAATGGGATGATGATGATGCTACTTGTCGTCATCATATTCTGAATTCTCTTTCAGATTCTCTTTTTTCTCAATTTTCAAAGAAGACAAAAACAACACGAGAAGCTTGGGAAGCAATCAAGACTGTTTATCTTTCAGATGAATCAGGAACCAAAAAGTTCCAAGTCAGCAACTATGTTGACTACAAGATGGTTGATGACAAACCTATTCTCGATCAAGTCAAGGAATTACAAGGCTTTGCAGACTCCATTACTGCAGCAGGTATGGCTATTGATGGAAACTTTCATGTATGTGTTATTATTTCTAAATTGTCACCTTCATGGAAGGACTACAAAAACAAATTAATGCATAAGAGGGAAGATTTATCACTTGATCAATTACTCCATCACCTTCGTGTTGAGGAGGAATCTCGCAATCGGGATAAGAAAGATGAAGCTCCTGCAAAAGCACATGTTGTTGAAGAAGCAAATAACAAAAGCTCATCACATAAGAAGTTTGCTCCAAAAAGGAAAAGTTTCAAAAGAGGGATTGCAACCAAGCCTGGAGTTTGGTCCAAGAAGCAAGAGAAATGGGTCCAAGGTAATAAAAAATTTACATGCTTTGTATGTGGCAAACCTGGACATGTAGCAAGATTTTGCAGGCATAGGAAGGATCATCCTGATAATCAATCTAAAGAAAAGGATGAGAAGTATGTAGCAGTCATATATGAAGCAAACATAGTGGGGGAGAAAGCGGATTGGTGGATTGATACTGGTGCCACTCGCCATATTTGTGGAGACAATGAGTCATTTACCACTTATGAACTAGTGGGGGACGACCACCATATATACATGGGAAATGCATCTACAGCCAAAATTATTGGAAAAGGATCAGTGGAACTTAAGTTCACTTCTGGCAAAACTGTTATCTTACAAGAAGCTCTACATGTTCCTGACATCCGCAAGAACCTTGTCTCAGGCAGCCTTCTCAGCTCTCATGGATTCAAGATGGTATTTGAATCAGATAAGTTCATTTTATCTAAAAATGGTGTTTTCATTGGCAAAGGTTATTCTGTCTCTGGTATGTTCAAGCTAAATATTATTAATAAAAATAATATGATTCCTGCCTACTCTGTGGAGTCTTTCGATCTTTGGCATGGTAGATTAGCTCATGTGAACTTTGGTTCTATTAAAACCATGACTAATCAAGGACTAATTCTTGCTTCTAAAGTTGACTATCAAGAAAAATGTATTGCATGTAGCAAATGCAAAATCACTCGCACTTCTTTTAAAAATGTTGAACGGTCAACTAAAGTCCTTGATTTGATTTACACTGACATTTGTGAAATGACAAATATTCAAACTAGAGATGGTAAACAATATTTTATTACTTTTATTGATGATGCCTCGAGATATACTTATGTTTATCTTCTCAGATCAAAAGCTGAAGCCTTTGATAAATTTAAAGCTTACAAAGCTGAAGTGGAGAATATACATAATTGTAAGATCAAGACTTTGAGATCTGATCGAGGAGGAGAATACTCACTTTCAGAGCTTGCCCAATTTTGTGAAAAAGTTGGTATTCATCAGCAATTTTCCGCCCCAAGAACCCCACAACAGAATGGCATTGCAGAAAGAAAAAATCGGACATTCACTGAAGCATCTAACTCAATGCTTTACAGTTCTGGTGCTCATCTCAATCTTTGGGGTGAAGCTATTCTCACAGCATGTCACATTCAGAATCGTGTACCTCATAAGGCAATCAGCAAAATTCCTTATGAAGTATGGAAAGGCCGGAAACCAAATCTGAATTACATCAAGGTTTGGGGATGTTTTGCTCATGTTCAGTTATTACTTCCATCTACTCCAAAGGTCGGCCCGCGAGGTACAGATTGTGTTTTCATTGGGTATTCCTTCTCTAGTAAGGCATACAGATTTCTTAATCTTGAAACTTCATCTCCTCATTCTGTTGTTGAATCTACTAATGCTGAGTTTTTTTGAGCATATCTTTCCATTCTTAAATAAGCAAGAAACAGTGGGGGTTGATTATTCTTTAAAGAGGAAACAAGTTGAAACCGTGGACTCTGGGGAACTTCGTAGAAGTGTTCGGCCAAGAATTCTAAAATCCTTTGGGCCTGATTTTGTTTACACGGTTGATAAAGATCCTCTTACTTATGGTGAGGCAATGAGCAGTCCCGATGCTCAGTTTTGGAAAGAAGCAATTGATGATGAGATTCATTCTATTATATCCAACAACACTTGGATATTAGTTGATCTTCCTCCTGGATGTGTACCAATTGGCTGCAAATGGATTTTTAAACGAAAATTCAAACCAGATGGCACTATTGAGAAGTACATATGATTCTCAATATGTACTTCTCAATATTGAGAATCAGCACCCACTCCATATGATTCCAGCATAAAACTAAAAAAGAATGAGGGCAAAAGTGTGGCTCAACTTGAGTATTCCCAGATAATCGGAAGTCTTATATATGCCATGAATTGCACAAGACCTGACATTGCTTTTGTAATTGGAAAGTTAAGCAGATACACTGGTAACCCAAGTAAAGAGCATTGGAATTCTTTACGCAGAGTACTAAGATATCTTAGAGGCACAATATTTTATGGGCTACATTATGGGACGTACCCTGCAGTACTTGAAGGTTACAGTGATGCAACCTGGAATTCAGATCCAGATGAATCCAAATCAATTTCTGCTTGGGTATTTTGCCTAGGAGGTGGTGTTATCTCTTAGAAGTCTAAGAAGCAGACGTGTATTACTCATTCTTCTATGGAATCTGAGTTCATTTCCCTCTCAAGTGCAGGAGAAGAAGCTGAATGGCTTAGATCAATATTGGTAGATGTACCAATATGGAAAACTTCAGTGCCTTCTATCACTATTTATTGTGATAATCAAGCTGCTTTACTCAGATCTTACAGTGGAAATTATAATGAGAAATCCAGACAAATACGTCTGAAGCATGATCATGTGAGGGATCTGATTACTAATGGTAGTGTGGCCATTTAGTATGTGAAGTCCAAAGAAAATTTGGCAGATCCATTATCCAAAGGCCTTGGACGAGATTATATCTCAGTAACATCGAGGGGAATGAGACTGAAAGCCTGTATTTGAACTGTACTTGGGGATACCCAACCTGATGAGTTTCTCAGGTTCAATGGGAAAAACGAACCAAGATAATAGTTGTTCACGAGTTCAAGGTTCCGTCCACTAAGGTTCTCGGACAAGCTTTGATTTGTTTACACTAAGTAAAGGTTCAAGTCCCCAAGACACCTTTATTTATGCACAAGACTTTCCTGAATGCCCAATTATTTTATTAAAAATTAATTTTGAAACAAGTGGGGGATTGTTAGAATTATGTTTCAAAATTATTTTTCTAAATTAATTTTTAAAATAAATTTTCTATAATATTCTAGAATGAACCTAAAACTATCTTCTTGGAAATTGTGAAACTTATCTCTTTTTATAATTAATAAGGTTCATTTACTTGATTTATTTTATCATCTTGAAAATGTATATTCAAAGTTTATCAACTTGAATTTTGTGATTCATTAACCAAACCAAATGAATCTTATTTATTCATGTACTTGGAAAAACTAAACCATTTATGAAGTCTTCCCATGGAGGCCTATATAAAGACTTCATTGGTGTTCACTTGAAGACATGGAAAAAATAATCCAAGTATTCTTTCTTTCATTTATATTCTTCTATATCTCTTGGGCATTCTGAAAAGAGGTTAGATGCTGCACCCAATAGTGTATCGTGCAAATACACTGTGGTTGGATAGAGTCCAGGCTTGGTTGAATCCTGGAGATAGGGCTGCCATTATCCCTTGCACCTTGTGGGAGGCTTCGACTATCTTCAAGAAGCGTTTTACGCGCCTCTAAGCCAAAGAATTTCTTTTGTTTATTTCGAAGTGCAAGTTGTTTTATCATATTTCTAACAGTTGGTAATGCCACGTCCAGGCATAAAAGACCATAAATGGTTGTGGACTATGTTTAAAGTTTTGAAACTGATCAGTAGGAATGTTCTAGGCCCCTTGTGTTGCTCATGTCATATCAATACACCTAGCTAACTAGGTTCTTGCTAGGATTTTTTTTTTTTGCTAACCGAGGTGTCGGCGCGAAAGCCCCCAACTAATTCACGGGATCCGTGAAAAACGGGTATAGCATGGTAGATGTTGGTAATGGCGAATTATTTACACCTGGTAAGAATTGAACATGGAACATAATACTTCGTAAGACACTAAGTCCCAAACATTTTTCCACTGGGTCAACCCCGTCCGGGTTTCTTGCTAGAAATTTACTATAGGATTTGTAGAGTCCAATTAATGTACAAGTTTGTGATTAAAATTCCAATTAAGGACTAGTTATAATCGATTCTCATATATGTTGTGTTTTAATTACTTCTTATAGGGTGAGGTATTCCTTGTGGTTATGTATTGAGTTATTTTACGACCTTTGCTATTACTTAATTCTCATTAATATTAAATATATTTTTGGAAGATTTATTATTGAAAACAAAGAAAAGAAGAGTATGCCTTTTTATTAGTGAGGGTTGTTAGGTTTTGTAATTCTGAACTGTGAAGTGTACACATGCATTCACACTAACATTATGATTTGCTAACTCCACTATATATATTTTCTAAAATGATTAGTCTATTACCTTCATGATGCATCAACATTATACACTATATAGGAGGGTGAAAGTAAACATCTATCAATGTTGTATCTATTATATATTGTCACCAGATGTGCTAAAGTAGAACTCTAATGGGCTAATAATATGTGATGTAAACAGAGAAAAAGCTACGTGTACTATGGGCCTAAGTTAACATGGATGGATTATCAAGGCCTTGTTAGGGGAGTTCCTTGGAGTATGATAGAGCTGGGTGTTCAAAGAAGCCTAAGAAAGCTTTCTCTTCTTTTTTTTTTTTTTTTGGGTAATAGTTATGATCAAATATTTTTCATAATTAGCCAAAAAAAAAACCTCTCAAATGGTGGGTGTATCTCCATGTTAGAAGATTTCGAAGATGGCTAGTAAACTAGAATAAGTATAAATAATCTTGTTGAGGACGGAATAATAATAGTGTCATCTATTAGGAATTAATTATCGAGGAGTGACTAAAAGCGACATTAGAAGGAATGTTGTGGCAATCATTCATCTAATTATTCCTTACAAGTATTAGATTATTTAGTATTTGAACCACTATGTCTCTTTCGAATAATCATCCACAAGATATATGGCATTATCTAATATTGGAGAGGCAAGGACCAATGAGGGAACTATCATGACATTCAATCTCCTTCCGACTCTTGAGCAACTAAATACCACTAGAAACCACAGTGTGTTCTAATAGATGTAGGAGGATGCATATATGGATCTTAAAGAGATGGTGCCAAATAATGCATTGCTATAGAGACCTTAAACAGCCTTGACATCATTTTTACAATTTCATAAGATGTAATAATGGACTTGTTTTTCTTTTATTTCGAATTTGTGATCTTCAAATTATAATGCTAATATTTTTTTTCTTCTAAAAGTTAAGAATACTCACACAAACTGTTTCCACTTAGACTCGAACCTTGACTTCTCATTTGGGAGTAAGGACAGATACCATTTGGCCATTAGTTCTATTAATTGTCTAAAAGATTGTGTGTATATTTGGATGGTCCAAGTTGGACCACAACCCTAATATTGGGTGGTCTAATCTAAATCATCCAATAAAGTATCACAATACTCTACCTAAAATGAAACTTAATTTGTAAGTAGTTGTTCAACAGCATGTGAGCAAAAAAAGCCTTGAACACTGGCATGAAAAAATTGAACTTAATAACTTAATTAAATTAATCAAATTATGTTGGGTATCAAGTATCAACCTCTAATACCATTTGTATCCTATGAATCTTCCATATCACTGGTTACATGTGGCCTTTGAGAAAGTTTTAATTTGTGTGATTACTTCACAAGAACATATATTTTTAAAAATAGAAGTGTGACATAATGTTGTTTTTTTCAGGATTGTTTTTCCCAAAAATCTTGACACAGTTTCTTGAATTTTATTCTTAAAGAGAGATCAACTTTAATATCCAATATATGTAGTTTCAACATCATCAGACATTTGGTTGATTGATTGATTGTCTTTTTTTGGGCATGTATAAACACTTCACTGATCTCAAATTACTATATATATATATATGCTTCATTAGCTTGAATTTAAAACTTTAATTTAACATGATCCACAAGAAAGAAACATTTTTTTTTTGGAAGATTGTATTTCAGTGGATTCACCTTATCTCTTTTCAACTACCATGTTGATCCTTTAGTCAGCAACTACCCAATGTGATTTCCTGTCTGTCTAGTATCAGTTATACAAGTGTACAAAATCACCAATCATCATATAAAACTTAAAAGATATATTTATTTCTACTAAAATTGATTTTTCAAATTTTTTTTGGGAGATTGCATCTTTAGAAACTGATTCACCTTCTCTTCTTTCAAATACCTATGGTGATTCTTTTGTCAGTCATTAACCAATCTGAGATTTCTTGTGATACAATCATACAAGTGAAAGTAACCAATTGTCATTATATATACATATATATATATATATATATGTATGTCTCATATCATATACTCCTACTATACTTCATATCAACACCAAAAGATTACATACTTGGTCATGGATGAGACACAGAATTAGTCGTGTTGATTAGTCAGATTAAATATTAGATTTATACAAAACCGCGTAGAGTACAAGAAATTAAGTAATATATATAAACATATATAAAATTAAAAAAAAAAAAAAAAAAACTATGGGTAGGCTGGTCAGACCCTTTTTCATGGTAGACATTCTAAGCAATGAATGCCCTGGTCAGCCCCCACCATGGGATCCATTGTCCCAACTTCAACCAACATGTGGAATAATATTATTGTGGTGAAGATTCCCATATATCACCTTTGTGGGACACCACTCATATTAAACTAGATTAGTGGTAATTTAATACTGATTAGCCGGTACTTTAATTAATTGATGTAACATGTCTCTTTACCAAAAGTTTCAAAACGAAGTAATTTACACAAGATTTTTGTAATATGATGCCAAATTATATATATATATATATATATATATATATATATTTTGGGTTATGACTCATAATACAAAAATGAATAGGTACTGGGTCCAAATGAGCCGGGCCGAAGGTTCGTGAAGACCTTATGGCACGGGTCCGATTGGGGTATCGATTAACTTACGATAAAGAAATTTTGGTATTTTACTAGTACATATAAATTAAGTCTATATATATATCATTGTAACCTTAATTTGATAAGTAAAATACAAAAACTACACTAGTGAACGTATGTCAAATTAGCGAAACAAATCTTATGTGTATTGATTATTTACTGTTTTATTATTTGAGATTGATATTTTGTTTTAACAATATATAACAAATAGAACATTAAAAACTATGAGGGGATAGTGGAGGTAAAGTTTTGAAAAGGTCTGGTATTTTTAATTAGAATAAATAAGTTTAGCTCCGAGAGATTTTCAATTCTAGATTGATGTAGTGGATATATAGCATTTTGTCAAGTATTATTATTTTTTTACTCCTAATTGTTTAGAGTCTTCATTTTAGTCATAGTTATAAAAACTGATTCACGTGTTTTTTTTATTATTATTATTTAATTGAAAGATGAGAATTTACCTATCATGATCAAGGATTGCAGAAATTAAATTTCTGATTTTCATCAAAAAATATTAAATAAAAAAATTATTGAAAGAAAAGAGAATGAATAGAATAAACCATATATATATATATAAATATATATATTTCAATAACCGGGGTGTCTGAGGCTTTTACGTATCTCGACTAATTCACGAAATTCGTACAAAATGATCCCTCCACACTAATTGAATAAAACTCGAATTATATCCGTAGTCGTAACCCAAATAAATTATTTGTAGCCGGTAGGATTAATGGTGAATAAACCAGATTGGTCCAGTGTCAAAAGATTTTATTGACCATATCTTAGTATACATATTCTGATATTCAGGACCACCTCATATATATATATATATATATATATATATATATATATCCTCTCAAAACTAAGGTGATTGTAAAGTAGAAATGAAACCCCAAAAATTATCTAAATTGGGAGTCACTTTCTTTTGTAGATGAACAGGTGTTTGGAGTTGCAAAACAAAAAAAGGATTCTTGTATTCTTATCTGATCTTGACTTCACCAAGGTCCAAAATATGAGAAAGTGTAATGCTGCTGATCTTTTGGGGGGTCTTTTGGATATGTATTATTGGAAAAATGTGGTGAGGAAGGTGTTGGTGTGTGTGATATAGTTAGGTTAGAAAGAAACAAACCAAAATGGGGTTGGGGGATGTTGACTGAGCAAGGGCACAGCTAGGGTTGGAGATGTCTTCATCTCTTAGGGATGTGACCTGTCTCTAACTCATCACCATGCCCTCAAAAGTTTAGAAAGAGAATCTGCGCCGGTTGAGCTAATTAGAAAAAATTTAAAATTTAGTGTCTTAAAAAGTATGATATCTTATGTTCGATTCTTACTAAGTGTAAATAATTTGTTAGAACCACGATCGCGGACATAGTCTAAACTTTACCCGATTGAATTGACTCGGACATCACAATTATAAAAGAATAAAAAAAGTTTTGAATGAGTGAGGTTGATAACTTCAACACATTGATAGTTCGGACCCGTTTGGGAACTTGGTTTTGGTCTTAGTCTTGGTATAATTATATATATATACTAATATGTATTAAAAATATATAAAAATGAAAATATATATATATAATTGGAAAAAAATATTAAAATGAATATATATATAATTAAAAAATATTTAAAATTCCCGAAAATAATTGACATTTCTATTTTTTATTCCAAAAAATATATATATAATCGAAAAAAATATTTTAAAATGTTAAAATTATATATAAAATTCAAATAATATATATTAAATTCGAAAAAATATATATAATTTAAAAAAAATATAAAATTCTGAAAAATTATATTATATACTGAACTTTTTAAAAAATTTAGAAAAAAAGGAGTTAAAATGGAGAAAAATATACAGATTCGAAAAAAATATATAAAATTCAAAAATCATATAAAACAATATTTAAATTTCTATTTTTTTTAAATTCAAAAAATTATATATATAATTGATAAAAATATTTTAAAATGTGAAAATTATATATAAAATTCAAATAATATATATTAATATATATATATATATATAATTGATAAAAATATTTCGCACTTTCCAAAAAATTATATTTTCTAAAAAAATATTTTCAGAAAATTATAAAATTTTATCACTTTCCAGAAAATATAAAAAGTGCGAAATATTTATAATTTTTTCCAAAATTTTTTTCTCCAACTTAATTTTCCGAAAATATTGTTTTTCATAATATATTTTTTGAAAAAATATATATTTTAAGAAAATTATATTTTGAAAAAAATATTTCCATAAAATTATAAAAAGTTTTCACTTTTTTTTTATTTTTTGAAAAGTGCGAAATATTTATATTTTATTATAAAATTTTCGCACTTTTTTTAATATTTTTTTAAAAGTGCGAAAGATTTAAAATTCAAAAAATATATATAATTCAAAAAAAATATAAAATTTTGAAAAATTATATTAAAATATGATTTTTTTCAAAATATATAATTTGAAAAATACGTTTCCGAAAATTTATTATGTCCCAAAATATAAAAAAATTTCCGAAAAATACTTTTTTTGCGAAAAATATATATTATGTTCCAAAATATGATATTTTGCGAAAAATATATATTATGTTTCAAAATATGATTTTTTTTCCCAAAAATAATTTTTTTCCAAATATTATATATTATTTTTTTCAAAATAATTCATATTTTTGGCCATATATATATATATAGAGAGAGAGAGAGAAAAAAAAAAAAGTCAAAATTGGTAGGCCAAAATCAAGATTTTAATGGTTGGTTTTAAAAAGTCCAAAATCAAATCCAAAACCAATTTCCCATGATTTGGTCTTCAAATCCAAAACCAAAACCAAAACCAAAACCAACTTCCCAAACAATCCCTTCAGGTTCTATGCAAAAGATATACCTAGCTGATACAAATATTATTTTATTTTTTTCCTTTTTCTAAATTCAAGCCTTAGGATCAGTGTTATTAATATCAATTTGAGGCCCTATTAGTTTGGGTCAATCCCTGAAAATTTGTTCTCAAACTGTATGTGTTGTGATTTCTTGTTTAGTGAGAATCTTCTAATTAGGCCAATAAACTAAGGGCGGCTCAATTTATTAATTAAAATAGAAGAAGTCATATTATATGTCATTATTAATTGGAAATATTCAGCTAAAATATAATCAAATTTGATTGGATATCTATTAAAATCGTGTGCAAAAATTTGAATTTAATAAAATGTTACTAAAGATGCAACTTTAATATTTAATTGTTTTTAACACACAGACTTTAAAATAAATTATGAAAATTGTCAATATTAATGCCATGAGTTACTTGATCATTTTCATTCTTACCCTAATCCCAGGTCAAATGCATCAATCTTATTTTCCACTTCTTTCATGTTATGTGAGCTGTTTGATCTAAATTTAAAACGGTTGTCATACATTTAATCGTGAGTTTAATACTTGAACTCTCAACCTTCAACCTTGATATAAGCTTAGTACCATGCATTTAAGTAGATTTATATACATATATGGAAGTGAGATAACCAAATTTTAAGGTTATATATATATATATACGATTTCAGATCTACAAGGATAAATTTCCAACATAGCTATAACTAATACGCCATTAGTCAAACAAATAGTGGACCGTTTATAAAATGCTTCGAAACTACATATGCATGCATTTTTTACTTATGAGTTAAGTTACACTTTCAATTACCCAATAAAATAAATAACGGATGGCCAATTAGCAAAATAATCCATTCTTCAAACTGTTAGACAATCTAAATTACCACCTCTCTTACACACACACACACAATTATACACACAGACCCCACGTGGATAGATGTAAAATAAACCGTGCAATGGACGAATGATTCATTCATGTGTAGAAATGCATAATTGGGAGCTTCCTAGAAGAATCTTCGCCTTAAACTATGAACATTAATTTTAATTTTATTTAAATTTAATTGATAGACATATATATATAAAGTAGTAAAATGGTGGTATGGTCATAGTTTTGCAGAAATATGTTCCCTTCTACATCCAACCGACCCCGCCCATTAATTGAGGGAGGTGGGATGGAGGGAAGAAGAGCTTCATCTACAACAATGCTTTCACATTACGTGTACCTAGTTTTTTGTGTTTACTTTTTTTATCTATTTTTTATTTCTTTATTGGAACCTTATACGATTTTAAAAGTAGACTTGCGTCACATTATTTAATATTATATTCTCTCCGTTCTAAAATAAATATTTATTTTTATAATTTTATTAGTTTCAAAATAAGTGTTCAATTTTGAATTCCAATATAATATAATATTGTACTTTCTCAACTTAAAAAAAGATCTAACTCCCGAGGACAATCTCTCTCGGACCTAGATCCCAAGAAGATCATTATTTTAGGGTGTTACACGAACTGATCTCATAACTCGTGTAACATTAAGTCACGATACATAACAGCTAAGATTCGAACTCACGCTTTAGAACTTAAATACGGTTGGTCCAAATTTTAGAAGGCTCGTCCATGTCTCGTTAAAAATTAAAACTATACTATATTTTTAAAGTACAAATTTGAAAATATAAAATACCCAAAATTCTTGAAAAATAAAATGTGGACACTTATAATAAAAGTGACACACTTTAGAAAAGTAATTAATATATAGTGCGAATAAAACTATGTATCATCACTGAGATTTTAATCTGTTGGCCAGTGTCAGGAGGTTAATTTGTCCTAAAACACTTTATTTATTTATAATATATATATATATATATATATTGCACCTAAAACACTCTATTGATTAATAAAGGGCTGATATCTCAACAATGGTGTGATATTGTTCTTTTTGGGCTCAGCCCGCACGGTTTTGCTCTTGGGTTTTCCCCAAAATGCCTCACACCAATTGAGACATGTACATCATTTTACTCATGTGGGACTTTGGTCGCATACTTAACAATCCTCCCCTCGAACAAAGGACCACATCTCACCCTCCCCTCAAACGATCATCCATCCGTCCATCGTGAGTTAATCCAAGGGCTCACCTTCCGTTCGACATTTCGAGAATTCTCCACATGGCCACCAGTCTACTCCCGCTAGTTGATACAACGCTCTGATACCAATTGTAACACTCCGTTTCAACACTTGGTATGATATTGTCCGCTCTGGGCCCAGCCCGCACGGTTTTGCTCTTGGGCTCCTCCCAAAAGGTCTCACACCAATTGAGATATGTACATCATTTTATATACCCATGATCCTTCCCACTTTTAGCCCATGTGGGACTTTGGTCGCATACTTAACAAGAATGTTGGCAAGAAATTTTCAATTGTTTGGACAAAAGAAGGAAAAGAGAAAAAACTCCTAAAGCTGGTAGTTAATGGCCTTTGTTGAGCTTAATTAATTAGGGGTTAACAAATTTTTATTTTTAATTTTTTGAAAAAAATCCTCTCATTCATGAATTTCAGAGGCTGAGGCTTCAAACCCTTGGTCTAAATTTATCTGACGTTGAGAGATAACATCAAACACTTTTTAGAAAAGTGCATTGGAAATTATAGTTACTTCTTCTTCTAATTGTGGTACAAAACACATAATTTATCCAAATTCAGAGTTAAGCATCTGTTAGGAAAACAATTGATACATAACAATTAATACATAAAATGATTAAAAAAGCAAAATGAAAGCAATATATATATATAAAAATTGCAATAACCATATGGTAGGGCATTTGTATATTTATTGCTCAATAGAATGATCAAATGCAAGCTAAGTCACTGGGACAAGCTGATTAATTGGAGTAGTTCCTTTCTGGACCACTAGGCCATTGGATCCTTCAATCATTTCATCCCTCCCTCAATATATAAGCACCTCCCTATACTCTAAACATTATAATATAAACTCATGGGTAGTTTAGTAACTTTAACCACTCAATAATTATTATTGACAATCCCTTGATCCAAGAAGATCAGCAATACCAGCACTGCCACGTGTCAGCATGCAGCCCATTGGGACATGATAGGACAATGCAGCCATTGGTATATAATATATATATGCACATGAAAGCCTATATTACATTGCTCTCCCTTTTGTTATATTACACTCACTAGCTCTCCAAATATAACAAATATAGAGAAGAGAACAAAGCAGAAGAAGATTTAGAGGGTATTGAGAGAGAAGAGAGAGCCATTGATGGCCGGAGTTTCGATGGAGGTTGGTCGGAAAATGTTGAACCTGAGAGAGACTGAGCTCTGCCTTGGTTTGCCCGGTGGAGGCGGAGGAGGAGAAGGAGGTGGTGAGATGGTGAAGGTCACCGGGAAGAGAGGCTTCTCTGAGACTGTTGATCTCAAACTCAACCTCCAACCAATCGAAAGCGTGGCGGATCTGAAGGAGAAAATCAAGAATACTACTTCTTCTTTGCAGGATGCTTGCACCAAGGATCCTGCAAAGCCACCAGCCAAGTATGCTCCCTTTTTCTAAGCTTCTTTTTGTATGATTCACTATATATACCACTTTGTACTTTATATGTATAGATAATACAAGTATATATATATATATATATATATATACACATATACATCTACATATCATGTTGAGGGTTTAAGAGGGGTGGATGAGATTGAGACTCTAACAAGTTTGAGACGCACAAACACAAATAAACACACACATACACCTTTATTATTTTTTTTTTCTATTTTATCAAAATAAAGGTATGTATAGGATAGCTAGTTAGACGAAGGAGTAGATCTCCTCGGTCTTAATAAGTTTAACTCTGAATTTCATATCAGAACAAGGAGTTACGAGAATATGTACGTAAATGTATATAACTGACGTTGTAATTGGGCAAGAACAATGATAATGATATTACAAGGGTATATAAGTAGATGTACGTAACTAACGTTGTTAATTTTCTTGGTTTTAGTGAGGGATATTTTTAGGGTTGCTATCATGCTGGCTAGTATTTATGTGAGAAGAATGGAGATGGAGGATAATAATATATGTATATGTTTTATCTCTATGTATAATAGGGCACAGGTGGTAGGTTGGCCACCAGTGCGATCTTTCCGCAAGAACATAATGGCTCAGAAGAGCAGCCCTGAGGAGAGTGACAAGTCCACCGGTGCGGCTTTCGTGAAGGTTTCCATGGATGGTGCACCTTATCTTCGTAAGGTGGACTTGAAGATGTACAAGAGCTACCAAGAACTCTCTGATGCTTTGGCCCAGATGTTCAGTTCCTTTACCATGGGTTAGTAAAACTATATATACACCAATTATACATATTTCATGTGAAAGAAATTTATATACTCCAATATATATCAGTTTAGTGCTTATCATATATATATAGATCGGATCTAAAAAACCAATTCCTTTGTTATTCTAATCAATGCTGGCAAATTAATATAACAAAATAAATTGCTAAACACAGACACACACACACACACACATATATATATATATATATATGTTTTACTGTGTCATTGAAAAATTGTTACTGTTCTTACAAAAAGTGGATCTTAGCTAGGATTACTATTTGATCTGTTACTAGTTACTACATATATAGCTAAGTGTTTCCACTATATATAATGGTTAATTTTCTAATGGAAATGCAGGTAATTGTGGGACCAAATCTGGAATGATTGATTTTATGAATGAGGGCAAACTGATGGATCTCTTGAACAGTTCTGAGTATGTGCCATCCTATGAAGATAAGGATGGAGATTGGATGCTCGTGGGAGATGTTCCGTGGGAGTATGTTCATTTTCTTTATTTTGTATAATTTTTGTATCACCTTACCATATAGCATGAAAATAATTCAACTATATCTATATATCTATATCAAATCAACATATATGGTACTATAAGACACCAAAATAAATTTCACTAACTTAAATCGATCTGATCTTGTACAGAATGTTTGTTGATTCATGCAAGCGCCTGCGTATAATGAAAGGATCCGAAGCAATTGGGCTCGGTATGCAGATTTCCTAGCCATTCTTACCTTACTGTTATATATAATATATATATACACATCAGTTTTTCAATCTTTATTATTCTTGTATTTTCACAATAATGTATGCCTCAGATGCAAAACCATGTTAAAATTGTTGGTTTTAAGCTTTAGTTAGAGTGGGACTTTTTAAAAAAGGAAACAAAAAATTAAAAAGTAGCTGCATGAAAAAACTTCATATATATATATATATATATATATATATATATATATAGTTGTTTATATTACATGTATCAAAATTTCTAAGTTATGTAATTTTATCAATTTATTTGAATTTTCAGCCCCAAGAGCTGTGGAGAAATGCAAGAACAGGTGCTGAAATGCCAGATTTCCAAAGTCCAGCATTCACTAGCTAGGACTAAAAATGAAGATGTTGTTTAAATGTGTCTGTATTTTAGTTTGATAGTATATAGATATCAAAGATCTGTGGATTTGTAATGGATGGACAGGAAGCAATAAACCTACCTATTGTCTGGTTTGCTTATTACTAATGTTTGGGTTGCTTAATAATCTGTTGTTTTTCTTGGTTGTCCTTGCTGTCACAGTTGTTGTGTGTTTTTATTCCTTCACTTGTAATGCTACAAAAAAAAAAATTTCTTGCCCATCAGATTCTTCAAATCATGTATAACTTTTGTTTATTCATTAATTCATTGTATATTGTCATTATTTTGAGTTTTAAAATGCATGACCCTAGTGAGGGAGGGAACAAGGCCATGTGCATGCTGATGGGGGTATTCATTCATAGCCAATTGTTTATATATATATATATATATATACACACATATATTTTTTAGTAGTTTTGGATAATCAAATATATATCTGACTGGTGAATGTAGACTCATGACTGAAGGGGTCTTTAATGGTGTAATGTGGGATGGTGGTTAGGAGTCTTGGTAGCACATGCATGTGTTTCATTCATGTTTACATACATACATGTGATTCTAAATTTATTTTATGGTATATGTCCCTAACATTTAATTAGGTCAATGGTATTTGAACTTTCCAATTCAAGAATGACTGATGTATTCTATGGACTAATTACTGTTCTCTAATGTAACATATAATTCTGGTCAATGGTATTGAACTTCCCATATTAAGAAATAACCAATAAAAAAATTCACCCATGCACCTCTGCTAAGTCCTATATGTGTAAAAATGATAATATATAAAATCGGACAATAAAATTATTTAATCTTAATAATGACTCACATCATGATTACATCAGTCTTACGCTATTCTAATATCAGCTTTTACTTATATAAATCAAATTGTATTGTATGTACTCAAGTTCTTCGAATTGATTAATCTGTTGGGGTTTTTTCTCGTTTATTTTTCGTTGACTTTTCGTCTAACGCCTTATTCTATGTTTCAACAGAAATTTTATAAAGTTGCAATGAGACATTATGGAAGGTACTTATCTTTTTTTCCCCTCAATGGTAATAATCATTTTAGGCAAGGTGTATATATATATATATATATATATATGTGTGGGTGTGGGTGTGGGTGTGGGTGTATATATTATTCAACAATGATAAAACACACACAACATGAACGGTCGAGGAAGGCAGCAAAAGGTCTCTTTGACAGCAATCATTGGCGCTGAAATATCCAGTGATGATTGACTTTAAACAGAAGAAGAAATGATGATGATAGATGAATGAAAAATTAAAGCACCATATGATATATAATGCCCTTTAAATTTAACAATGTATTTAACTAGAAAATAAAGAGAGACTATGATGATACCTTTTAAATTGTATATAACAATGTAAAAAGATTAATTAAGAGTGAGACTATGATAACAATGCACTCACCATTAATTAGGTCACCTCTCATTCATATAAGCCATTGGATTGGAAACTTTAATGGATCTGATTAATGCCACCCTATAAAAAAAAAAGAAAAAAAGAAAGCTCTCATGATAACATTTTTTTGAAAAATCATAAAATGTTTTGCACACCAAGTCATTCTCAATCCTTGAATAAATGGGCTGGCAATCTTGCTATAACTATGGTCCCATAATGAATATATTATGGATCCATGTCAATTTCATGCATGACACACTCATTATGATTACATCCAATTTTTTTTATTTTTCTTGGTGGAAACAAATAATTCAGCCAACCAAATGCTCTGTTGGGTTGTCTATAGTAAACGAAATTGAACTATAAAGCATGTACTTCTGGATATAAATTGTTTTTCCTTATACTGATTTTCTTTTACTTCTTATTGGGAGTTCGGTTAAAAATGTAAAAGGAGAAACAAATTCAGAATTTAGGTGAGTAGGATTACATAATATTGATACTTTATCCGATATTTATTTTTAAAATCGATATTGTCCGAATTCATTACACACCATTAACGCAACCGTGATAAAAATATGTCAGGTGCAC
The DNA here is from genome assembly GCA_963922005.1 of Cornus suecica. NCBI lineage: Eukaryota > Viridiplantae > Streptophyta > Magnoliopsida > Cornales > Cornaceae > Cornus > Cornus suecica. The sequence continues at coordinate 5,539,967 of OY998246.1, forward strand.
GCTCCATTGTATGTGTAAATGAGCAATGAGCAGCTATAAATCCCAGATTGAGAATGAAATAAGAAATTTTTTCTTTTCCTTGATAGGCCTAAATTTGAAACTTCACTTAATTCTGGTCTAAAAAGGGTGTATATGAGTTTGAACATGTCAAAACATATGCTGCGAATTGGCATTAACAATAAGAATAGGATATTTCAGATCAATATTAATTTCACCATCATTATGATCAGCCAATTCAACCTTCTTCAGCACAAGTATTTCAAAAAGTTTCATATTGAGGTCCAACCAGGCCTATGACCCAACAAAACCAATCTACAAGCCCATATAGTCCAGTAACATGCAACCATTTGGTTGCTAATTGTGGTTGCTTTTTCAATATACATTTTGTGTAGGTTGATGATTGGTTGGTTTGCCAATACACTTGCTAATGGTAGGGCAAAGTTGCTAATTGTGGTTGCTTTTATGATTTACATTTATGAGCATCAAATCTATAATTAAAATGGGATGGTTTTCTGAAATAATAATTTAAAATGGAATTAATAATCAAAATAATATGAAGAGTCAGGCAAGCAATTATTAAAGCAACCAAAATATTGTATGAGACTTCTTTAATACTACATTGAACTAGTTACAAATTCATATACAATAAGTTTCACTATCCAACACAATTCCGATCCATAAAAATATGGGTTAATTTCATTTACACCTCTAAAATATGTTTTTATTTCAATCACACCCCTTCATGATATGAAATGTCTTAAATACCCTTAAGCAAAACAAACTTAAATGAATTCAATTCCAGAATAATTTAAGTCTTGTGTCCAAACAAAAATTAAACATATTCCAAACAAGTTTAAACCTATATCCAAACAACTTCATCTCCAACCTCAACCTCAACCCTAACCCTAATCACTTTCCACACCCCCGCCACCACCGCACGCCACCCCCAACCCCTAGTCGCGCCCCTTCCCACCGCCACGCCACCCCCAACCCCCAGTTGCTTCCCCCTTCCCGCCGCCACCCCACACCCTCACCACCAGCACCATCCTCACCCCCACACCTCCCTCCTCGATCTCGATTTATACTGTATGCATATATATATATGTATATAGAAAAAGGTTATTCAAATCCCAAAAGAGAAAAAAATAAGATTAATATATATATGTATGAATATACTAATAAGGTTGTATAGATTTTTTCTTATTTTTTTCTTAGATCCCAAATCCCAAAAGAGAAAAAAATGTATTGGGAGAATTAGGAAGGATAAATTACAAATTGATCGAATTTTAAATTTTAATTTAATTAATTACAAATCGATCAACCTTATTTATTTATTTGTTTCGAATTTTATATTTGTTTTTTGAATTTTATATATTTGTTTCAAAATTTATATGTTTTTTTATATTTGTGTTTTGAATTTTATATTTTATTTATGAAATTTATATTTGCTATTTTTTCTAAGTTTCCTTTATTTTATGTGTGTAATTTAGTAATTTTTTGGAGGTAGTGGTGGGGAGAGAAAATTAGATTAATTACATGACACCATCGCCATCCATTTAATTTTTATTCACAAATTCAAAAATTTAGTTTCCAAAAAAATTAAATATTTGTTTGTAAATATTTTGGGTTGGGGGTTTTTGAATTTTATATATTTTTTTCAAATTTTATATGTTTTTTTCGAATTTTATATTTTTTTTCAAAATTTAATATATATTTTTTAGAATTTTATATGGTTTTTAAATTTTATATATTTGTTTCAATTTTTTTATGTTTTTGTGAATTTTATATTTATTTTCTAAATTTAATATATATATTTTTGAATTTTATATGATTGTTTTGAATTTTATATATTTGTTTCAAAATTTATATATATATTTTTAAATTTATATATATTTTTCGAATTTTATATATATTTTTGAATTTATATTTATTTTTGAATTTTATATTGTTTTTCAAATTTTAATATATATTTTTTTGAATTTTATATATATATATTTAAAAATGAATTCTAATTAAATGATTAAATTATTGGAGGAGGTCAAATTGATAAAATAATATATCCTTGTTTCCAAACACACTAGGTTATCCCATTGAGGGTAGTTTAGGTATTTACAAAAAAAATTGAATGATGTCATCATTAAGGAGGTGTGAATGATGAAAATCTTAAACCTGAGAGGGTGTAAATAAAAATATTCAAATGTCATGAGATGTAATTGAAATAAAAACAAATCTAAAAAGATGTAAATGAAATTAATCCTAAAAACATCAAACTATAAGACATGAATTCATAAAAAGATGAAAATACTAAAATTTATCACTCAATTCTTTACCATCAATCCTTCGTCGTACTAAAACTAAATCATTCCTTATGCAACTTATCATTATTCACTTATTTATTTTCCCATTACTAAAACTAAATCATTCCTTCTGCAACTTATCATTATTCACTTATTTATTTTCCCATTACTAAAAACCTAACCCAACAGAATGTGATCAGCCAGACACAACGGGTCCGTTTGGATACTGTAAATAGTGAAAATTATAGGCTCAGGTCCATTTTATTAGGCCCAAAATATGTTAAGCCCATGTACAAGTGAGTAAGTAATTAGCCCACAATCAAATATCCAAGTAGTGTAATGGGCCCATCATTCCTTAGAAAATGGGTAATAACAACCCACTATCAAGAAGTAGTGGGGAGTTATTTATCAAGTGAATCATGACTCCATGTAATAAGGAGCATGATCCAATAAAATAGGGAAAAACTGGTATGAGATGAAGGGTATAAATACGGCCATTGGAGCCTAAATAAGATATCTTTTTTGATGTGAGTGAAATTTGACACTTACATTTGGCGCCGTCTGTGGGAAACGATAATATTTTTCCACTTGCAACAAGTTTTATTTAAAATGGTGTCCACACGGTCAACAAACAATGAGATCAGGTTCGAAGAAGTCATGAGGAGGTTGGAGGCTGTCGAGCAAAGAAATGCGGCCCTCGAGCGGCAGAATGCTGAATTGCTCCATCAAGTTACTCAGGGCCCTTTTCCTCTCCAGAGTCCTAATCCAGAAGAGTGCGCAGAAGAGCCAGAGCCTTTCAACTCTCATCACGGGCAAGACGCATCCGCCGCCCGAGGAGATAAAATCCCGAGGGAAGAGGAAGAGTCCTCTCACCCCATAACAGGGGGAATGCCAAGGATGCAGGTTCCGACTCAGAATGACCTGCACGAAATGGCTGCCAAAATCCAGAGAGAAGTGATGAAAGATTTGAAATTGCAGACCCCTGATGATCTGGCCATCCATGCGACAACGGATATGACTCAGTCTCCTTTCACCGAAGAAATTGAAGCAGCAGAATTCCCGAAGAAGTTTGTGCTGCCAACTTTTACACTATATGATGGTACAAAAGATCCACTCGATCACATCTACTAAGTGCAGACCAAGATGACTGTTTATGGAAGGAACCAAGCACTCTTGTGCAAAGTCTTTTCAACCAGTTTGACGGAGGCACCACTTCTGTGGTTCAGGAAGCAGACTCCTGGATCCATCAGCAGTTGGAATGATCTCTGCAGACGCTTTATTGGTCAATACTTCAGCAATCGGAGGCAGAGGAAGACGATATCAAGCCTCTTCACCATGACCCAGGAAAAAGGGGAGAGCCTCAAGAGCTTTTTATCCAGATTCAACGTCGAAATGTCTTCTATCGATGACTGCGATCAACTGTCAGCGGTAGAGGCATTCCGTATGGCGGTCATCCCTGGCACAAAATTCCACTCTTCACTAGTAAAACGACCCCCTATCAACATCGGTGAGCTCAACTCCAGAGCACAAGGGTATCTCAGAATAGAAGAGGAGGAAGCAGTCAGACACAGAAGAGCCTCTCTGGTAACGATAGAGGCAAAATCCAAAGAAAGGATGAAGGATCAGAGGCCTCAACGACAAGATCCATCTCGGCAAACCTCATCATCCAGAAATTCAGACAAGCGTCAATGAACGGAAGAAAGATCCACTCCGCTCAAAACCAGCCTTGGGAAGCTCTTCCAAGAAAATAAAAATAAAGGGATTTTCAGACCACCTCCACCGATCAGACAACCGATGGAGTTGAGGGACATGACCAAGCACTGTGCCTTTCACAGCGAGTACGGTCATCATACAAATGACTGCAGAAATCTCCGAAGGCAGGTAGAGGCAATGATCGCCAAAGGAGAACTTGCAGATTACGTAATGAAGGATCAGCCGAGACCAGACAAACCACACAGGACACAGCCGAACAGCACTACATCAGGGCAACTAGTGAGGGTTATCCACATGATCCAAGGGGGTGAAGAGGCGTTGGAGGCCGAAGGAAGCAGAAGGTCAAAGCTAAGAAAAGCACACAAACTCAGGCGAGTCGGTGAAGTCTGCCAGACAACCCTCCTACAGGGAGAATCAATGATCATGTTCTCCAAGGCTGACATACAGAATATTCAGATGCCTCACGAAGATCCTCTGGTAATCACTCTTCTGGTAGCTAATTGTCTGATCAAACGCGTAATGATTGACCCAGGAAGCAGCACCAATATCATGACAAAATGGGCCTTCGACAAAATCGGAATTGATGTATCACAGCTTCAACCGGCTCGGATTCCTCTGGCCGGCTTTGACGGATGACGCGTAGAGCCAATAGGCGTAGTCCATTTGTCAGTATCAGCAGCACGCCGAACCCTGAGAGAAACTTTCGTAGTGGTGGACGTCAAACCATCGTACAATCTCCTGATGGGACGCGGGTGGATCCATCGGATGCAAGGTGTTCCTTCGACACTCCATCAGGTCATGCGTTGTCTTGACCCGAATGGAGTGGACGTGACAGATATTCCTGGAGACCAGGTAGCAGCGAAGGAATGCTACTCAGTATGCATGAAGGACCTGAACCAGAGAAGTAAACAAGTGTTGGAAGCACCAGGAGAGTCCCTGTACAACGAGAAATATAAATTACAGTCAGACCCTACCTCAGAAGGTCAGGGGACTCAGTCAACAACGGAATCCCTAGAAGAGGTGAAAGTTTGTCAGACGGATCACACCAGAGTCACGTTCATCGGATCGTGTCTCCAGAAAGAAGAAAATGACAGGCTGATTCATTTCCTCCAATCAAATTCAGACGTGTTCGCCTGGTCTCATCTCGACATGTCGGGCATTGATCCTTTGATCGCTCAGCATAACCTGAATGTTGATCCAAATGTCAGACCTGTAAGGCAGAAGCAGAGGAGGTTCGGGATAGAAAGAAACCAGATCATATCCGAGGAAGTGGGAAAACTGCTAGAAGCTGGATTCATAAGGGAAATTAAGTACCCATCGTGGTTATCAAACATGGTAGTAGTCAGAAAGAAGAACGGAAAATGGAGATTCTGCGTGGACTTCACCAACTTAAACAAGGCTTGCCCGAAGGATTGCTTCCCTCTGCCGAAAATTGATCAGATGGTAGATGCCACCTCGGGATATGAAAGACTCTCTTTTCTTGATGCATACTCCGGCTATAACCAGATCCCGATGAGCCAGGCTGATGAGGAGAAAACAGCCTTTATTACCGAAGAAGGTACGTACTGCTACAAAGTAATGCCTTTCGGACTTAAAAATGCAGGTGCCACCTATCAAAGACTTGTCAGAAGGATATTCAAAAATCAGATGGGCAAAACGGTTGAAGCTTACATAGATGATACGGTGGTAAAGAGCAGGAGGAAAGGCGACCATCTCAAGCATCTGGAAGAAGTGTTCGATGCACTCCGAAGCTACAAAATGAAGCTCAATCCAGCCAAGTGTTCTTTCGGAGTCTCCTCCGGACAGTTCCTCGGACATATAGTCAATCGAAGAGGAATCGAAGCCAGCCCATCGCAAGTTAAGACTCTGATAAGCTGCGAAGAGCCAAAAACACAAAAGGAGGTCCAAATTCTGACAGGAAGGGTAGCCGCACTGAGCAGGTTCGTATCCCGACTGACAGACCGATGCAGACCATTTTTCCAGGCAATTAAAGGCAGAAAGGGCAGCGTATGGGGGCCAGAACAGGCAGAGGCCCTCCAGAAGTTGAAGCAGTATCTCCAAAGTCCACCGATCCTTGCCTCACCAAATCCAGGAGAACCATTGCATCTGTATCTTGCCATGTCAACAACCTCAACTAGCGCAACACTGGTAAAAGATGACAAAAAGTGCCAGAAACCAGTCTTCTTCAGCAGCAAATCCCTATCTGATGCGGAAACCAGATACACCATGGCGGAGCGAGCTGTTCTTTCTTTAATCAACGCAAAGAGACGACTGAGGCATTATTTTGAAACTCATCCAATCGTTGTGCCAACCACCCTGCCGATGAGGTCCATCATGTCCAAACCCGATCTGACAGGAAGAATAACCAGATGGGCGTTGGAACTTGGGACATTTGACATCACGTATGTGCCACGAACAGCTATCAAAGGTCAAGCCTTAGCTGATTTTCTCCTAGAAGCAGAGCCAGAGTCAATCCTCCAAGATCCAGACGAACCCGAATGGACGCTCTTTGTAGACGGATCAGTTGGTTCAGCTGGCTCGGGAATTGGGCTCGAAATTATAACACCAGATGGGACCCGAATCCAGCAGTCAGTGCGCCTGGAGTTTCCCGCCACCAATAACGAAGCTGAGTACGAGGCACTCCTAGCTGGGCTGCGACTAGCTCAGAGCCTCTGTATTAAGAGGCTCCGTATTTTCAGTGACTCACAACTGGTGGTAAAACAAGTTCAAGACGAGTACGACGCTGGAGAAAAACTGCAGCCCTATAAGAAGTTGGCTCAGATGGAGCTAGACAGACTGGAGCAGTATTCCCTCAGTCAGATCCCAAGGGAGGAAAATGAAATGCGGATCGATTGGCCAACATGGCTTCAGTCAATAATCAAGACCTGACCAGAATCGCCCCGATCGACTATCTTGATGTCCCAAGCATCCATCAGACAGATGTGGTGTGCGCAATACCTTGGGAGCCGAGCTGGATGGACCCCATAGCAGAATACCTCAGAAATGGTGCACTTCCTGCTGACAAAGCAGAGGCTCGGAAAATTCGCATGAAGTCGGCCCGATATGCCTTGCTACATGGCCAGTTATATAGGAGATCTTTTGGTGGACCCTACCTTCGATGCCTCACACCTTCGGAGGCATCGGCTGTAATGAGGGAAATCCATGAAGGCTCATGCGGCAATCACTCCGGGGGACGAGCTTTGGCCCATAAGGTACTAAGCCAAGGATATTTTTGGCCGTATCTTTCCCATGATACTGAAGCCTTTGTCAGAAGATGCAAAAAGTGTCAGTTCCATGGAGACTTCATCCATCCGCCACCAGAACTGCTTAACCCCATATTCAGCCCGCACCCATTTGCGCAATGGGGGATTGATGCAGTTGGACCACTTCCCATGGCTCTCAGATCGGTAAATCAAGCACTGATAGCAACTGACTATTTCACAAAATGGGTCGAGGCAGAATCTTACTCCACCATCACTCACAGACACGTAATCAAATTCATATGGAACAATATCATCTGTAGGTTCGGAGTGCCGAGAGTGATAGTGATCGACAATGGATTAAATCTGGATAATCAGTGGACCAGACAATTCTGTAATGAACATGGGATCCAGTTGAGAACCTCATCGGTCGCATACCCTCAAGGAAACGGCCAGGCTGAAAGATCCAACAGAACCATACTGAATACCCTGAAGAAGAAGCTAGAAGAGCACAAGGGAGTGTGGCCAGACAAGCTTCCAGAGGTATTATGGTCTTACAGAACAACATCAAGAGTCCCTACAGGAGAAACACCATTCTCAATGGCGTATGGGACAGAAGCAGTCATTCCAACAGAACAGATAGTGCCAACAGCCAGAACAGAGCTGTATCAGGAAGAACTGAACGACCAACAGCTGGTTGATGGACTCGATCTGCTCGAAGAAAAAAGAGAACAAGTTGCCATCAGACTAGCAGCCTACCACCAGAGGGTCAGGAACACCTTCAACAAAAAAGTCAAAAGACGAGAATTCCAGGTGGGCGATATGGTATTGCGAAAGAAAATCGGGCTTATCGGAAAGCTCAGGGAAAATTGGGAAGGACCATACACAGTCACAGAGGTCATTGGACGTGGGGCTTACCGCCTCATGAATAATGACGGCAATATGGTACCCAATTCACAGAATGCCTCACGACTGAAGAGGTACTATCCTTGATATTTATTTCATTTTTAGAATAATTAAACAGAGGCGTCTGAGCCTAGCTTTATAGATAGCTTTAAAAATTCCATGTTTGTTATCCTGATTCAGTCAGATGTTCTAATCTTTGTAATTTCACGGTTATAATAAAAGATGGTCATCCTTCTTGCAAACAAATAGCCTACAAGCCTCACTCCCAGAGGAATAACATTAAAATATTTCCTAAGTTGTGAAATGACAGAGGCTAATAAGCCTGATTCACTCCCAGAGGAATAAAATTGAAATAATTTCAAGTAATGAGATGACAGAGGCTCATAAGCCTGATTCACGATAAAAATTGCCTGACTCGTACCATAGGAAAGTGCAGTTTCCATTAAATAAAGCAAAAAATTACCGTTTTGTATTACAAAATTGCCTGAAAGGCATGTTACAAAATATAGCATTACAAAAGGAATACGGAGTGACCTAAGCTTGGCCTGAACCACTAAAATCTTTTCCTAAGGTATCCACATGTGTGGTCGGAGGGAAGAATTCTATGGAGGGGTTGAGAGGGTCAGCAGGGAGATATCCCTGAAGGAATTCTGTAAAAAGATTCTGAGCATGACTAGGCTCGGGGCTGGAATATGGCCTCTGCACCCCTAACACCTTATCCATGGCATCAGGATCTTTGATCTTCCTCCTTGCTGGATCCTTCTCTCCAACAACAAAGCCCTTCCTCCAGAATTCACCAGCTACAATCCTGTTCATCTGGGAATAGTGATGGTGCATGTCAAGCCCTCCTTTCTTACACATCTCCAGGGCTGACTGAGAGATGCCGAATCGGTGTTGAAGAGCCTCATGGTCAGATGCCAGCTTCTCCTTCTCACTGGACAGCTTGGCATTTTGCTCTTTTGCTTGAGCTAGCTCTTCTTCCAATTGAGCAACCCTGGATGGGAGGTCTCCTAGCTGAGCTTTTAGTTCCCTCTCCTGATCGTCCTTCTCAGTTAGATCAGCTCTCAGGCGTTCAATCTCCTTCAGACCCCCCTCATGGGCGAGGCATAACGCATTAACACTGAAGAGAGCCTAAGAAGAAAAATGGAAGGCAAAATGGGTCAGGCATGTATACTTTTTGTAGGAATAAGACATGGAATCAAGCAAATACATACCCCCAATAACAACCCCGGATTTTTGCGCACAAGGCGGTCAGGATCAGCATGCCTCTGCGCCTCGAGCTCCTCCGACGTCCAAAGTGCCTGCGCCCGTGTTATCATGGCAGACATAGAGGTAAGGCTGGAGGTTGATTGGTCAGAAGAAGTAGAACTCTTCTCCTTACCCTTATGCTTCCTCTTCTTACTAGGCCTTTCTTCCCCCATCGGTCTGGTTCGGGCGGAAGAAGGTTGAAGCAGTGCAGGGATGGTGGTCTGCACAAGTGCAGACCCAGAAACATCGCCCGCCGAGTTGACATTCGCAGCCTGAGCATTAGATTCCAGAGGCATTTGCCCTTGATCAGCCGAAGGAGCAGCCATCTCCTCGATGTCATCATCATCATCCTCAATCACTGGTCTGATCGGATCCATAATGATCTTGTACTTGGCTCCTAACCTGGATATACCCTGCAAATTGGCAGGAGTAAGCAGGTCAGCGCATGACATACGGTCCGACCAGACCTTAGACTTTAATAAAGAAATACGGGCTTCTACATCCTGAGCCACTATATCTGTATCCCTATAACCTAAAGACTTATAAACAAAATCCGCCCTGAGCTGGTCGCATCCGGAACAGAGGCATGATTCCTTATGGATAAATGAAAAAGGAAGAAGGGCTAGATGCTTGAAAACACAGGGGATCGGCCATCTCCTAGAATAGGGGTAAAACCAAGCCCCCTTTACCAAAACCATCTTCTCCTTCCAGTATTTCTCTGTTTTCTCAGTCCCCTGACAGATCGCCCGACCCTTGAATGGGTAGAAGTTGTACCTCCCCTCACAATCTTTCAGACCTACAATCTTGTAGCTAAGCAGAAGATCTGCCAGACCCAAGGAAAGTTTTTTCTTTCTGTTGATCAGGATTAACATGGAAATTATCCTGAAGAAGTTTGGATTGACTTGCAGAGGGGCTATTCCTAGGGTGAAGAAAATAAAATGAAAAAGAGGATGAAGAGGAAATCGGAGCATCTTTATCTGAAGGGCCGACAACAGCACCTCGTCCGGACCCACTCCGTCGCCCAATCTGAAGTCAAAAGAAGGATCGTACTCCATCAAGATCACCTCTTTTGGGATCCTACAATCCCTCCTCAGACTTTTAAGGTTCACAGATTTTCTTTTGTGAGCTTCAAGTGGGTCTGCCAAGAAAGGGGCTGGTTCAGTGGAGTATCCAACGGGAGCACCTCCAGGAGCATCGGTCCCAACCGGGTCGGATATTACAGGAGTCCCAATCAGAACAGTATCAGCAATATCTGCCTGGTTGTTTATCTCCGGAACAGTTGCTCCCAAGCCAAATAGGTCCGGACGACTTGGTATGGGCAAAGAAGGAAGAGGGGATGAAGAAGATGGATTTGCAGAAGGGGGGCTGGGAACCTCAGATCCCTCATATTCTTGATGGGTCATCTCCTCGGTAGATCTTGTGGCGCTACTATTAGACATGATGAGAATGACAACTTACACAGATAACCGGCGAGAAGAAAGAAGAGCCTCCGGTAACCGAAGTACAATCGGCGGTCAAAGCTTGAACACTGCTAAAGATTGCTTACAAGATTTAAAAGTGATAAAGAATGAAAATGAGACCACACAAGGGTTTATATACACACGGCATGCCAACAGACACCATTAAGGCTGAAGAGGTGCGTCGATTCCCTATGCCTCGAATACAACGAACCGGCGGCTGCCATTATGAACTTTGAAACCACACGTCTCTCCATAATAATGACACTGACGTCATCAAAAACGGCTGGCATCAATCACTTCAATTAAATTCGGGCCGAGCCCACGAACCGTATGCCTGACCCGAATGGGGCTAGTGTAAATAGTGAAAATTATAGGCTCAGGTCCATTTTATTAGGCCCAAAATATGTTAAGCCCATGTACAAGTGAGTAAGTAATTAGCCCACAATCAAATGTCCAAGTAGTGTAATGGGCCCATCATTCCTTAGAAAATGGGTAATAACAACCCACTATCAAGAAGTAGTGGGGAGTTATTTATCAAGTGGATCATGACTCCATGTAATAAGGAGCATGATCCAATAAAATAGGGAAAAACTGGTATGAGATGAAGGGTATAAATACGGCCATTGGAGCCTAAATAAGATATCTTTTTTGATGTGAGTGAAATTTGACACTTACAGATACCCTGTTTTTTGTTTTTGTTTTTTTACTGTTCACAAGACTAAAAAAAAAAACACGTTTGGCAAACGCGTTTACTGTTCACTGTTTTTTTCCCAAGAAAATTGTTTTCTGTGAATAGTATGTAAAAGTGGTGAAAACACCAAATACAACTTTTAGTTGTTTTTTGAGTTTTTTCACTGTTTAGGTGGTAAAAACAGTGAAAACACCAAATCCATAAAATACAATTTTCACCAAATAAAAGTGGTGAAAACACCTTCATCCAAACGTTTTTTTGTTTTTAGTTTTTTCCTGAAAAAAATAAAAACAAATACAAAAACAGTTTTTATATTTGAAGACAGAAAATAAATACAAAAAACAGGCTTTCCAAACGCACCCAACATGTGTTTTCGTCTCTACTAACCAAAGAGCATATGACCAAAACAAAAAAGGGTGTTCTCGTTCCTAATTGATTTTGAATGAAGAGAGTGCGGAGTGTATATATAGGTAGGGATACAACTATGCTTTATCTTAGTACTCATAGCATGCTTGTGAGATTAGTACTTATTTTTTTCTTTTTATATTGTTAAAATGGAGAATAAGGACTTGTTTTTTGTTTAGGGTGCGTTTGGAAAGCCTGTTTTTTGTATTTGTTTTCTGTCTTCAAATATAAAAACTGTTTTTGTATTTGTCTTTGTTTTTTCAGGAAAAAACTAAAAACAAAAAAACGTTTGGATGAAGGTGTTTTCACCACTTTTATTTGGTGAAAATTGTATTTTATGAATTTGGTGTTTTCATTGTTTTTACCACCTAAACAGTGAAAAAACTCAAAAAACAACTAAAAGTTGTATTTGGTGTTTTCATCACTTTTACACACTATTCACAGAAAACAGTTTTTTTGGGGAAAAAACAATGAACAGTAAACGCGTTTGCCAAACGTGTTTTTTTTTTAGTCTTGTGAACAGTAAAAAAACAAAAACAAAAAACAGGGTATCCAAACGGACCCTTAGAATTCTAAAAACATTTCTCAAAAGTTTACAAAATAAAAAATTATTTTCAGAAAATAATAAGACAATAGTTTGGAATTTTGGAGAACTCAAATAGGTGTTCTTAGATTTATAAACTAAATAGGCATGTATTTAATTTTTCAAAAATTATATCTCTGATTTCTTTTATCTCTGAAAATGATGCACTTCATAACTAAATCTAAAGGACACGAGGAACAAAAGTGTATAATTTAGAGCTTAACAAAACTTTTATAACTCGTTACCTTTTTATAATTTTTTTATCTTTAGAAATGTTTAAAATTTTGACATTTTTACTTGAACACTATGGCCCCGTTTGGAAACCTTGTTTTTGTTCTGTTTTTTATTTTTTGGCACTGTTCAGGAGAACATAACATGTTTGGCAACCCTTTTTATTGTTTGTTCTGTTCTCAATTTGGAAACTATTTTCGTGAATAGTAGAAAAAATAAGGGAACAACAAAAACTTGTTTTTTGTTCTTTTTGGGATTTTTCAAAAAAAATTTTGTGGGATAGAGGAAAAATTGTGTGAGAATATGTGTGTGTTTTTGCCCCAAACATGTTTTTTGTTCTTGTTCTTTTGGGTAAGAAAATAAGAACAAGAACAAGAATTGTTCTTGTTTTTTGGTTCTCAAAACAAAAACAAAAACAATGGTTCCCAAACGGGCACTATGGGTCCGTTTGGATACCCTATTTTTTGTTTTTGTTTTTTTACTGTTCATTAGATAAAAAAAAAACACGTTTAACAAACGCGTTTACTGTTCACTTTTTTTTCCCCAAGAAAACTGTTTTATGTGAATAGTGTGTAAAAGTGGTGAAAACACCAAATACAACTTTTAGTTATTTTTTGAGCTTTTTCACTGTTTAGGTGGTAAAAACAGTGAAAACACAAAATCCATAAAATACAACTTTCACCAGTGGTGAAAACACCTTCATCCAAACGTTTTTTTGTTTTTAATTTTTTTGCTAAAAAAACAAAGACAAATACAAAAAACAGACTTTCCAAACCCACCCTACATGATTAAGTATATTTTCATTTGAATTTATATTAGCCAAATTGATCATTCAACTGAATCTATAATTTGCAGTGTTATATATATATATATATATAGGACAATGCTTAGGTCCTCACCAGTGAGGACCAACTTGGTCTTCACCCCTTATTTGAACCAATAGAATTAAGACATTTGACATATATTAATTAAAACATAAAAATGGGTATTATCCATTATTTATGGGATTCAACCCGGATTTGAATTCTTCTTTTTTCTCTAATTCACTTTAAAAAATAAAAATCTAATGGGCAGTTTAACGTTATATATATATGCATGTACACTTTCCTTAAAACACAAATAAGAAAAAAGTCACAATCCACGAATATTATTCGATATTGTGATGGATACTTCTCCATATTTCGTAAAATCCAAAGATATATAAATGAATTGGATACAAAATATTATGAACACAAATAAGAAAAAATAAAAATAAAGTGGTTGAAGTATAGAAATTTGGAGAAAAAATTCAGAAATCTCGTGTGTAAAGTGCCGCTCACCGCATCAAATTGATGATATTATAGAAATAACACAAAAGATTTTATTATCCTTTGGATTCAATTGCAATATGCATAGCATATATATATATATATGTATCAATCTATATATAAATAAAAGTGTACACGCATATATCAATTTATATATACAAATGATTGTACACGCATATTTAGACGTTAAACTGCCCATGAGATTTTTTTTTAAAGTGAATAAGAGAAAAAAAATAATTCAAATCCGGGTTGAATTCCATAAATAATGGGTAATACCCATTTATGTTTTTTAATTAATATATGCCACGTATTTTAATTATATTGGTCCAAATAAGGGGTGATGACCAAGTTGATCCTCACTGGTGAGGACCCAAGCATTGTCCATATATATATATATTACAAAATCTTTTAATTTGCATAAACAGTATAATTACACATGACGTAACATGGTTGATGAGTTATTTTCGTGACATGGCATCGACTTATCACTTAATTCTTTACCGACTTGTGCTACCTTCCGAATCCACATCCTAAATATAACACAAATCTCAACATAAACCCTAAAGTCCCAAACACTAACTCCTCTCTCTTCAGAAACTCATACATATACACATATATGTATATGTCTATATATATTCACAATTTCACACACACGGGTTTTCTTTGTTCTGCATCATGAACCCCTGAAATCAAAATTAAGCCGATACATATGTATATACACATGGGTTTTTCTTGTTCTGCATCATGAACCCCTAAAATCAAAATTAAGCTGATTTTTCGTCGAAATGGATTTCGTGGAGTTGGAGGCGATCGAAGGCCTCCGATGGTCGTGGAATTCATGGCCGGTCTCCAAATCCGAAGCTTCGGCTCTGGTGATCCCTCTATCAATCATGTGTACTCCATTGATGCAATTTAACGAGCTTCCTCTGATCCCCTACGATCCCCTAATCTGCAAGCGTTGCGGTGCTGTATTAAACCCTTACGCGCGCGTAGATTACCAGTCTCGAATCTGGGGTTGCCCCTTTTGCCACCAGAGGAATTCGTTCCCGCGCTCCTACGTTGGAATCGGCGAAACCAATCTTCCGGCGGAGCTTTTTCCGACCTACAGCACGGTGGAGTACCAATTGGGGAAAAAGGGTTCGACCCAATTGACCCCAAGTCCGAGTTTCAATGGCAATTGGGGTAATAATAGTAATACTTTGTTGTCGTCGTCTTCGTTGCCGTCGATGGCATCGTCAGCGTCGCTAGCGTCGTCTTTTTCGGCGTCTTCTTTGTCGGGTTTGGACTCTCAGGTGGCTGCGCCGTCGTTTGTGTTTGTTGTGGATTTGGGGTCGTCGGAGGAGGAGCTTAAATCACTTAAAAATGAGTTGTTGCTGGTGGTGGCGCAGTTGCCGGAGGATGCTTTGGTGGGACTAGTGACATTTGATTCAATGGTGCGTGTTCATGATCTCGGGTTTGTGGAGTGCTTGAGGGTCGTGGTGTTACATGGTGAACGGGAGCTCTCATCTCTTCAGGTATGCTCTGAAGCTTACTGCTCTTGTCAATATAAAACTTGTTTTGCTTACTTCAATATATAGCATAATATGGGATGTGAGAATGATGTGTATTGTTTAATGTTTGTTATGGTGCAAAATTTATAGATATGATTTGAATTGGAAGGTATGCTACTATAGGTAGGTAAAATTTTCTTTGGAAATGAGTGGTATGTAAACATATTCTAATTTCTAGGTAAGATTATTAATGTTTTGTGATGCTTGATGGTTTTGATGAAGTGTGCAAAAACCCAAAAACACACCATCTCTCCGAATGATTTGAGCTTTGTGGTAACTACAACAATTAGAACAGCTCTTAAAAGCTGCGAACGAGGTAAAGAAATCCATTTTGGAAGGCACTTAAACTCTCTAGAAATCCCATAGATGGTTTGCTTTAAACTTCTTAGGCACAATTGCATATTCCTTCTACTATCCTCCTTGATAAGCTTCCACTTTCGCTTCCCCTCCAACACAAATCTTGACTAAAGATTCAAAAGCTTCAGTATCCCAAACCTATCAGCAAAAGGAAGACAAATGATATCATCCCATATCTTACATTGTAGGAAATAATTTTGAAGCTTGCCATCAAAGAGATAGGAACGTTGGACATTGAGGGTGTAGAACCCTTTTCTACTAACACACAATAGCTCTCTCCCTTTTCCTTAAACCTGTCGTCTCCGATCACAAATCTCTCCTATTGACCCACATTTTTTCCCTTTAATGTGTACGACTTTAATAACAACGTAATTGTGATGATGAGCTGTGGTGGAAAGCTTCAACCAGGGAACTTCATTCAACACTCTGGTATAAGCATTACGGCCATGTTCGGACACTTCCTTTCTGGTGATTCTTGGGTTTGCACGTCATCTCTACGTAGGTGTTAGCCATCCTCATCAGCAACTTCTGGATTTGCCAACAACTCTTCCATTGCAGCCAACCCAGAGGAGTCGTCTGCAGAAGAATCTTCTCTCTGTGGATTAGACCTTTACTTTTGAAAACCCTCCCTTTTCATAAGCTTGGTGCTTTTGACTCATCCTCTCATTGATATGATTCAAAATTCAAAATTTTAGTTCTTATATACAATAGTATTAGTAAAACTGGTAATAGAAAGAACAGTTTTTGATAGATCGCGATGAAGGCCAAGTCTTCTCTAATAGAAGACTAAAACATGACATCTAGTGTAAACTTTTTGTTATATTGATTTAATATATCAATTCCTTTGTTAAAAAAAGAGTATATATGAAAAGAGCATAGATGATGCAGATAAAAGAAAGTAATGTTGTCTATGATTTGTTTTGCGACATGTTAGTGTTGATAACTTGTGCAATTAGGGTTTTATGAGTTCGAGATAAGGTATTGTTATGGATGATAAGGTTGGTTTTGCCTGCTTACCTAATGATTTGTTGTTGGAATGGTTGTAAGAATTGGTGCTTGAATTCCTGGCCGGCAATAAAAGTTGATTGTGACTAGACTAATATTATATAGGGAATTAGGAAGAATGGAAGAAAATAAATTTTGAATCTTTCAAAGAACCTTTTTCCTCGCACAAAAGCAAGTATTGCATTACATAATCCTAGCAATTTCAAGTATGGGTATATAATGCTCAATTGCTCATCTAATTGTACTCCAGAGATGAGCGATGTGATTGTATTAATTGCCTTTTTATCCAATACAAGTTCTCCGATATCACCACGACTAATTGTCTTTGCTATTCTTCTGCTTTGAATTATGTACGAATTTCCACATTACATCTGAGGTTTTTTTCCATATAGTTCATGCTTATATTCTCACTTCTCCTTCCCAAATGCATATCTAACCATTCCCTAAATTCCTTTTGTATGTTTGTCTCTTTTCATCATCATGTCTGCTGGCTCACTCTTTACATGATTTTTTTGTGAACGAGGTAAAGAGAACCATTTTGAGGCAGCCTTTCCTGCCTCTTCATGCAATTTAGATTACAAATGCCCTATTGCTTGTTCACTTGTTGAGGGTGTCATAACTAACTTGCATGTTGGATTACAAGAAATATTGTGTTGATATTAGATTGCAAAATTTTAAAATTCACTTTTTAAAAGTTTAACTGAGCAAATTACCATCTACCTGTTTCAATCATCTCCACTCCCTAAACTTGACTCAGCTGTGTAAAGAAATGCAACATATGGAGTTTAGTACTTTTTATATGATACGCAGAAATACATTCTAGCAAAGGTTAGAGTAAGATAATGTTTATGCTGATTTCATTTGATTCCTTTATCTAGTGCATCAAGAATCTACTTTCACTTTACATATCTTGATATATAAGTATTCTTTGCTCAACTCTTAACAATTTTGTCTTTATCATCAGACAAGACAGTTGCTCAAGATTAATCAAACAAAGCAACTTGTAAATACACCAGTTGTTCAAAAACAGGGTTTTTTATTACCGGTTTCTGAATGTGAGTTCAACATCACCTCAGCAATTGAGGATATCCATTCTTCACCACCAGTAATGTCAGGCTACCGTCCTTTACGGTGCACAGGGGCTGCAATATCAGCTGCTGTTGGACTTCTAGAAGGATGCTCAGTTACTACAGGTTCTCGGATAATGGTCTTCACGTCCGGGCCTGCAACTGTTGGCCCAGGAATGGTTGTACACCCAGATCTTTCCAATGCCATTAGAACTCACCGTGATCTGATTAATGGTCATGCACCTTTCTATAGATATTCTAGTGAATTTTATAAGCAATTATCACAGAGGTTATCCGATACATCTATTGTCCTTGATCTGTTTGCTTGCTCTCTTGATCAAGTTGGAGCATCGGAGCTAAAAGTCCCTGTGGAGAGCTCTGGTGGATTCATGATGTTTGGGGAGTCCTTTGAGTCAGATCAATTTAGAAAATGTTTACGTCACATGTTCAACCGTGATGAAAATGGGACCTTGAGAATGTGTTTTGATGCGACGATTGAGATAGTGACCACCAAAGATGTGAAAATTTGTGGAGCTCTTGGACCGTGTGTTTCTCTTCGGAAAAAGAACAGTTCAGTTAGCGAGAAGGAGATTGGCGAGGGTGGTACCAATATGTGGAAGTTGGGTACACTCACTAACAAAACGTGCATTGCTTTCTTCTTCCAATTGGGTGATGAACAGAAAGTCCAACCCAGCTCTGCATTTTTCATACAGTTCATAACAAGATTTCGACATGGAAACATGGGAATGCGGAAGAGGGTGACAACCGCTGCAAGAAGGTGGGTCGGGAACCAGTCGCCAGAAATTGTTGCTGGGTTTGATCAAGAAACAGCAGCTTCAGTCATATCTAGACTTGCCATTGACAGAGCAGAGTCTCATTTTGCTAGGGATGTGATCAGATGGATGGATAAAATGCTGGTTCGTTTTGCTTCCAAGTTTGGGAATTATATGCCGGAAGATCCATCTTCCTTTCGTCTGTCATCTAACTTCTCCCTTTTCCCACAATTTATGTATTATTTAAGGAGATCACAGTTTATTGATGTCTTCAACAGCAGTCCGGACGAAACTGCTTTTTTCCGGTTGATGCTAAACCGTGAGGGGGTGGTGGGTTCTCTTATCATGATCCAACCTACTCTTTTCCAATATTCGTTTGATGGCCCTCCTATTCCAGTCCTTTTAGATGTTCGATCCATCTCTCCAGATGTAATTTTGCTATTTGATTCTTACTTCTATGTGGTTATCCAGTATGGGTTGAAGATTGCTCAGTGGAGGAAGCTTGGTTACGACAAGGACCCAAACCATGAGAGTTTCAGGAAGCTGTTGGAAGCCCCAGAGCTAGATGCTGAGCAATTGGTGATGGACAGGGTTCCAGTTCCCAAGCTTATAAAATGTGACCAGCACAGTAGCCAGGCGAGATTTCTTCTTGCCAAGTTGAATCCCTCTGTTACTCAGAACTCAACATACACGAATGGTGCAGATATTGTATTCACCGATGATGTGAGCTTGGAAGTTTTTATAGATCACTTGCAAACTTTGGCAGTACAGGGTTGATTAGGTCTTTTATAGGCTCTCCTTTAATCGTATGAGGTTTGAATTGTGATATATTGCTTTTGAGAGTTGAGGTGTGTACATTAGCAAAATTATCCCGGGGCAGGAAAGGTCATTGAGATTGTGCTGGGTAAAATGATTTTAGACATGGAGTGGCGACTCAACGACTCCTTAAACCTCGAGTTTCTATTTGAACAGACGTTCCTTCAAAGCATACGAACACTCTCTTGATGTGACCTGAGACGGTGGTTGCTAGTTCGTCTAAGCTACCAAGAGAAGGACTCCTGTGAGTTTGTGGATATGTATTATTTGGATGAGTTATAAACAGTCACTGTAAAATTCCCTTACATCTGTGCCAAATCAACATGAATCTGATAATAGGCTCAACACTGTAACAGTCCCCTTTCCAAATTCAGTTTTCACTTCCTTTGGTAGATATTTGAGTTCACTGCAAGCTGACCTAAGCGATTTCTGTTGAGGGTATGACCGGAAACTTTTCAGTTCGCTCTCCAAGTGTGGTAGATGAGTACAATTCAAGAGCCATGGAATGGTCACTGTAAATGGAGGAAACAAGCTTTCTGAAAGCTGATCAATGCAAGACTGATATTCAACAAGTCATTGATTGTTTTGTGACTGGATTGCCAATGGAGTCTCTAACACTGCCAGTGGTAGCCAAAGAGCTTAATGTCAAGTGAATGTGAATGTGAATGTGTGATATCATTGTACAAGCTACAATATTCAGAGTAAAGATAGAGCAAAGTGAAACTGAGGTTCTTGTAAAACTCCCTCTTTTTACTTCTGTTCTTGTAGATTAAGCCCTCAAAGTTTGTGGTTCACCTTTATGCAGGATTTGAAAGAAGAGATGGTGATGTTGGTCCATTACTTGTACTGACTTTGAATTGGTGTGAAGACTAGGGAGATAAAAAAAAAAAAAAAATTATAAAAAATCATATGATAGATTATAGAATTTGTAGAACTCTTGTAGCATTTGTGGAAGTTTTATATTTTATGGACATGCTATAATAAGGTCCAATAGAATATATCAAATCAGTGTTGATGGGTGATAGCAGGGATGAAATGGTAGATGGAAGAAACCTCACTGTGAAGGAATAAACCCTAATTTGTAAGCTTTTTGATCTGTAGAACTCTCAGTATTTTCTTTGAAGTTGTATAGTTTGTACTAAAATATATATATGTCATTTCATCATAATCATAGAATGTGTAGTATTTCTTTTCCAAAAAAAGAATGTGTAGTGTTGCCACCTTGTAAAAAAAACTTTTAAAAGACACAAATTGGAGTCTATATGGAAAAGAAAATTTGTACTGGGCCCAGACCATTAGACAAGGATGGGGTAGGTTGGGACCCACCATGTTTCTGTGGCTTGGGGCAAACTAGGCCCAACCAGGTAATTTTGGAAAAAGAAAAAATCTTCTTTAACTTATTAGAGAAAAAGCAAATAGATTTTAATTTATAATGAATTTATATATTGAAATCAATAATTTATCATAATAATTTCAATATAAAAAATAAAAATAATATTAGAAAGAGTAAATATAAGTATACTTTACCAAAAATGTATATATAAAATTTTATTAGTTACTAATACTTTAATCAAATTTAATTGAAACATAAGTACATAAATTAAACGTAATCGAACAATAATAACTATAAAATTAAATATAGAGAAATAAAAGATGATTAATTAGATTAAAACACGAAAAAATCCCCAAAATGAGAGGGAAAAAGAAAAATAGAGAAAATTTAAAAGAGTACAAAAGAAAAAAAAAAAGAAAAAAGAAAAAAAGTTTAAAGAAAAAGGAATATATGAAACATATAAAAAGAAACAGGATATATATATATGGAAACTAAGAGTAAAATAAAATAAAAATAAAAAAACCATTTATATCAAAACTAATAGAAAAATGTTAAAACTACAATGTATTTATTTAAATTATAAGATAAACGAAAATATATATAACGAAAAATAAGTTTAGAAAAAAAATACAAATGAAAAGAGAGACCAATGTATATACTAAAAAATATAGAAATGGTGAGGTGGATGAATAATTAATAAATGACACCACTACTTAAATAAATGATACTACTGCCTAAAATATCTCAATCTATCAATTCCGGCCACAATATTGAATCCTTAGCAACTCATCTAAAAAATAAGAAAAATAATCCCATCTCCCATTACATACTGTTCAATACGACAGAACATTCAATGTGCTTTTTGATAACATGAACAAACACATATTGCTTTCATTTAATTATTTCCCTTTTTTTTTTTTTTTTTTTTTTGGATGAGTCAATATATTAATAAAGGGTACAAAAACATATCGCATAACTTCCTATAATCAAAATGAAATAAAGAAAATATTATGAAATGTATTATGATACAATATATTATAGAATACCAGAACATTATATTTTATCACATATTATGAAATACACACATACAAATCAAGCAACATAAAAAAGAGAAAGAAGAACAGATCAACGTACCAATAATATGCCGACTTTATGATTTTTTCGATATGTCTTGCCACAAAGATGGTAGTGAAACTCTTCTATCTGCTACCCATATTATAAAACACACAAATACACATACATACTACCACAATTCTATTGTTTGCTAAACTATTTATTAAATTAAATTAATTTTATGCATTGTGAAAATAAAATCAAAACCTGCAAATGTAAGTGCGAATCAAACAAAATTCAGGAAAAAACATTCAAACCCGTGGCAGTGCGAGTACAAATTGAAATTATTAATGTGATAAGAGTTACAAAGGTAATATTCTTTCTTGGAATAGAATTGTACCATGTTAGACCGTAATAAGTAATAACAAAGGTAATTTTAAGTTTAGTTTATATAAGATTTTTAAGGATACATGTGGAGTTTGACTTAAAATGTAACACAAAAATAAATAGATAAAACTAAGATTAGATTAGAGAGATGATATTAAGATAGAGTTTGACTGTATATAGGTTTGAAATGAAAACATAATTTAAAATTAAAAAGAAGGGCTAAAACTCGTTGCACTATCATTAGATTTTGAGTTTATCTACAATTAGGTTTAGTTCACTAAAATTAGGTTTTTAGAGGTAGAGTTTAATTATACTTATGTTACTTTAAAATATAATTTAAAAATTAAAAAATATGGGTTGAAACTCTTCACACTTTTAATATTAGTAAGTATAGATATAGATAATATTGTGAATTTGTGTTTGTTTGTATTAGGAATCCAAATTAAGTGGAAAAATATATAATTATTTTAAACTAACACAAAGTGCAAAAAGCTTGGGTGCGTTTGGAAACTGTTGTTTCCGTTTTTGTTTTTGTTTTTTTCACTGTTCACGGGAACAAAAACGCGTTTGAGAGCCTTTGATGTTTTTTTGTTTTCGTGAACGGTAAAAAAACGTTTTCTCACCCTTAGTTCAAAATTTGAGAACACCAAAATGGTGTTTTTTTTATTTTCGGCACTGTTTGTTCTCTGCCAAAAAAAAAAAATTTGTTGCAGATTCCCTAACCGCCATCCCACCATCATCACCACTGCAAATCGATATCACCACAAACCCCCACCACCACCAACACAAACCCTTACCTCTGCAACTTGACACCCTCAATCGAATTGGGGTGATGTGGTCTTTATACATGCTACTACTTATATATTTATATATATATATATATTCCTGTATGCTAATCTTTTGAACAATAATAGAGTGGTCATGTTCATTGTTGTATGGAAGACTTGGAAGTGTACATTGTAGCTGGTTTTTTACTTTTTATTCCAAATAAATCTCAAAAACGTGTTTTTTTTTTCTCCGAAAAGTTTTTAGACAAAATTTTCAACCAAACATGTTTTTGTTTATGGATTACCCTTAGGATAAGAAGAAGAAATTTTTTTGTTCTCAAGAGATAAAAAACGAAAACGAAAACACTAGTTTCCAAATGCACCATTTTAGTTTTTGGAGAGTTTGTGTTTTTTTTAACTATATATTTAGTAGATATATATATATATATATATATATATATTTATTTAATTAAATAAAGATGAAACTTAAATAGGTTGGAAAGAGAAAAATAAATTAAGATTGAGAGGTAATCTTATGTAATAAGATATAATATCCGAGTCACATATATTTTTAGTTAGATAATTTACGCACAATACCATCTCTCACACTAAATCCTTTTATTTGATTTTTTTTTTTTGGGTGACAAAATGACCAAAGTCGTAATATTAATTTTGGAGTCACTAATTCACGCACAATACCATCTCTCACACTAAATCCTTTTATTTGATTTTTTTTTTTTTTTTGTGACAAAATGACCAAAGTCGTAGTATTAATTTTGGAGTCACTTTAATTGTTTCAAATAGAATCCAATTAATCTTCACTTTAATTAGTGAAATAAAATTCTAGTTTAATTAGTGAAATAAAATTGTACTTTAATTGGTACAAATAGAATCCTACTTCAATAGATTTTTTAAAGATAAACTTTAACAAAACTTAATGCTTCAATTTTTTTTTATAATGTATAAAATAAAAAATTGGACTGAACCTTGAAATACTGAAACATTGAAATGTTGAAACACTAAAAAATACTGAAATTTTTCACATTTTAATAGTAATATAGATAGATATAGATGTGTGTTTTTAAAATTTTGTAGAACAAAAAGTTGTTAAAAATATTATATGTTTAGCCCCGTTTGGCATATCTTTTGTTTATGGTTTTTTTCAAAAGAAAAAGAGAAGCAAAAACAATTTTGAGAAACTGGTACCCCTTAACTTCTTCTAAACGTTCTTTCAAGACCTAAAAGCTCTTCTAAAAATTTTGCCAAACAATATTGAGTATATAAGTAGTGATTTCAAATCCAGAGGTTAATCGTACTCTGACAATTTTACGTAAGGAAGAGTTCGATTTTTTTAGGGTGATAGTGGAAAAGTTGATAGATAAGTCACCCTTACTTCTACCGTACATGAGATTTTCACCTCATACAACTCCTCGTTCAATTCTTTTGAAGTCATTAGATCATTTTCCTCGTTCGAGAATCTCCTCCCTTCTTCCACTCCGTCCCGAAGAGTTCAAAATAGTTTTTTCTTTCAGGAAACCAAAAGCAGCATTTGAAAAATTAATCCAAACAGGGCCTATCTCTAGTAGTTGTTTCTAAAACTCATTTAAAAAATTGAAAAAGTCATGGTTTTAAATATCTATATTATTTAAAATAGAGTTAAGTAAATTGTTGACTTTGAGAGAGAGAGAGAGAGAGAGAGAGAGAGCACGCTTGATTTAATAAAAAGGTATTCCTTAACAAACATTTTGGACGGAAGCTTTTTCAGAATACATAAATTAAAATCAAGTAACCATCTTTGCAAATTAAATATGCATCCATCACATTTTTCTTTATATTATAATAGAATAAGCTTTTTGTAATTATACATATATAGGAAGGTTACTAAGATCAAAATTGGGTCTCCATTCCATTTATTATTGATTTAAATTTTAATATTATCCTAAGAACCCATAATTTACATAGATACTAACTTGAGTTAAAATACAATTCATGAGTCACATAAAATCATTTTCAAGTTTGGCCATGATAAGGACCTTTCCAATTCTATAAAAGGGAAAATATACACTCCTAACATCACAAGTAATGGTGTTTGAATAAACAAAGGAATTAGTTACATGAAATTATTTTTTAAAGAATTAGTTACATAAAATTATTTTTTAAAGAATTAGTTACATGAAATTATTTTTTAAAGAATTAGTTACATAAAATTATTTTTTAAAGAATTAGTTACATGAAATTATTTTTTAAAGATAAAAAATCT
This sequence comes from Cornus suecica, assembly GCA_963922005.1. Taxonomy (NCBI): domain Eukaryota; kingdom Viridiplantae; phylum Streptophyta; class Magnoliopsida; order Cornales; family Cornaceae; genus Cornus; species Cornus suecica. Next base: position 5,565,376 of record OY998246.1, read on the forward strand.
TCCTAAAATATTGGAAGGACAAATTTGGCCTTTTCTACCGTTTTACTTCTTAATTTTAGAATAATTTGCATTGACACCCTATGAGGTTTAAATTAATTGCAGTCAGATAACGGTCAACGAAAAGTTTGCAGAGACACCCCCTAAACTTTCAAAAGTCTTGCAATGACACCTCTTTGGACCATGAAAAGTCATATTTGCCCTTATTTAATTTCAATAAACTCCCCTCTACTATTGAATTTAATCAATTAACCCCTCTTATATCCGGATTGTCCACTATGATTTCCAATTTAATCAATTAACCCCTCCTTTATCCGGATTGCCCCCTATATTTTTCAATTTCAATCACATTACCCCCCACCCTCAAACAATATATATAAAATTTGAAATATATATATAAAATTTGAAAAAATATATATAAAATTAAAAACAATTATATAAAATTAAAAATATATATATTTATTTCGAAAATAATATATAAAATTCGAAAAAAGTATATAAATTTTGAAATATATATATAAAATTCGAAAAATATATAAATTTTGAATGTATATAAAATTCAAAAAGAAATATATATATATACATATATAATTCAGAAGAAATATATAAATTCAAAAACATATAAAATTAGAAATAATATATAAAATTCGAAAAAATATATATAAATTTCAAAAAATATATATTTCAAAAAACAAAATTAGAATAAATAAATAAATTTAGAAGAAAAAATATATATATTGGTAAAATATCATATCTTTTAAAATGAAATGAATCAAACTATTTACACCAACAACAATTAGTGGTCTTTTTATATATATTTCAAAAATATATTTTTGAATTATATATATATATATATATTTCAAAATTTATATGATGTTTTCAAAAGTTATATGATAATTTCAAATTTTATAAAAAAAATCAAAATTTATATATTTGTTTCAAATTTTATATACTTTTTTTGAATTTTATATATTGTTTTCAAGTTTTATATATTATTTTCGAAATATATATATTTATAATTTTTGAAATTGAAAAATATACGAGGCAATCCGGATAGAGGAGGGGTTAATTGATTAAATTGGAAAGCACAGTGGGCAATCCAGATATAAGAGGGGTTAGTTGATTAATTCAATAGTAGAGGGGAGTTTATTGAAATTAAATAAGGGTAAATCTGACTTTTCATGGCCCAAAGGGGTGTCATTGCAAGACTTTTGAAAGCTCAGGAGTGTCTCTGCAAATTTGTGCATTGACCGTCATCTGTAATTGAACCAAACCTCAGGGTGGTCAATGCAAATTACCCTTAATTCTACACTGATAAATACATTTATACCCCAAAGTAAATAAAATTAATTCTTGTGTCTTTGTACGCTACCCAAGTATATTATGCCCCATATGTTTTTGGTTCTAGGTACGTTAAAGACATTGTTGTCAACCAAAAGGAATCAAAGATAATGCTATTGCGGATGAAAGTGAAGGACGCTTCCGCACTTGGAATATGCTTTTTGGGCTCAGAAAAAAGGGCTAGATTTGCCCCTAGAAGCTAAATAGGAATATATATATATATATATACAGTATACTTGATGGACATCCATTGTAGATTAGTGTTAAACAATTTTTTCTTTCTTTCTTCATTACCATGCACACAGAAATAGGAATTACACTGTTTGGAATTTCAGGATTTCTGAGAACTAAATTGCAAAAGCATTTCACTTGTCTAGAAGGCTAGAACCAAGAGATTGTAAAAGGGAGTGGGAATTAATTAATGAAATGACATATTTTTTAAAAAAATATTACAAATCGAACGATACATAATGTAACGCATGATACAATCCGAATAATTATATTTACACCAACTGATTTACACATTGTCACTGTCTTTAGCATATGTATTAATAGCATAATTTCAATCATAACTGATAGTTTTCTATTGATTGATTTAGTATCCAATTATATTTATTTTTCGTATAGTGAATTATTTCGAATGACAAGATAAATGCAAATAATGTCATCCCTGTGATATATGTCCCACGTGACATATCTCATTTCAATCTCATGTGACATGACTAAATGTGGGTGTCATCTTCATCTAATTTTGTCAATTGACTATTGTTTGGATGAGCTGTTTAATTAGTGAATACTAAAATTGTTAGTGCAAATCCCAGCATCAAAACAATGATAAGTGGAGTGCTGGGGGGCAGTAGAACGCTCGCTTCACCGATATAAAAACCAAGTGCTTGTTTGAATTGCCAAATTTTTTCATTACAATGTACAAATAAAAATTTAATAATGGTGTGAGGGTTGGTTTGGTTGCACCGTTGTGGAATTGTATTTGAATTGCATTGGAATTGCAATTTCATCGATGCAATTTCAAATACATTGTTCGGATAAATCTTGAAATTCAATTATATTTGAATTTCAATCTCAAACCCAATTTGAATATAAATTTCAATCTTAAACTCAATTTGAATATACATGTGTATGTATATGTTTGTGCATGTGATATACATGTATGTATGTGGATATGTAAATATGTGTGAGCTTATGAATATGCATGTGTATTCATATTTGTATATATAAATATATATACATAAGTGTATATATATTTTTATATATAGGCATGTGTAGTTTATATATATACACATATATATAGGTCTTTGACTCTTTGTAATATATATATATGTATGTATGTATGTATATATATATGTATGTATATATATATATATATGTATGTTTGTAATTATTAAAAGTTAATTCTCAGAGAGAAATTATTTATTTGGTTGAAGATTTGAAATTGAAAATCATAATTTCTCATGTGGAATTCAAATTGTGGAATTAATGGATGCATTTCAATTCCAAAATAGTTTGTTACATCCAAACAATGGATTTAGAATTGGAGCTCCTAATTCCAAATCCAAGACTTCAATTCGGTGTTGCCGAATTGAACCTTAAAAGTTTCTGAGAATAATTTATAAAAAAATAAACCAAACAATAATCAATTTGATCATGTCATTGTGATTATAATTATCTAAAAGTTAAATCTCACATGAAATTCTAATATAATTAGTATACATCTAAAAAAAATTCTTCTGAGTCATAGTTTGTAATATCATCTAATTCCTACCGCCAATGTTTTTACAGAGCATTGATACTCATTTGATTTTTCTCAATTAAAAATGAATATAGTTCGAGTCGATTACACTATCAACATTTATCAGTATTAATGAGTATAAATACTCATTCAATACTTTCATTTAAGATCAATATCGATAGAATTCATTACACCGGCTAGTGACAACAACCACATCAGAATTTTAAGTAAAAATTTCAGCACTCAAAATCGTGCCAACTTGGCTAGCACTTTCAGTGTCACCAAAGACTTCAATCAAATTCATTTGATACTTTCATTTAAGATCAATATCGATTGCTAGCCACAACAAACCACATTAGATTTTTTTGGTAAAAATTCCATCGCTCAAAATCGTGTCAACTTGGCTAGCACTTTCGGTGTCACCAAAGACTTCAATCAAATTCTAAAAATTAAAGAGTAACAAATATCTTAAATTGCATGCAAACAATAAAATCAGAATTAATAAATAGATACATAAATATATAAATATGCATATATGATATATATATAATGCCTTCTCGAGTGTACCCTTCCCAGGGCACTATCTTGGCTATATCAGAATTGAGTAATATATTGGGTTAATTTCATTTACATCCTCCAAGGTTTATTTTTATTTTAATTAATTTCCAAAATTTGACAATATTCATTTACATCTCTTATTTTTTCAAATTCACATCATTTACATCCCCTAATACCACTTTAACCCCTTATCACCCCAATTGGGGAGTGAGGTTATACCATTACACCAAGGGTACGTTGATTCCCTAATGTCACTTAATACCTAAACTACCCTCAATATTGAGATATGCGGTGTCTGGAAACAAGATTTACTACCCTCATATTTTATTATCCAAACAAGACATTAATTTTTTATTTTGGCATAAATCAAAAAACAAATTCGTTTATAATAAAATATATACAAAATATTTAAAAACGAAAAAAAATCTAATTAGTAATTCGAAATCTAATTTTATATTTCGGACTTAATTTTTTTTTTATATTTTACAATAATTAGTAATTCGGAAAAAATATTTCGGCATTAATTTTGGCATAAATAATAAAAAACTTGATTGTAGTAAAATATATATAAAGATATTTTAAAAATGAAAAAAAATCTAATTGGTAGTTCAAAATATTTTTTTATATTTCGGCATTAATTTTTTATTTTGGCATAAATAAAAAAAAATAATGCTGAAATACTTTTTTTTTGAACTATCAATTCGTTTATAGTAAAATATAAAAACATTTAAGTCCAAAATATAAAAAAATATTTCGAACAACCAATTATATGTTTTTTCGTTTTTTAAATATTTTACTATAAATATTTTTTTTTTTATGCCAAAATAAAAAATTTATACCGATTTTTTTTCGAACTACTAATTATTGTAAAATATATAAAAAAACATTTTGAACTGCCAATTAATTTTTTTTTTATTTTTTAAAAATATTTTCCTATAAGCGATTTTTTTTATTATTTATATCCAAAAAAAAAATTAATACATTGTTTGGATAATAAAATATGTAGATAATAAACCTTGTTTCAAAACACTATCTATCTCAACAAATCTTATTTTCAAACACCACTTATTTCAACATTGAAGGTTGTTTCGATATAACGAGGTGTAAATAATATGAGTTTGAAAAAATAAAGAATATAAATAAAGATTCTCAAATCTGAAAGAATCTGATTAAAATAAAAATAAATATCAAGAGGGTGTAAATGAAGTTAACCATGTATCTTTGATTACCTAAACATCCATAATAATAAAAAGGGAAAATTTTACAAATTATTCCTGAACTATGACTTAATTGCATACGGTACCTCTTATGTTTCAATAATATCATAAACTACCTTTAAAATCACATCCGTTATAACATTTAGCCCCTTCTGTTCAAAGTCAATGCTGAAAACTTTGTGTATTGGTCAATAAATGTTGTTTTTGTAGTGAACTTCCATTTTTGCTCTCATATCATTGCATGTTCCAATTTTGCATACAAAATTACTTAAATACCCTAATTTTTTTGAATTTATATATAATGTTCCAAAATATGAATTTTTTTTTCGAAAAATATTTTTTTTGCGAAAAAGTATATATTATGTTCCAAAATATGAATTTTTTCCAAAAAATATATATTATGTTTCAAAATATGATTTTTTTGCAAAAAAGTACTTATTATGTTCCAAAATATGAATTTTTTTTTCGAAAAATAATTTTTTTACAAAAAAGTATATATTATGTTCCAAAATATGATTTTTTTCCAAAAAATATATATTATGTTCCAAAATATGATTTTTTTTGCAAAAAAGTACTTATTATATTCCAAAATATGAATTTTTTCCGAAAAATATATATTATGTTCCAAAATATGATTTTTTTTGCAAAAAAGTACTTATTATGTTCCAAAATATGATCTTTTCTGAAAAATATATTTTTTGCGAAAAATATATACTATTATGTTCCAAAATATGATCTTTTCTAAAAAATATATACTATATTCCAAAATATGATTTTTTCTGAAAATATTTTTTTTCAAAAATTATATATTATTTTTTCCGAAATAATTCATATTTTGGAAAATAATATTCTCCCTCCGAAAAATAATTTTTTTGCGAAAAATATATATATATTTTTGAATTTATAATTTTTGGGGCGAAGTGGACACCGTGGGGGTTAGTTGATAAAACTGGATAGTATAGGGGATTTCTTGAAATTAACCCTAAAATATAATATAAAACAAGTGTTTTTAAGTAAATTCACGCACAAATCTGAATGGGGCTGTTCTAAGGGTAGTAATAGATATTATTCAAACGTTAGGGGTACTCTCTGCAATTAGGTCATAGTTCAGGGGTAGTTTATGTAATTTTCCCTAATAAAAAAGAAGAAGGAAAAGAGCATCTATTTAAAGGCAAATGAAGCTGGTACCACCCCAAGTTTGTCGGGTTCAAAAACAAGCCTCCTAACGCCACAACAATTTTATTTGAATTAAACAGCTTCCTCTTTCTCTCTCAACCAAAAATAAGCCTATGTATGTAGTCATGTAATCTCCATGTGAGCCTCCTCCAGAAAAACCCTACCTGATTCTCTCATATATATACACATATACACACACATACATATATATTGATTGTTGTTGGGGATGGTTAGAGATGGGACGCGACAGCCACATCGTTCCCGCGGATCCGCAGTCGAAGAAGAAGGCGGCCGGGTCGAGGAATTGGATTCTGATAGACTCCAACGGCGGCGAAGGGACGATGTTGGATGTGGACAAGTACGCTATCATGCACCGCGTTCAAATTCATGCCCGCGATCTTCGCATTCTCGATCCCCTATTGTCCTATCCTTCTACCATTTTGGGCCGTGAAAAGGCCATCGTTCTCAATTTGGAGGTTAATTTACTCATTCACACTGTATTTACATATACATACATATATATATATATATATATATATATATTTGTATATGTGATGTGTTGATGTATATATGTATGTGAATGGAGGTATAGGATTGATTTTGATTTTTTTTTCTTGCTAATTTGTGTTGTTTATTTTGTATATGGATGGGTGTTCAGCACATCAAAGCGATTATTACTGCAGACGAGGTAATTTTTTTTATTTTTTTATTTGTATTTGTATTTGTATAGCCTTTAGTTTTTCTGTTTTTCCAATATGAATATTATTTACTTGTTCTTTTTTCTTTAGTTGTTATTATTACATTCAATTGTTTTTTTTTACTTATTTGTAAGGGTTTTATTGAATAGGTTTAGGTTTCACTGAATTTAAATATACAATTTAGTGGGTTTTTCTGACAATGTGTTTTTAACTTGGTTGAAAGGGTTTAATGAAAGAGGTTTAGAATTTACTAAATTGAAATACCCAATCATTTAGAGAGTGGAATGTAGAGATGATTTTTTTTTAACTATAAGTCTTATTGCCTCTAAATTGTGTGTAAATTGGGAAGTCGAATTTGGTCCGAATTGGAGTTTAAACTCACAGATTGTATCAAGTTAAATTGAATTGATTTTGCGGCATAGTCATCAAATTTGGTCCCAATTTGAGGGTAAGCTCATGGATTTATCAAGTCAAATGATGCAAGGCTCATAGTACAAGGCTATCATGTTGGATGATGGTTGCGCATCTGCTCATCAAGAATTTTCTGTTGTTTGACTTCATATGCTCATCCAAAATCAACTTACAGTTTCCTTTACATAAGTTTTCATGTAGTACACAAATTCAAGATTGTTTTTCCATGTGGCATTGTGTGCACTTTTGTTTTTGTTTTCCCCTTTGTCTCTCATGGTACATTTGGTACCATAACGGTAGGGGAAATTTTGAAAGTGGTGGAACTTCCATTTCTAGACTTAAGCAGATGTTCTTTAGGAGCTGGGTTGGGGAAGTTCTGTGTTACTTCTTTTGATTCTTTTTTTCAGTTTCTGGGCAATTTGATTCCTTGATCCTCTGTGTAGTGCTCATTATGACATTAAGTGGGGTTGGCAAATTGTGCTTCTGATTATATTATTGAATAGGTACTGCTTCGAGATCCAATGGATGATAATGTTATTCCTATTGTTGAGGAACTTCGAAGGCGATTGCCCCCTGTAAATGCTATTCGTGAAGGTCAAGGAGATGGAAAGGAGTTGGTTGGACAACATGATGCTGAACCTGGTGAAGAAGATGGTAAACATGCTGATTCATTTAGAATGAAGTTTGAAAAACGATAGTAATAATAAGCAAATAAGGTTTTTTTTTTTCTTTTTGGTTTTATTGGCACTTTCCTAATCATGTTATCTTTCCATTCCAACTTCGAAATTGGAATTAATAGTTCTCAGAATAATTTCCTTTGGCCTGCACTTGTTGTTTATTATTTCAATTTAATGCAACGTAGAATCTCCATTTGAATTCCGGGCCTTGGAGGTTGCGTTGGAAGCCATCTGCAGTTTTCTTGCTGCACGTACAACAGAATTGGAGACTGCTGCTTATCCTGCTCTAGATGAGCTTACCTCTAAGGTGCACACTATGCTTATCTGATGTTCATGTTGATTAAGATAATCACAGTCATACTCACTAAGTCCCCCTCACCCCCGCCTCCTTCTCTCATAGGGTTTAGAAATCCAAGTTTACAAATAGTTGGATATAAGTTCATGTTCATGATGATTACTTAGCAGGTAAACTTATTTGTTATTCAACGGATCCACATTATTGCTTTTCAGCTTGAGGGAACTTCATATGTCTCAAAATTGTTGCTGTTAGAGGTGCATGTGGGCTTGTGTGGTAGGAGGGTTTTTTTTCCCCATAGTTCCCAAATTGTCAGATGTTAGAGGTATATGTGTGGGGAGGGTTCTTCTATTTCCTTTTTAACTTCTTTTTTTTCGGTTTTTTAGAAGGGGAAGGTGGCATGAGTACACGCTGAATTATTGGTTTGAAATTGTTCTTGGACAAGGACAGATTTTGTCCATATTCATACATTACTTCTTAGGGCCACATATATCAATGCAATGATTCAACTTAATGATTTTTAAATCGGAAGTTGGCGACTCACTGTCATATGACAGATCATCTGTGCTTATGATCTTTGTACTCAAAGAGATGCCATGCTGTCTATCAACCAAATCTCAAAGAAACCCCAATGCGACTGAAATATATTTGAGGTTCGGGGGCTGACTGATTGATAGTGGTTCCATCCTTATTTGCAGATTCAGCGATTGTAGCCTATGTCTGTTATTGCGAACTTTACAGTCTCTGAGCTCAAATGCTGTTGATACTACAGCATTCCAGAGGTCCTTTGCTGTATCTTGATCATCTCTTGCATCTTTAAGAGGATCTAAATTTACCTCTGATTGTAAACTTTTCATTTACACAAGTAATTTCAATTTCTTAGGGTGAATTCAGGTCTATTATTCCTTTGAGTGATGTGGATGACCTCAGACCTACATCCCTCTGCCACAAGCATGTTGTTTCATGCAACCATATTTTCTGTCTTCTTTATTATTTGTTTGTGTATGAATTTTGACTAGGGGTTTAATGAAATTGTCTTTTAGTTATTTTGGCCACTGTTCTAGATGCAGCAAAGTAATATCTTTAAGTTCTTTTTTCCCCCATCAAGTATGCTTTCCTTCTCCTTCATCATTGCTCCTGCTTGCTCTCCGTACTGTTATGAGCTTTTTGTAGTTTTATTAGTTTCTACTTTTTCTAACACCATATTTTCAGATTAGTAGCCGTAACTTGGATCGCGTTCGTAAATTGAAAAGTGCAATGACGAGGTTGACTGCTCGTGTTCAAAAGGTACTAGTGCTCCTGTTTTGGTGTCAAACATACCCAAAGTTACATTTTCATGGTTTTTCTATCGCCTTTGGGTTGAGTCTTTGACCAATATAATTAGAATCAACACAGAATGGTTTCGGCAAGGAGTTATGGTGGATTGGGGTTTCACCTTTTTGTAAGGTTGCATGCTAGCCTTTACTCTGTTGATGCATAAGATGCAATAGCAGGACTTTCCAGATCTATAAAAGAGTAACACATATATTATTGATATTATGACAGTTTTAAATGGATTAACAAAAAACATTTTAGTCTTTTTGGTAAGTGACTTGAACACCACGAGTGGAAACAGTTTTTAAATGGTCTTCTTTTTAATCGATGAGTCAGTTCATTACCTGTAGTACTTCTCTTTTTTACTATTTTCCTTTTTTGTTTTTTTGAAAACACCATTTTCCTTTCTGGTTAAAGAAAAATGAAGTTGTGGCCAATAACAAATTTTGTTTTTATATTGTATGTTGTATTAGTGTGTGTGTTTTGTTGTTGTTGTTGTTGTTGGTCTATTTGATGTTAACCCAAACCCATTATTCAACCCTTGGACTTCAGACCACATAGCAAAGAGGAACATACATACTTCTTCAGAATGTGAAGAAGAGACCAAATTGCCTGGGAGATCAAATCGGCAAGATTGATGTTCCTTGGCATTAGCTGTATAATTTATATGATGTTAGGGGAGCAGGAAAAATTATTTCTGCTCTCCATCAACCTTTTGCCTCCCAAGGCTCCAGTTATTTGATGTTGGATTACCAACTTCCCCTAAGCAAGTGGCCAATTTGTGTATGAACTTCGCTCTTTCAAGGTGCAGCCTTGGTAGCGTTTTATTTATAGCACCTCTCACCTTGTGAAAGGATCTCTAAATCCTACAACTTGTACGGTCTGTGAATCTCTTGACACCCTCAAAACCTCAATTTCACAATCACCATTCTGAGAAATAGAAGATAAACTAACAGTTCATTATCTGATGACTTAGTCATCCATTTAAGTTTTGGATTACTTGACTTGGGCAAAGCTAGCAAAAAAAAATTTCTCAAAAAGTTGCTGATAGAACTTTATATCCCCCCATCAAATTTTCATTTCACGATTCGGATGGACTGAACAAATGAGAAAACATGTGATCGTATTTTCAGTTTCTTCTTTGCTTTAAGATGGTTGGACATGCTAAGGGTAGTGACACATTAAAATAGTCTAGGAGGACTCTGCAAACACAGAACTTGGTTTGTGCTGATACATGTTCAAATATCAAACTGACTTTGGATGGATGTGCTTGTCAGATATCTAAGCGAGTTATTACCCAGAGTGTTATTTTTTTATATCACTCACCTTATCATGGAAACCAAACTGTTTCACTAATATTATTTATAGATTTAACCAATTATATTCCTTTGTTGTACAAAATGTAAGAGATGGTTATGCTGGTGGCGAGCCCTGTTATTTTGCTCTCAGAAGTTTAGATGATTGCAGGTGAGGGATGAACTTGAACAACTTCTGGATGATGATGATGATATGGCTGATCTTTACTTGTCAAGAAAGTTGGCTGGGCCAGTTTCACCTGTAAGTGGCACGGGTCCACCCGTTTGTTTTCCTTACTCGCCTACTATAGGGTCAAAGATATCCAGAGCAAGTCGAGCAAGTGTGGTAACAGTTCGTGGAGATGAGAATGATGTTGAGGAGCTTGAAATGCTACTTGAGGTAATAGTATTGGTGTGCTTTGTGTTTGTCATGTTATCTCAGACTATTTTCTTAAAAGCATAGTCGTTTATTTTGCAGGCGTACTTTATGCAAATTGATGGAACCTTCAACAAATTAACTACGGTATGTGTTGTTGAATTTTTAGAATATATGATGCTTGTCAGTATGTATAATTTGTAAGAAGCTTTGGGAATGTGCACTTTGGGTGCTAAAAACAATTCAGATGTGCTTTGCATGTGTAAAATTACTAGGGATGTGTGTATTATTGGTGGTAAGTTATTCTAAAATGAGCAAGTGGAGACTAAAGGGGAAATGATTCTACTGTATTGTGCATCAAAAGTACTGATGAGATTTCATTCTGTTATGAGGTTACTTTTTGGAAGTTATAATGGTCATGAAAAAAATTCAACTGACATAGTTGCTCTTTTTATATGAAACCTGTCACTAAATTATAAGATGATAATTGATGCAAGATCTCTGTGGTTGCTCAATTTATTTTTGTTGAAGATTTGACTGGTAAAACAATGTTAAACATATGGAATCTGTAACTGAATTCCGGAATGGTAACTGGCACGGGATTCTTTAACTCGTTGAAGAACAAAACAATGTTCAGGATATGAATGTCAAGTTCCACTCAATTTTTTTAGTTTTGTTCTGGAAGTGAAAGAATGCTGTGATTATTTGTTCAAATCTGATATCCGCAAAGTTCCTAGTTCCTGCTATAATCTTTATAGATGTTGCTTGAGAAAAATATAATTAGCGTAGTTGAGGGTGTTGGACACATGTTCTTTAGTGTCGGTATTGTTGTTTATTCTATTAAATGGTTCTTTGAAGGTTTTTCAGTAACTTTATTCGGTGAGACAATGTGTCTTTTTTTTCTCTTTTTTCCAAAAAACGGGCCCGTATTTTGGTTCCCTTAATAGCTGAATAATCCTGTTAATTTTCACTTTAAATTTATGTGCCGGAAGTTTTTTTTTTTGAATGGTAAGAAACGCACATACCCACACATGAGTCCCATGGGGCTCGAACCCCTAACCTCCCCTTTGGGGAAGAAAGGTGATACCACAAATGCATTTCCAATTTAAATTTATGTGCCGGAAGTTGACTTGTGTTGGTTCGTATACTGGTTAATTTTTAGTAAATATGTTTGTGATGGTTTAAATTGGAAATGCATTTCATGTTTGACCCCCTTGAAATAAATTTGAAGCACAGTAATAATTGGATCTCAGTTTTGGCATGGTTAACCTTTGTGATCCTTTATAATCTTATCTTGACCTCCTAATCCTTTTCTCCACCTAGAAATGATTTTGAACACAAAATGTTTTTATATCCGGACGTCCTAAACTTTTATAATACCTAATCTAGGTTCTACCATCTAGATTAGGTTAATCTAAGTGGGTTTTCAAAAGAAAGCTTATAGCATTCTTCGTGTGTTGTCAAACTTTCTATTTGTTACAAGTCTCCAACAGAGATTCATTTATTGCATAATCACACTGGACTAACCCTCCAGTTAAAATTTTACAGCTACGGGAGTATATTGACGACACAGAGGACTATATTAACATTCAGGTAATAAACTTAAAAATGGAAACATGAAATCAGATTAAGTGGTTTTTTGTTGGATTTAAGATAAATCTTGTAAACTAAATTTGTCTCATCCATCCCTTTTGCAGCTTGACAATCATCGGAATCAACTGATTCAGGTTTTGTAGCTTTCTGTACTCTACAGACGTCAACATTTACTTGCTTCCTTCATTGTTTGTTTTTGAGATCACTTAAGTTTGTATCAGATGCTTTTATTGATATTATGAATTTGCCCCTTTCGTTCTTTCTTTCTTTCTTTTTTTCTTTGAGGTGCAGTTGGAGCTTTTTCTTAGTTCAGGAACAGTCTGTTTGTCCATCTATTCTTTGGTGGCTGGAATATTCGGTATGAACATACCATATACTTGGAATGACAATCATGGATACATGTTTAAGTGGGTATGTGTGGAACTTAAGCTGGTATTTTGTTGTGACTGGTCAAGATATTAGTTGACAATAAACTTAACGATTTCGTCTTTTATAATCCCCAGGTGGTCATTGTCACAGGGATATCCTGTGTCATCCTTTTCATCCTTATTGTTTCCTATGCTCGCTACAAGGGTCTTGTTGGATCTTGAAATTTATGAAGTAGACACTGTCAAGAAAATGAGGTTGAACTCCGGCACAGTTTTGAAACTCCAACAGACATTACTGAACCTTTAATGACCTGTTGAGTTCGGTGGTTGCTGGTGATGACTCTCTATCTGTGGAATTTCAGAATGGAGAGGAAAACAACAGGAATGTTATTATTGATCAAGATTCAAAGACCATAGAAAATCGAAAAAACCTGATTCACCCATTTTGGGTACATTGCTAATTGTAGAAGTATACGGGATAAAGGTTTCCTTTCTTTTTTTCCCCCCTCCAATTTGCTGTCGGTTCAAGGTCTCAATTTTTTTCTTTTTTCCTTTTGTATGTTGTGAACTCGGGGTGGAAAACAAATGCTCATTTATACAATATACTTGTAATTATTGGTAATCCAATTTGTTTTCTAAAAGGTCATTATTGTGTTGCACCTTCTTGTTGAGGGTGCATGGAAGGACGGATTGGATAGAGAGTTAGAGATATAACATTAATGGCATTATTCTCCTGTATCTCAAAATTTTCATTTTCGGCATTCTATGGTTTTTCTATTATTCATTTCTCTTACTCTATGCTTATATGAGATGGTTTGACAGAGATGCCCATGTACTGTTGTTGTCATGTACTTGAGACCATTTAATCAGGAACTATATAAGTGATTGTATATTGCAGATATATATTTTCTGTTCAGTGCCTGAATTTTCAATGAGGGCCTTGTATAGTTCATGAACGTATGCGTCTAGAAATGAAAAATGCTTGCATGAACAAGAAAATGCAGTTCAATAGTTGTAAAGATACGGGAAGACATGAACCCACAACACCTCTCTTCTTTCTTCAAAAACGAGTCAGGATTCTCTGCTGTTAAATTTAATTTTGAAACAAATATTTAATTGCATTGAAATTTTACCCACACAATCTGTTAAAGAGAAGATTTAGGGTGGTTTGGTAATTGTTTATGTTTATCGTTTATTGTTTATATAAACAGATTTGGATAAAAACACGTCTGTTAAATTCTGTTTCGTTTATAAAGAGGCTCATTATTTTTAAAAGGGTAAAATGCAATAAACACCCTAAACTATTACCCTTTTGTAGCTAACCTCCCTAAACTACAACTAATCCCCTTGAACTATCAATTTATTGCAATGTGCTCTAATTCCATCAAAAAAGACTACAATACCCTTTTATTCAATAGTTCAATTCCTTAAATTAAAATTAGGGTTAATAGCAAAAAACCCCCCTCAACTATACCCTCTCTCTAACTAAACCCCCTGGTGTGCAATTTACCACCCTGAACTATGCTTTTTGTGCAGAAAACCCCCCTGAACTATAGTTTTTCCTGCACAGTTATAACACCGTTAAGTAAAATTGCACTGGGACCCCTGAAGTTCCTGTTAATTTCGCTCGCGCCCTGAAATTTTATTTTTTTTGCAATGACACCCCCTTGAAGGGGTGAAATGACCGGAATGCCCTTGTTTTGTCTCCCCTATTTCATGAAATAAATATCTAGGTGGTGAAATTACCTCCATGCCCCAAGATTAGAACTTTATAATATTTGGGGATATTTCCAAATATTTTTTTCAAAATAAAAGTTAAAGAAAAGAGGTTGGAAATATTTCAAAACTTTTAAATAATAATAATAACTAATTAATATGCATTACTTGAAGTGTAACTCTAATGAATATTTCAAAAGATATAGATTAAGGAGTTATAAATATTTTCATATTTTTTTTTAAAAAATAATTAATTAATATATTAATTAAAATGTAACTCTAATGGATATTTCATAAAATATGGAGTAAAGATATAAGACAAATATATTTCGGCAAGCAACAAGTGTTAACCGGAGTATACTTGTTTGCCGAAATATATTTGTCTTATATCTTTACTCCATATTTTATGAAATATCCATTAGAGTTACATTTTAATTAATATATTAATCAATTATTTTTTTAAAAAAAATATGAAAATATTTATAACTCCTTAATCTATATCTTTTGAAATATTCATTAGAGTTACACTTCAAGTAATGCATATTAATTAGTTATTATTATTATTTAAAAGTTTTGAAATATTTTCAACCTCTTTTCTTTAACTTTTATTTTGAAAAAAATATTTGGAAATATCCCCAAATATTATAAAGTTCTAATCTTGGGGGATGAAGGTAATTTCATCACCTAGATATTTATTTCATGAAATAGGGGAGACAAAACAAGGGCATTCCGGTCATTTCACCCCTTCAAGGGGGTGTCATTGCAAAGAAAATAAAATTTCAGGGCGCGAGCGAAATTAACAGGAACTTCAGGGGATCCCAGTGCAATTTTACTTAACGGTGTTATAACTGTGCAGGAAAAACTATAGTTTAGGGGGATTTTCTGCACAAAAAATAGTTCAAGGGGGTAAAGTAAGAAAGAGGGTATAGTTCAGGGGGGTGTTTTGCTATTAACCCTTAAAATTATAATCTTTTTTCTTATGTAGAATATTAAATATTCCATTCACCTTAATTGTATTACAATAAAAAAATTCTCAAATCCAAAACGAAAAAAAAAAGTTATAATTATTGTAACTATTTTATTTTTAGAGTAATTAACTTGTTATTAAAATTTATTTGATTGAAATAATAAAACTTATTATCCTTGTTAAAATATTTTTTTATGACAAAACAGAAACTTCTTTTCATAGAAATATGTTTATAAATGACTCACGATTTACTTGAATGATAAACACTTTTTAATTTTCTCATGTTATATATATATATATATATATATATAATTTTGAATAATCACTTTAGCATTTTAAATATTTTACTTATTTTTTATTTTAATAACTTAAAATCATTATCCAAATAATATATTATAAAAATTATATGTAAATTTATTGAATGGATAATATGCCATCAAATTAGTCTCAATTATTTCATTATCTATGCAAATAAGAATAATGCATTAAGTAAAATTCAATAAAGAAAGGGTATTTTGGTCATTTAAGAATTTTTTTTTAAAAACTAGGGTAGATTGCAACAAAATAGGATAATTCAAGGGGTTAGGCCATGTTAGGTAGGTGGTCTAGTCTGGTCTGGTCCGGTCTGGCAACAAAAAGTCTGTTTGGTAAGCGGTCTCGTCTTACTATTTATTTATTATTTATTATAATATTTATTTATGTATTATTTATTTCTTTATTTATTATTTCTTCACTTTATAATATATTTTATTATTTTATTATTTATTAATTTATAAATATATTCTATTTATTTATTATTATTTAATTATTTAATTCATTTTATTTATAATTTATTTATTCATTTTTAATTATTTAAAAATATATTTTATTAATTTAATATTAATTTATTATTATTATACTCATTTTTTATTATTATTATGAAGTATTTATTCATTATTATATTTACTTATTATTTATTATTATATCTATTTATTATTTTTTATTATATTTATTTATTATTATTATTTATTTCATTTATTTTATTATATATTATTTTTATTATATTTTTAAATATGTTTTATGTAATTTATTATTTTATTATTATTAATTATTATTTAGTCCATTTTTTATTATTATTATATTTATTTATTATTATTGTATTCATTTTTTATTATTATTATGTTTTATTTAATTTATTATTTATATTATTAATTATTCATTTTTAATTATTTATGAATATATTTTATTATTTATTCATTTATTTATCATTATTATATTCATTTTTTATTATTATTAGGTATTATTTATTTCATTTTGTTTATTATTTATTATTTATATTTTATTTTTTAAAAATGTTTTATTTAATTTACTATTATTATTATTAATTTTGTATTATTATTTATTCATTTTTAATTATTTATAAATATATTTTATTAATAAGACCAGACCGGACCACCAGGAACCACCTTTTTTTTTGTCTGAAATGAGGCCATTTTGGTCTGATTTGGTCTTACTTGGTCTAACCAAAAATTTTGGACCAATGCTACCAAACACGGTCTGGTCCCATAAAACGCAAGACCAGACCAGACCACCTACCAAACAGGGCCTTAGTTGCACAAATCGTAGTTCAGGGAGATTATTTGCACATTTGACCATAGTTAAGGGGGATTTATTGCATTTTACCTTTTTTAAAATGATACGGCATGTAAGCATGATTTTATAATCACCAAAACAATGTTTATCTTTTTTTGTTTATATTTATGAAATTTTATCGCTCTATATTATATTCATCACAATATTCTACCACCACCAACCATCTCCTCCACCAGCCACTATCAACCCCCGCCCACCACAACCAGCTATCGTCAATCATCACCAGCGGCCACCGTCAACTACAACTATCGGCCATTGACCATCACCTCTGCATCTTACTGCCACCGACCATCATCATTAACAAGTAAAAACAATATGTAACAAATATGATTTTGTGTTTATTATTTTTAAAAACATAAAAAAACATAAAACGGTATTAAACGATATACATTTTTGTCCATAAACAAAAATAACATATAAACACTAAGGCCCTGTTTGGTAACGTTTTTGTTTTGAGTTTTTTGTTTTAGTTTTCAAAAAAATAAAATGAAAATTTAAAAATTATTTGGTAACGTAGGTTTGTTTTTTCTAGATTTTAAAAAAGTAAAAAATAATTGCCAAAATTTTGTAAATTTGTGAACAATCTTCCGTTTTGAGTTTTTATTTCCAAACCACCCAAAACACGACTATAGTAACATAATAAATAAAAATAATAACTAATAAATAAATAAAAATAATAAATAATTAAAAATAATAAATAATAAATAATAAACAAAAATGATTAATTAAATATTAAATATTAAATAAAATTGAATAAAAAGACATAAATAAATAAATAATAAATAAATAAAAATAATAAATAAATAAAATAAAAGGAACAACTAATTAATAATAAATAAATAACAATAATTAAATAAAAAAGGAGTAATAAATAATTAAAAATAATAAATAAAATAAAATAATAAACAAAATTAAAATGAATAAATAATTCAGAATTCAAAATAAATAAATAAATAAATATTTAATTAATAAATAAATTTGAATAAAAATAAATAAATTAGTTGATTTTATTTTTATTATTAATTAGTTCATGATTTATTAATTTCTAATTTTTTTCGTTACAACACATTTTCAGTTTTCTGATTTAAAAAATTTCACAATTGATGAATTTTACCAAATATGGTTTACTTTATAACAAAATGACAGCAAAGCAAATCACAACTTTCAATTTTGTACAAAAAAAAAAATCACAGCAAAAAAAAAAAAACACAGTGTTACCAAACAGGGTCTAATTAGTTCTAGGGATATGTAATGTTGTTGTGTTTCAGAGATATGGAATGTTGAAAGAGTTGAGAAGATATTAAAAGATATGAGAGGAATTTTAATTGGTTGTTTAGTTCTAGAATCAGAAAATTATAAAATATATTAGATGATTTGTAGATAGTGGTAAAATGAGAAATAAAATTAAAAAGCATAAAAAGTTTCGGAAGTATCTATTTTTTAAGAGTATTTTAGAATATTTATAAGATGGTATAAGTATGAGTGGGTCGTTTGTATAAAAAATAAGATAAATTGAAGAATTGAAAATATTTTTGAGGATGTGTGAAAGTCTTGATAGAAAGTTTAGTAAATTACTGGTATAATATAGTTCACTTAAGTAAATCCTTTAATTACAACGCACAGTAAAGCCCTGAGTTAGTATTTATAAGCTAAGTTTTTCAGTTTTTTTTCCCTCCTTCCCAAATTTCAATCCGTCCAAATTTGGACGAGAAAGAAAATAACTATCTTGTTCCAAAATATATAAACTGGCATTCTTAACAATCTATTCATACATTATATTATTGTAATTGAGGATAAATTTAAAAAATTAATATTATAATTATGAATTCATTCATTTCAAAAAAATAAGAAGAAATTATTATAACATTCATCATTTGTATTATCCATTTTATAAACACATAACAGGAGACACACTTCCATCCCTAAAAATATCCGTTTTATAAACACATAACAGGAGACCCACTTCCATCCCTAAAAATATCTCATCCATCCCTTTTCCTTCCATTCATTTTATGATCGCACAAACCAATTGAAGCACAATGTTTATATAATATATGTATTTACTATTCTCAACGGATTGAGGAGGAGTCTAATATAGGATATAGCTAGTCTCATATGGTCACCAAAGTAGAAGCCTAACTCACTTAAAAATAATAATAATAGTCTGATAATGACAATAAATTTATTGAAAAATAATAACAATAAAAATAAAATTTCAGAGGTAATCAGTGGGCTCCACGTTTAACACCCTATTATGGACCCGCATGCCACCTGGCACAATCAAACACGCTTCATCACAACCTTCATGTGAAGCCCACATCATCCCCATCCGCTGCGCTCTAAAATGCGCCAGTGAGTGATGCTCACCTTCACTCTCATCGTATGTGCCGGAGTCCACACTCGTTCGCACACACAAGCAGCACTCGTGTCAATTTAGGTGCGCAGGTTAATTCCTAAACCTCCACCCGGCGTACTTTATTCCTAATTTATATATATTTTATGTGTGTACTGTATGTATATATTATTTATATATATGTCTAGAACTCGTTCTCGTTCGCAACACATAGTTGATGGTGAGGACACACCTCGATCAGATCATCACAATCTATCACCATCCACAACCCTCCATTGTCCGAATTCACCAAAACCTACGTTAGTTCTCTTCGAATAAACCCAACCCATCTTCGAATCACATCTCAAAACCCACTCTCTTTCGAAATCGATATATATATATACACACGTATGTATATATAGATGCTACAATAGAGAGAAAGGGGCAGGTTCTTTTTCTTCTTCCTTTTACCTTTGATGTGTTTTGGGTCATTTGGGCTCACAATTTAGATAGTGATTTTCATACTTCGATGGAAAATCTCATGATTTCGTTGGGCGTGTTTTTTTAGGTGACATGCAATCTCACTTAGGTGTTGGTACGTCCTTGAGAAGTTGTCAGACTCAGGTTCTGTGATATATAGATATATCAATATACATACATAGAGAGAAAGATGAGTTGTTGATGATGAGGAGCAGTATCAGTGACGAGGTTGCGGACCTTCGGAGTAAGAAGATCAACCCATGCATGATATGTCCTATCTGCAATTTGCTCCTGAGAGATGCCACAACCATCAATGAATGTCTTCATACATGTGAGTCTTGTCTTTATACGGATGAATTTGTGTGATCTCTCTTCATTTTTTGTATCAATTACTTTGCTTTGATATGCATGATCTTCGTTTAGGTTCACGTTCACTATGAATTTTAATTTTTGAATTTTCTTTTACTTTGTTTACTATTGTTTATTTTGATGGATATAGTGTTTGTTTTTTTAATTTGGTTTTTCTCCACGTATTTCTATGCCATGTTTTGAAGAAAAGACGCAAATTACCGTTCTTGTTATCGGTCTCTCTTATTTACAAGGGAATTGAAATGACGATACAAAAAAGGATAATAAAAAATAATTTATATTTTATAAGTGGTCTGCTCCTATTCTATTTGAAAGGAAATCTTTCAATTTATTGACTCAAATCATAGCTAGGGTTGGTCAAAGTGTTAACTTGCTTGAATATGAGAATTTGTATATGATGTTGTGGATGTTTGAGTGAATTATCTGTGTTACTGATAATTTCCAAATTATTTGGAAATGATATTGGGTTTTTAACATGTCGTTTACGATAACCGAGAACATAATTAATATTTGATTTTCATAATAGTTTGCAGGAAGTGCATACACAAGAAAATAACAAAAGAGGAATTAAATCACTGCCCAGTATGTAATGTCAATCTTGGTGGTACTCCACTCGAAAAACTCAGGTATAATCTTTTTTTTCTACCATTATTTGCTCGTTACATATTATCTTGATATATCAATTTCGCCTAAACATATCCACCAAGATAACTTACTGCTACATGCATGCACTCGCAATAATTAGCAAGCAATTGCAAGTCAAATTCACATCTAGACAGATCATATACATTTCATATGAACTACATAAGAATGTTCACAATATAGACTATGAGCGGTCTAGTAGACCTACAATTCTGCCTTTTGAGGAATCGGGCGAATTCAGGTGGTGGATTAACTGCATGTTATCCTGGGGAAGGATATTACTATCCCTAGATACTCTGGTTTAACTAGAATTGAGACTCTTCTCTAATTCAAGACTCTATTTTATATATCATTCTCTCAGATTTTTAAATCAAATAATGTGTTGTAGATTCCACAAGCCAATAATTTAATAGGACGGTACGATTGTTGTCTGTCATTTTTAACATAATTCAACCAAAATCAGATATGTAATCGAAATTTATGAAAATGAAGCGTAAATTGGATGTTCAAGGAATCCCCTTTTTATTTTTTCTATTCTGAGTTTAGAGAATTAAGGCTCCAACCTGCACAGGTTTACTCTTATGCAATTAGTTTGTGGGTGATCGCGTGCATACGAACGGGTGGCCTAACCAAAAAATATGAGTCAGGGTTCCTGGAATGTTATATTCTCTCTTTTAGGCTTAATGGTGCAAATAAATCAGATAGTATATCTGTCACTAATTGAAACTTTAGTGATCTTTTTTTTTTTTTTTTTTTTTTGTTGTTGTTGTTCTTTTCTTGATACGTTATGCTTAAAGGTGAGTTTTGATCTGTGTGATTTAGATGACATATTATTCATCAGGAGATATAAAAAAATTTACAAGACAAAATAGATCATGTTTCAAAAGCATGTAGACAACCAGTGGTTGATCTTTGGGGTTAATAGACTCATTTCTTGGTATTGCTTTCGTAGTCTTAGGATCATCAAAGGTTATTCAATTGTTGCAGCTACTGGTGTGGGGTTTATGGTACGAAAATAGCATGTTTTCAACAACATATGACATGTACTTGGTTTCTTTAACCATGAACCAATGAATGTAGGAAATAACTGGTAAAGTTCATATGGCTTAAAGCCATCATTCAAAATTCGAAGCCATAACATCGTTTGTTCTGTTGTGTCTGCCTGAATTTCTTTACGGAAGAGCAAGTGAAAATTATATTTTGAATTCTTCCTTGCAGTAAAAAAAAAGCATATTATAACTGATCTGTTGTTCAGTGCTTAACAAATTGACGTACCATTATACTGTCAGATGTGCATGCATTATCGAACTGGGAGGGAAAATGAGTGAAGAAAATGCACTCATGCATTTGACTGTTGCAGAGTTATGCATTTATCAGGTTTTCCTCTGTTTTTTCGCTAACCTGCAGGCCAGACCACCTTATGCAAGGTCTTAGGGCCAAATTTTATGCCAATATCAATACGGAAGCTAAAGAACCTGAAGCTGTGCCCGCTGTGCCATTGCCTGCTAGAAGAAAGGAGAGGTCTCTCTCTTCCTTGGTTAGCACACCAAGTATTCCAAGCCAGACGGCAGTGACTAGAAGAAGAAGAAGGCCTGCGGCACGAAAGTCTTCTGCTTCACGAGAATCGGGTTGTACCATTGAGGAGCTACGTAAGAAGGTGGAAGCTCTGCCAGAAAGCTCAAGCTCTCCCGTGAATATAAGCAAGAGTTCAAAAAATCAAAAGCAGGTTAACAGTTTGGTTGCTCTTTGTGATTCTTCCGATTAAATTCTTGCGGCCTGAATTCTGAAATTAGTGATACCCTTGCTTTAGTTAGTAACAATTGCTGCTTAATTTTGTAATGCTGCAGAATTGTGCAGCGGCAGAGACCTCTGAGCAAGACATGCCTAATAAAGGTTTAGAGCGTAGAGATGAACCTTTGGAAGCGATGAATGATCTATGGACACCCTTAAATTGCCTGGTAGAAGCTGCAGGAATAAAAAAAGTTAATAAGGCCAATTCACAAGGGATGTCTGTTGCACAACCTACACCGTCCTCCATGACTAATGGTGAAGAACATGCGCCTAAAGCCAATGTTGCGGAAAGTGGGAACAAAGAAGTTCATGATGACGAGAATGGGTTAGCTGCCGTATCATCCATCTCAGTAAAACCTAGAAAGGCACGTGGAGGTCGACGAAAAAAAGCAGTTGTTTCGGAGGGACAGAATGTTACAGGCCAAGATGTTGTTAATGCTGAAAGCAGTCAATGTCAGAAAGTTACAGGGGAACAGAATGTTACAAGCCAAGGTGTTGTTAATGCTGCAAGCAGTCAATGTCAGAAAAGAATTACTCCAATTTGGTTCACATTAGTTGCTTCTGATAACCAGTGAGTCTACTTTTTCCCAAGAACTAGGAATAATTATAATATATATGATTTCATTGCCTTGCATGTTATATTTTTTTTTTGTCAATGAATTTTTATGCAGGGAAGGAATTGCACCCTTGCCACAGCTACCTCCTAAATACGTGATGATAAGGTGAGTATTTGCACCAGCACATCCTGCATCCTGTTTCTGATTTCTCGATATATTTCTCAAAAAGATCACATGCCCCTAGAATGAGTATTTGCACCACGTTTACTAGTGTTAGTGGGATTCCTATAGCTCTATCGGTATATTTCAAACATTATAATGTCATGTTTTGCTTGATTTGCTCTGGAGTCTGGGTCATGGTATTAGTGCCTCGCTAGGCGACTTGTGTATATGTGGCATATATTCAACTAGTATATCTGAGGTTGTCGGCCACGTCTTAGCCAAAGAATTTGGTAAGTACCTTGAAATACATGCGGGTGATGCCAGTGTTCTATTAGCAAAGCTGGTGGTGTTAATTTCATTAAACCAAGATAAACTACCCCTGTATATGGCCGAGTAGTCAAGTTTACTAAGGCAACCTTAAGAGTAGGGATGACCCTCTTATCAATCTGCCAAGGTTCAGTGATGTTTAATTACAAGTCCCTTCTATAATTTCAGAGGAAGTGTGAAGATTAGAACATAGAAGTAGGAATCACTCTATTTCTAATAAATGCAATGGCTAGTTTCAGATTCTGACCTAGTTGCATTTGATTATAAAAACTTGAACAAGATCATGTTTAGTGCTCCCTTGCTTTGGGTGGCTCCATTATGGTGGATAAAGTTATTTATTTGAACACTTTTCAAAACATAATGAAGGTATGCTCCATCCATACTCAATAATATCAATAGTCGGGTACTTTGATCAATCGTTATAGGCAAATATTTTTTTTCTGTCTTGGTTCTGTTTTGAATATGTTTTTGATGGGATGTAACGAATCAGGGTTTTGTTAAATATATGCTTCTCTTTCTAACTGTTGCTGAGGTTTTCTATACACCCCTACCCCCCACCAAAGCCAACAGAAATTAAAAATAAAAAAAGAGAGAGAGAGAAAATAAATCTTCGGTTTGCCATGTACACTGCACAGACTTTTCGAAGCAAAAATATTAGTAATTGCATACTGAAAAGTCCATCTTATTTGTTTCTGCCATAGGAATGTCAATTTACCAGTTTCATATATCAAGCAGTACGCTGCGCAAAAACTAAATCTTCAAAGCGAATCAGAGGTAAATTCACATACTTAATTATCTGTCCCAATGATCCAATCCATATGCTCCTTTTATTTCTGTTTTTAAATGTAATCTTGTTGTTTGAACATGTCCCTCTATGTTGTAGCTATGCATACTAAAAATTTCAGTGTTACCATTCACATTTGGATTTTAAGATCGCATGTATGTGGAAGAATTTTGAAATGCTTGTGAATAAAACATTTGTTGAAGCAGAAAATGTGGCTCTTTATCCAGCTGGCTGGTGAAATAGATTTATAGCATCAACCAACATTCGGTTTTCCAATATCGATCTAGTTGAAAAATAATTTAAGTAAAGATGAAGTAAAGCATAGACCAAAGAGAAAAGCAGCGGTGATTTTTCTGAAATATGACGAACAAAACCAACTTAGCAATGATGAAGTATAATGATATATATGTTTCTCTCTCTTTCAATGGTAAATATGGAAGTAACCTAAGGCAATTTACCTTCTGAGGAATGAAATAGATTGAAAGGGGGCGAGTAAACTTGTGGCAGTTTATTATATTGTTGTTTGTGTGCATTTGAAGTCAACTTTTGCTGATTATGCGAGTTTCACAGGTGGAGTTAACTTTGCAAGGTCAGCCACTCCTCCCCACCTTGCAGATGCATAACATAATAGATATGTGGTTGCAGATAGCGCCATCTGAACTAGTGAAGGCAACGGTTGGCAGCTCAGCCAAGGATTTCGTTATGGTTATAGGCTATGGTCGGAAAGCGACTCAGCGATCTTAGAATGTTTAAATTAGCAACCTCCTTTTCTGTCATACATGAGGACAAGCCCGGCGTTTCACCTCTTTATGTTTTACTTCTTCCTGATGCTCGAATAATTTCAAACATTCAAATTGGAATTTGTTGTTGTAATATGGTTAGTTAGATGCCTGCATGAAGTGTAGATGCTTATATAACATGTGGTATGATCTGTCGCTTATAATGCTCTAGGTTCTCTTTTAATATCTCAACTGTAATAAGTAAAATCTATGGTGAAACAATGTTTCCATCATAGATCACTTTGAAACAATAGGTTAGTTTCTGGCTTATGTTGTACTAACTTGGGATTAGTGGCTTCATTCGTGTTATTTCTTTTATGAGATAAATATGTTGTGATGCAAGCTCTGATCTCATGACACCGAGTGAGCGATGCAGCAGAGGAACTAGTTCCATGAAAAGTGATAAGAAAGCCGAGGTGTCAGTTGAGTTAGCAGGAAGTGATTCACAAATTCTCTCGGTAGAAGGTGAAAACCGGATTCATGTTTCTGGTAAGACATGTTGGGAATTAGTGCTAAAAATTCCTATATAGAGTGGTAAGACCTCTCTGAAGGGGTAACATCCCATATGAGCAGGTGTGGCCTATTTTATTTCGGTCTTGACCCTTTCTGTATGAGGCACTTGGACCCTCCATGAGCCATGCCGGTTGGCTCTGCTTCTGCCTTGGTATGGTTGATCATCCTTGTTTTGCTGTATTTTGTGTCAATGGGTGGCTCTGCAACTTCTTATGGGCACAGGCATCTCAGGTAATTCAGGCTTATGATTCTTCATTTTTCGTTTATCGCCTTTTTTTTCCTAGGTGCTCATTTTGTTTCTTATCAGAACGCTTTGAAATGTATATATATGTGTGTGTGTGTATTGTAGAGCTGGACAATGGCTAAAACTTTTTCCCTCTTAGGCCCTGTTTTGTAACTGGTTTTGGTAGCAGTTTTTTGGTTTTTTGTACGAAATGGTGGTACCAACCCATGTTTGTTAGGATTGGTGTTGGTTCAACAGTACTAAACCAATGGTACCAAATGGTGGTATCAACCCATGATTTTGGAACCATCTAATGAGATGGTTTTTGGTGGTGCGGTACTGTAGCAACCAAAACCAAAACCAAATGGTTGCACCATCTCACCCCAAACCAAAACCAAATAGTTACACCATATTAATATATTTATATTAATATTAAAATATATTTTTGGAAATTATATTAATATTAAAATATATATGGAAATATTTTAATATTAATATATATATTTGGAAATTTAATATATTTTAATATTATAGTTTTATTATCTTTCCTAAAAATTAATATATTAATATTAATATATTGTAATGTATTAGTATTAAAAAATATTTTTGGAAGTTATTTTAATATTATAGTTTTATTATCTTTCCTAAAAATTAATATATTAATATTAATATTAATATATATTTTTGGAAATTTAATATATTTTAATATTATAGTTTTATTATGTTTCCTAAAAATTAATATATTAATTTATTAAAATATTTTAATATTAATATATTAATATTAAAATATATTTTTGGAAGTTATTTTAATATTATAATTTTATTATCTTTCCTAAAAATTAATATATTAATATTATTAATATTTTAATATTAAAATATATATTTGGAAATTTAATATATTTTAATATTATAGTTTTATTATTTTTCCTAAAAATTAATATATTAATATATATTAATATTAAATATATTTTAATATTATAATTTTATTATCTTTCCTAAAAATTAATATATTAATATTAATATATTATTAATATTTTAATATTAAAATATTTATTTGGAAATTTAATATATTTTAATATTATAGTTTTATTATCTTTCCTAAAAATTAATATATTAATATTAATATATATTAATATATTAATATTAAATATATTTTAATATTATAAATTTTAATATTTATAAATAAAATGTGAAACCATTCCAAGTTACCAAACATGATTTTGTTTCAAAATTTCAATCCATACCAACTCTACCAAACATGGTTTAGTTTTTTAGCATAACTTTTTCTCACACTAAAACCATCTGCACCAAACATGGTTTGGAATCAAAATAAAACCACACCAAACCAAATTCAACCCAACCCAAACCAAAACCAAAAACTAACACCACACCGTTACCAAACGCAACCTTAAAGTCCTTGGTAGTGATCTCTTGGTCCTCAACCAGAGGGTAAAATTTACTCTTCTAGGATAGAAGTTTCTGAAGTAGTGCAACATATCATACATTGGAGGTGGAGGAAGAAGAGCAGTGCTTGCAGGTGCTGTCAATATGGAAAAACCATTTCAGTAGTGTGTACTGATTATGAACCATGTATATGAAAGCCTCCATTATGAATTTTATTTGTCTTGTTTGTCGAAACCATGCAAACTGAGTATATTGTACTTTGACATGACGCAAATACCATCCTCGGGCGTGAGAAAGCACAGTAGCTGCATACAGAAAAGGCTGCAATACTTGAGTTGCGACTACTACTAATTTTATTATCATTATTAAGTCATAGTATACTTCGCACAATAGCTATTCCCATGACTATGAAAGAAGCATTATCACCCAATTAACCTGTGCAAACCAGAGCAAAAGCAAATATTATTTACATGAAATGGTCTTGAATTACATGGGCAACCTATGGTTCTACTTATATTATTTGGATTCAAACCATACAAGTAGAGCCTAAAACATGGATACGGACCGGGAAGTAAATTAATCCGCTCTATTTCAAGCCCTGCAGGCAACGCACTAGCTTCAAAATTCAGAAGCAGTCAACAATCTTCAATGTTACATTCCTGTGCGATATATATCATACATGGAACCACATTTGACGCAAGTGAGAGAGAAAATGTAAATGGTAAGTGACCATTACTCGAGGACACTGCTGGACAAGGTACTTTAACAGCTCTGGATATCAAACGAGTGGATTTATATGATACAATGCTGGATTTAAATGATCAAATTGATACAACACCTATCAATATAAGTTCATGCCACAGCCTCTCTGTGCATATTGCACAAGTCTAGCAACATTTATACAAGCCAATCACAAGTCTTACAATTCATATTTCAGTTTATTCAACTTTCTATCACCATAGCCATGGTCCGTTGGCCACATAGTGGTCTGGAATGGATAAATAAAACTATGCAAGAAAGGATAATTTTCCCCTAAAATAAAAATAAAGGATTATAAATAACTCATTCAATATAAGAAACTGCATTGCTGCATGTTGTACCTAAAAAAGATGTAGGTTAGCATGTTGATTCTACTTTGAAGAGAGGAAAAATGTGAAGAACAAATCCATAAGAATCATGTTTTAATCATAATTTTCTCTCTTATCTACTGACTCGTGATTTACAGTTCCCCCAATGGTACTGAGGCCTTGTTTGGCAGAGTTTGTGCTTTTACTTTTACACAAAAGATAAAGAGAAGCAGAAGATGTTTTGAGAAGATGGTACCCCTAGCTTCTTCAAAACGTTTTTCCAAGACTCAAAAAAAAACTCTTCTAAATTTTTTGTCAAATATCGTTGAAAACAACTTTTTTTCCAGCTTTTTCCTCTAGGAAGCCAAAAGCATCGTTTGAAAAGTCAAGCCAAACAGAGCTGAGTGAATCTGCATATGCAAGATAATAATCCATTTTAATTGTCCTATTGAGATCACAAAGCACCCCCAATGACACATGCTGCTAACAAATGTAGCCTAATCCAGAAACAGAAGTATTGGGATTGAAGATTCCAACCTAGAGAACAGAAAAAGGCCCAGATAACACCTAGGATCACATGCCCATGGTCAATTCACAGCAGTGGCACGTCTCTAATTTATTCAATTAGTGAAACGATTGAAGTACAGTTTTAGGTTAGTGAATCCCTATAAAGCCATCCTTTCAACAACTACGACAAACAAGACCTAAACCCACCAGCAAAGTCAATGGACACCTCCAGTAATTTGATTCTCAAAGAATGTCCAACTCCAGAAACAAGTTTAACTAATTTATCACCAATATTGAAACTACATTACAGCTCAAGTCACCAATTTATATAGTGAAAAGTTAAATCAGCTTTCTCTGTTTCAGGTAGGTATTAGCATTTAGCAGTATTTGTCATTGTGCACAAACAAAACAAGATCTACAACCAGATAAATGACCAGACTTCAATCCCTCCCTATTTCTCCAATAAAGAAAGAAAGAAAGAAAGAAATCAAGTCACAAACCAACAATCATGAAAGAAAAGGTAAGCCATACTTGATAACTTCAATGTACAGAACAGTACAATGAGTGACTAATCTGCATATGAAAGAGAGTTGATGCATTTTGATTGTCCTATTGGGATCACATACACATACTCATAAACAAATGTAGACTAAACATGCAACATTAGTGTTGGCCCTGTTGGGCTTCGAGGTTCCAACCTAAAGCACAGGAGAAGCACCAGATAACACCTAGGATTGCAGGCCTGCAGTCAACTCACAGCAGTGGCACAGCTCTACTTCTTGCACAAGTAGTTTAAGATTATACACTAATCCATGATTTCCTAAAAAAATACCATCCTTTCAACAATTACAACAAAAAGAATTCTAAATCATCGTCATCGTCCTTGTCTTAATTCACTTGAGTGGAGTTGGCCAAATGAATTCTATCTCTACACTATTTTTTATTGCCTGCTTATATCTGGTCGCCCTTTGTGTCCCAACTTCTAGTACAACTTTTTTCTTCTATGCTTCACTAACACGTCTGTAAGCCTCCGATGGATTTTTCCTAACCATCTCAATCTAAATGCCTCCAGAAAACCAATGGACTCATCTTAAGGGTCCTATAGAGTGATTTAATTTTGAAGGATGTCCATTTCCACAAACAAGTTCGACTAATTCATCACCAATATCACAACTACATTACAGCTTAAGTCACCACTTCCCAGATACAATCAAAACAGCATTCTCTGTTTGAGGAAGGCATTAGCTGCGTTTTTCATTCTGCACAAGCAAGACCTACAACCATAAAAATGACCAGAAATTACCCACCCCCATTTTTAATCCAAACCAAATCAAATGGGAAGCAAAGTAAATCAAGTCACAAAGCAAAACAATTATGTATGAAAGATATACCATAGTCAATAATTACTCCAATGCACAGAACATAAAAATCACTAATATAGATGTTGAAATGTTGCAGGGACTCAATTATATAATAAAATGTTGCAAACATTCATAGAACACAGTAGTTGATTACTCCAATGTTGAGTACAGAGCAATCACTAAACTAGATGTTAAAATGTTGTAGACATTCAGTTATATTGAAATGTTGTAGACATTCAATTGTATATAACCCAAAAAAAAAAGAGTACAAGAATGCAAGAACTAACCCAAATCTACATTCATGTACCCCAGAATCCAGCAGAAATCAAACAGGGCTGTACTCTCCATCAGCACTGTCCACAACCGAAAACAAAGGCCCATACGGCGATTCTTGATCATCAACATCATCGATAGCCCTAAACGCCGCGTGAACACAAACAACCGACACCCCAATCGCAATCGCCACAACCACATTCAACCACACAGAAGTCAAAATTAGGGCAAAGACTGTGACCACAGACATCACAGCAAGAACCGCCCGATCATCGACCTCTCGATTGAGGACCACCAGAGGCTCGTCGCGGAAGAGGTAGAGATAGAGCCAAGCGGCGAACGTGATGAGGAAGACGATGATGGAGATGGGGTGGTACAAGAGGCTCAAGAAGAGGACGAGGAGGACGATGATGGTGTAGTTGGCGCGAAATTGGTGGAGGTTGATGCGGAGGCGGTAGGTGACTTCGGAGAAGGAGAGGGGGAGGCTGAGGGCGGAGGGGCGGAGGAGGTCTGGCCAGGGGCGGATGACGGCGGCGAGGGAGTGGCGGATGTGGGTGGTGCGGGAGAGGAAGGAGGTGGAGGTGGGGGACGGTGAGATTGTGGTGTATTCCGGTGGTGGTGGTGGTGGTGGTGGCGACGACATTGGAGGAGGATCTCCGATTAGGGTTTGGATGCTCTGTGGACTGAGTTTAGGGCCGCAAGACTTGGACGGTGAGCCGTTGACTGTATTGTATGCGTGATATATATATATATATATATGGGTTAAATGCAAAAAAACCCCTATACTATTTTCTCTTTCTAAAATAACCCCCTGCACTAAAGGATTGCCCCCTAAACTATGTAAATGTTGCAATTTACCCAATTCCGTTATAACACCGTTAGTGGACATTTGTTTGGACAGTTTTACCCTTCATTAAATAAGGCTTTGTTTGGCCAAACCAACTTAAGCTTTCAACTTTAGTGACGTGGCAATGCA
The DNA here is from genome assembly GCA_963922005.1 of Cornus suecica. Taxonomy (NCBI): domain Eukaryota; kingdom Viridiplantae; phylum Streptophyta; class Magnoliopsida; order Cornales; family Cornaceae; genus Cornus; species Cornus suecica. The sequence goes on from OY998246.1 coordinate 5,597,301, forward strand.
AATCTCCCACAATCAATGCACCTGTGACAACACACACTTTATATATTAAAAAATAATATTGGGAAGAAATATTTATTTCATAAAAAAATTATATATTCTAGAAAAGATCAATCTACCCCCTTGTTATAAGAAATATTTTTTTTGAAAAAAATAATTTTCTGAAAAATAAATATAAAAAATATGTAAAAACAATTCAAAAAAATATTTTGGAAGAAATATAAATATTTGGAAAATATATATTTCAAAAAAAAATTCTGGAAAATAATATTTTGGGAATTAATCCGGGAAAAAAAATTCTGGAAAAAATCCGGGAAAAAGTTTTTTGGAAAATTTCTGGAAAAAAATCGAAAAAACAATTCCTGGAATATATAATAAAAAAAATTTGGAAAATTTTTTCCAGATTAATATATAGGAATCAAAATCTGAGAAAAAAAAAATCGGGAAAAATTTTTTTTTCGAAAAAATCAGGGAAATAAATTAATCTGGAAAAAAATCGAAAAAAAAATTCTTGAAAAAATTTCTAAAACTGTTTTTTGGAAAAAAAAATTAAATATTTAGAAAAATATTTTGGGAAACATTTATATTTTTCCCGGACTTTTTCTAGTAATATATTTTTGGAAAAAATATATAAATAATATTTGGAAAAGGCAATTTCTAAAAAAATACATGTAAAAAAAGTCAGTTAGTTTTTCAAGAAAGCAGTATTGTTGTTGTGGCAATTTCTCCACTTAACAAATTATCTTATGCTGATTGATGATGATTAATTACTACTTCATCAGGCAAGCATAATAGTCAGTGTGGTCTCTATTAACCCAAATATTGGCTCCAGAAATCTGAACGAAAGCTAATTTTTTTTTACACGTATTTTTTAAAATATTTATATTTTTTTAGAAATTGCTTTTTCCAAATATTATTTATATATTTTTTCCAAAAATATATTACTAGAAAAAGCCCGGAAAAAATATAAATGTTTCCCAAAATATTTTTCTAAATATTTAATTTTTTTTCCAAAAAACATTTTTAGAAATTTTTTCAAGAATTTTTTTTTTGATTTTTTTCCAGATTAATTTATTTCCCGGATTTTTTCGAAAAAAAAAATTTTCCCGATTTTTTTTTTCTCAGATTTTTTTGACTTTTTTTACATGTATTTTTTAAGATATTTATATTTTTCAGAAATTGCTTTTTCCAAATATTATTTATATATTTTTTATATTTGTATGAGTTGTTTGGCCAAACAAAGCCTTATTTAATGAAGGGTAAAACTGTCCAATAAATGTCCACTAACGGTGTTATAACTGTGCACATAGATGAGGGGGGTTAAGTGCTAAAAAGGGGATAGTATGGGGGGTTTTTTGCCAAAAGCATAGATTGGGGGGTTATTTGAAGAAAGAGAAAATAGTATAGGGGGGTTTATTGCATTTAACCCTATATATATATATATACAACAGAGGTGGAAATTGAAGAGGGAGACTGGGTCCAAAAATGAATACTTGGGTCCGAGTAAATGAGTTTCTCACTTGGATCCCCAAGTCAATTCTAAATTCAACATTTCTTAACTTCTAAGGAAAGGGCATTTTAGAAAATAGCCAATACTTGTTCCCAATTTAATATTTATATGATCTTGAACTAAATGATTCTATAATTTATGTATTGAGTTGTAATTATTATAATTCAAAGTTATACAATAACTTTTTTTTTTTTTTTTTTTTGACATGCACTTTCGAAAATCTTTCAAAAAGCGATAACAAGTGAGGTATTCATTTTATAATGAGATTAATGAGTTGCAAACTGCAATATTTACCCGTCCAATCACTACTTAGATGAATTGCAAACTGTAATATTTATTCGCTATAGTTAATCACAAATTGCCTCCGAATTTTAAAATAAATTAAAAAATAATAATAAATAAGTACCAACACATTAGAAAGTGTAGATATCATTATAAGACACCAATAATCTTTCATCCATATTATTCGAGTTTCATTTTCAAAACTAATATTGTTCGAGTCCAAAATTCATTGATATATTATTCGATTTTCAATTGATGGAGTCCTTAAAACCCATACCTCAAACCAGATTTATAAACCTGCAAAATCAATGTAGGAAGCCAATCCACTAGTAATATCATAAATTCATGCATGTTGATAACTGCACCATTGCTGTTAGAATTCCCATAAGTAGAACAATCTGAACAGAACTAACTTTGCCAAAAGCATTAGAACTATGCAGCAGTCAAACCTCACCTAATCCAGAATTTACACCATAACATTAGACAACAAACGACTTTACTTAGGTAGAACACCAGTACAGTCATAACAAAATGTCATACGAAGACGCTCAACATAACGAACTTCTGACAAGGAAATTTATTTCATCACGAAACAGGTCCGAGGAAATCACCATCCAAGCTGACAACTGCCATGAATTCCTTTTCAGCCTCGATGTACCTCGTCCCAATCACAATGACACGCACAACCATGTCTTTCTCAATCTTTGACATCTTGTCATTCATGAAAACGGGATTTTCTCCAGGCACGTAACGATAGTCCGACATTTTCTGGTTAGAGAGATACATGTTCTCAACAGGCCCGCATCTCAGGAAAACCCCATGCTTCAGAATCTTGTGGACAACTCCCTCCAAGATCTCTCCCCTGTAAATCTTGAACGTGAGGGCACTGAAATCTACGGGGAAGAGCACGTCCCCTGTGTTTTGCCTGACCTTTCCTTCGCCAATTTTCTCCATAGTTGTCACAGCAAGACAATAACCGAGATCTTTCGTGGCCTTCTTAGCAGCAAAGTCATCCATTAGTCGAACAATGATTGATCTTTGAAGCATCAACCCTTTAGCATCCAGGGATTCAGCAGGAACTATGACATTCCATGACAATCTCACTTTCAGAAACATTTCTGCACCTGCCATGGTGGCCAAAACAAAGCTATGTAATCTATATGCAATGGTGATGTTAAAACAGTATGCAATTCATGTTCAACCTCTTGTAGGATCTATTAAGACGAATAATTTGATAAGTAAAAACATATTCAGATAATTGCTCTCTAAAGAAGAGAAAGGAACATAAAACAATTTATATTTGAAAAATGTAGTTATTAGCAACACAACATATTTTCACCTTTGAGATGCTTCTCAGCAAAGAATGATTGGCATTTTCTTCTCTCTTTTTCTAAATAAAACCAGGCATTGTGACCCTTTGAGATGCTTCTCAACAATGATTATATTGGCATGATCTTCTTTCTTTTATCTTATCAAAAACGATTCACATGCACAACTTGACATGCTATACAGGTATGCCAAAAAAAATTCTCAAAAAAGTTTGTTACGAACATAAACATTTGAACCGTCAAAATATACAAGTCAAAATCCAGTAAAATTTCACCTCTTTGCCACTTATTAAATAATTGACGATAAACAGAAAGACATTCATAATGATGTTCACTAGAGAACTATACAAAAGCATTGTCAAATGAAAATCAGCCATATACTCAAATTATTGGAAGCTTAAATGCAAATCAAGTATTCATGAAGAAAACAACAATGAAGCAATATACATTATAACCATGTTAGAGAAACCCCAAATGTGAAAACACGAACTCATTGAAACGATGGTCTATTAAACGCATTAACAACCGGAAGAAAAAGAATTTACACAATAATAAACGTTTCAAAAAAAAATATCTAACTGAAACGGAGCAACAAGAGAAGCATGAAACAAAGTTTTAGCTTTTTACTACGAATACCCCTATACATTAGAGAAGTAGTATACCAAAGTAGCTACTAGGTGTATTATGTGCATTGCAAATACATCTAGTTGAACTGAAGCAATAAAAGAAGCATGAAACAAACTGTTAGCTTTTACCATACGAATACCCCTATGCATTAATTAACTACAGCAAAGTAGATATTATTGGATGTCTTATGTGCTTACAAATATAATACACATACAAATATATACGCATGTAATTTACTAATCAGATATAACATGGTAGAGAAATTTTTAAGAAGGAGCAACCATATTTACTAAATTCATTGCTTCATTCACTTTTTCCTCTTTTCCGCCTACAAGAAGTTTACCAATTAGTGGTTGTATGGGTCAGGAAATTATTAGCCCAGCAGGGCAAATGGGTAGGCCCAATACGCATGAATAGCCATTTGAAGGAATATTCTACCAGCTCATTTCTTGGGTAAGGGAGAAAATCCAATCACTAAAATTAAGGGGATTGGGCTAAGCAAATCAATCCAATCAGATAACAATCAAATCCCGTCTTTAGGGGATTTGATTGATACGCATTCTTAATGGGCCTCAAGCCCATTTATTCATGTATAAATATGTGCTATGGTATCAATAAAAGATTCATTCTTGTGTGGTGCACTTTTTGGCATTTACAGTGGTGCATCAAAATCACTCGTGAAAGGGTCATCTGTTAACAGATTTCCTAATGAAAATCCTACCATAAGTTTAAAATAAGTAACTCCAAAAATAAGAGGGACATCTGTAGAAGAAAATTAACAACACAATTCTGCATAAATTCAAATGTATCAGAGAAGCTAGTTAAGCTCTTCACTTTCAAAATATTACTGAAATTATAACTACCTCATAGACATAACTGAATCCAACAAGTTACAAATGCACACTAACATATATAGAACCCTTGAATCCTCCATCTTCCCCTCTCCCTCCCCCCAGCTACCAAAAAGGACAAGCCACAAGCTGGCTAGGGGGCTGGTGAAAAGAAATATGTGCGCAGAACCAAGTAGGGTGAGAGGATAAATTATCAGGTAGGCCCGTGACAATGCAATACGCCAACTTTATGTTAACATCAATCAGCTTCTTGTTAGTGAGTTGCTTTGTAATAATTTCTCATGGTAAGATTCACAAAGTAGGGTTTGTCCTGGGGAGATGCACAAATGGTAGGGGCAACAAAATATTGTGCACAAAGCAGGTTTTGTCCAAGCCTCCAAGGACCATTAAGAGCAGGCTGCATCTAAACCAAATATAAACTGTTTCGGTAAACCATGTATGACTTAACAGGACCACAGTAAAGTAACCAAATTTCCAAGGTTGACCAAACTTTGAACACAGTGTCAGTGTCCTACCTTAAAAATTAACGATAATAAACTCTTCAAGGATATTTAGTTGATACAGGAAGAAGAAGCTTCTCCTCACTGTATGTTGAACTTCAAGAAAGTAAATATCAAGATTCACCCAGTGTTGTATCAAAAAAGACTATTTAAAGTTTGGAGTGGAAAAATGAATTTCAAGAGAGAAAATGGAAGTGAAATGAAGACCATTAGCACACGCCACACAACACCAATTGAAATGTAAACAAGGGGAGAGAAAAATGATCCCGAGTGTGTGATTGGAAAGAAAAAGGATGGTTCAAACCATCATCTATTCATCTAACTTGTAAGATGATTTCTAGCAATTACCATAGTTAACTAACAACGCAAGAAAGATTCCACCATTTGACACCAATGGCAAGGTGGTCCTAACCATCTTTAGATGACGCGGTGGCCAAGTGAATTGGAATACAAGAAGATTAGGTAGGAAATTCCCATTTTAATTAAGGTCAGAGTGCTAAGACTTATTTTAGATTCAAATCCTATGTCATAATTAAATTAGTGAATTCTAGGCAAACACTTTTACTTATCAAAAAACTAATAATTAAATTAGTGAACCAAGACAAAATATTCAAATACTCAGATTGTGCAACTTAATATAGTCCACATCATTAATTCAACAACTGGCACTTGCCCCCGTTATGCATCTCATGACACTCCCTAATCACCCAAAAACAATCAAAGTAGGATCACTACAATAAATAAAACTAGGACAACGTGCAACACGAATAACATGTTTTCAAGTATTGACAATAGCTAGATTTCAGTCTACATTCATCAATAATGTGCTGGGGGGGAAAAAATAAAAAGTAAGGTAGCATTACAAGACCCAAAAAAAATATTCCAGAAACTGAAAAGGAGTGAAAGGAAAATACAAAAAGGAACAGTCACATACTAAAACATGGTTAATAGAAGTCATTGGCATATGGTCATCAGATTGATATTTGGTTTCAAACTGTTATTTCTACAATCCAGAAGATATTTAGGTACTACAAGGGTAGACTATATGTAATGATATGTTTATAATCATACTTTTTCTCCTGTGATATCATAAGATTTTGAAGAATTCCCCTTTGGCAACAAGAACCCACAACCTCTTACATGGGAAGATGGGAAGATACCACTTGAGCTAAAGGCTTTACAGAACAAGATTTAGATTTAAAAAATAATCGAATTAGAAATTTAGAAAATATGTCAGTATTAAGATCAAGATAATGGGGGCAGCTTTATCTAGTTGACATTTTCTTCATTTTAAACTTGTATGCTATTTTTAATGATAGTAAATATGCCCCTAAAAATTATCAAAAGGGATTATTTACTCTTAATCATTCTAAGCACTTTCTTTTCTCAAAATTTTGTTAGGGTAACAACAGAATCATTTAAAGTTTCATAAGATCAACTATACAACCACAGGGTTGTCAAGTACAACAAATCAGCAAGTCAAGAACATGAGATGCATCATCATACAAATAATCCAGAATCTCACATATCATAAACCACGAAAACACAATTATATTTACCAATTGAAAAATTACACATACGGAGAGATAAAACACCATCCTTTGTTTACATCAATCAGCTGCCAAAACATCCATAAAGAGCAGAATTCACAGACAAATTCCTTTTATTACCCCCTTATTTGGTAGTTTTATTTTCACAAATCACCAAGTCTCAACTTAAAATTATAGTAACCAAGCAAATGACAGCCCATGGTAGCAACTCACCAAAAAAAAAAAGTCCCAACAATTTTGCATGGAAAAAGACAGAGATTGGGAACGCACAGGCAGAGGAAAAACAATAGGGTTTTTTTTACAGACGAAAGACAGTGAGAGACGGGAAAAAACAGATACAGTGGAAAGCTTGAAGAAAGTTACCAAGACAATAAACAGTTCTCAGTGTGTATTTCTCTCTCCCTCTCTCTGTCTCTCTCTCTCTGTGCATGTGTGTGTGTGTGTGTGTGAGAGAGAGAGGGATGTTTGTGACGGAAAGAACAAGAAACGAAAATGAAGAAATAGAGAAAATTTTCTATTGTGCAAGGAAAAATCGAAAAACAAAAACAAAGAGAAATTAGGGTTTGCTCTGGAAACTAGGGTTTGTGGTGATTGAAGAATGAAGAAGAAGAGGAAAGTAAAAGGTAGCACAGAAAATCACCAGAAGGGTTTATGCTATAGGGTTTGGTCAGACCCAACTGGTCAATCAATCAAAACCCAAATACACACTCAAAACACAAACACATTCCATCAATCGAACCAAAATAAAGAAGCAAAAGTACAAAAACCCAAAATCACGATACAAAAACAAACCAAAACAGAGTGAAGGTAACGAGTAACAATCTCCATTGACTATGTATATCTATATCTGTATGTATATACAATATAAATGCATAGAATTTCATGTGGGTTTCATGGAAAACCAAACCTGGTCGGTGCCCAAAAGAAGAATCGTCCGGTAGGTTGACCTTTCCAAGGTGCTTCCCTGTGTTCGCTCTCACTGGTACACCCCCACCTCTGTTCTGCTAGTATTATATATGGCCCAAACTCGTGGTAAGCGTGGAAGCGCGTGTATATGCGCGCGTAAGATGCGCTTGGAATAATCTAATTCAAGCTTTCGAAATTGGAATTAGGGTTTACTTTAATAAATTCCCTTTTGATATTGAATTTAATCAACTAATCCATACTCTACTGTGTTCACTTTGCCCTCTATATTATTCAATTTTATCACTATGTCCCTTCCTCACATTTTGAGTCAAAATGTCTAAATTACTCTCCCTTAATAATATAAGGGGGTTTAGTGAAATCAATCCTTACAAAAATTATTTTTCAAAAATAAATTATATTTTTCGTAAAAACTATAAATTTCAAAATATATATATATATTTCGGAAAATATGATTTTTTCCAAAAAATATATATTATGTTCCAAAATATGAATTTTTTACGAAAATAATTTTTTTTGCGAAAAAAAATATATTATGTTCCAAAATATGATTTTTTTTCCGAAAATTTGTTTTTTGCTAAAAAGTATATATTATGTTCCAAAATATGAATTTTTTCTGACAAATATTTTTTTTGAAAAAAATATATATTATGTTCCAAAATATGATTTGTTTTCCGAAAAATAATTGTTTTACTAAAAAGTATATATTATGTTCCAAAATATGAATTTTTTCCGAAAAATATATATTATGATCCAAAATATAAAAAATTTCCGAAAAATAATTTTTTTGCGAAAAAGTATTTATTATACTTCAAAATATGATTTTTTTTGCGAAAAATATAATTGATTTTCAAAAAATAATTTTTTAAAATTGTTGATTTCACTAAACCCCTTTATACTATTGAGGGTAGTTTAAGCATTTTGACTTAAAAATGTGAGGTGAGGGAGCATAGTGATGAAATTGAATAATATAGGGGCAAAGTGGATACAATGGGAGTTAGTTGATTAAACTGGATAGTATAGGAGGGTTTCTTGAAATTAACCCTTGAAATTATTATTGACGGTATATTAGTTTATAACTTCAATTTTATAAAAGGTAAAGTGCATTAAACCCCTGAACTATTTTCTCCCTCTCAACTAACTCCCTTGAACTAACTCATTAGCCTCTTAAACTATCAAAAACTTACAAGTCACTTCATTCCATTATAACACCGTTAGTTAAATTAAGATAATTTGCACTTAGATCCCTTTAGGTTTTGGTTAATTGCACTCACCCCCTGAGATTTCATTGTTCTTGCAATGACACCCCCTAAAAGGGGAGAAATGATCGGAATGCCCTTGTGTTGTCTCCCTTACTTCATGAGACAAATATCTAGGTGGTGAAATTACATCCATGCCCCAAGATGAAAACCTTATAATATATATATATATATAACAATTATTCTAAAATGTGAGGGGTTAAAAATATTTTCAAACATTTTCTTCAAAATAAATATTAATGAATTAATATATATTAGTTGAAGTGAAACTCTAAGGAGTATGTCAAAACGATATAGAGTAAAAGAAAAAGGGTTGGAAATATTTCAATACTTTTAAAAAATAATAACAATTAATTAATGTGCATTACTTGAAGTGTAACTCTAATGAATATTTCAAAAGATATAGAGTAAAGATATACGACAAGGGGTTATAAATATTTTCATATTTTTTAAAAAAAATAATAATTAATTAATATACATTAACTGAAATGTAACTCTAATGGATATTTCATAAGATGTAGAGTAAAGATATAAGACAAATATATTTCGGCAAGGAAAAATAATATAACTTAAAATACAAAAATTTGTATATTTATCTATCTATCTATATACTACTAATAAAAACACAAGGCTGTTTAGTATTTCGATTCATTATCACCTTTTACAATATAAAAAATTATAATAAGTAAAGTTTGACATTATTTAAAGTGTAAGGGCTTAAATTAACTTTACAAAAAAATTAATAAATAAAAATCATTTGTCATATTTTTTAAAAAATATAAAAAATTACAATAAGTAAAGTTTGTTATTATTTTACAGTGTAAGGGCTTAAATTAATTTTACACAAAGAATAATAAATTATAAACCATTTGTAACATTTTTATACACTTATCACCTCTTATAATACAACAAAAACTATAATTAAAATGTATTACTAGTTGTTTAAATTGTAGGAGTTGTATATTATTTATTTACAAAATAAATTAAATTATATGAGCTCACAAATATTTTATACATGTATCACCTTCTAAAATACAAAAAAAAAAATCATAAATAAAGTGTATTATTATTATTTAATGTAAAAGGTCACAATATTAGTTTTAGGGAAAAATTAAAAAATGATAACTTTTGGGGCCTATATTACAAAAATGACAATTTTAAAAAAATAATTTAAAGAAATGTGATAATATTTCAAAAATCATTGTATCCAAAGTACTTGAATTTTTTTTCAAAATGAGCTTAAGACACAAGGGTTGTTTGGTCCATTAATTTAGCCAACATGTCTTTTACACTAAAGCAATGATACAGGAGTCATTTCATGGGATCTTCACCCCTTCAGGGGATGTCATTGCAAGAAAAATGAAATCTCAAGGGGCGAGTGCAATTGACCGAAATCTCAGGGGATTTGAGTGCAAATTATCCTAATTTTACTAACAGTGTTACAACGGAATGGAATAAATTGTAAAAGTTCGGATAGTTTAGGGAGTTTTGTGTAAAAAATGTAGTCCAGGGGGTTAGTTGAGAGAGAAAAAATAGTCAAGGGGGTTTAATACACTTTACCCTTTTATAAATAATTAGATGCAAATAAATCATCTATATGACTATAAGTCAATGTTGAACTTCCAATTTATAAAGAAATTGCAAATCAATGAATTATGTTTCAAAATTTTACACTATTATATGAAATTTCTGGTAACTTCAACGGGGAGAGATTCAATATTGGGTCATTTTTAAAGTCTTCTTTCATGCAATTTTGTATTGTGTACAATTGTTACATCTTATAATTAAAAACACTTTTCTTGCTATATTGATTTCAAAATCAGTTGAACAAAAATAAAATAATTGTATTCATAAGATCATAATTTAGAAAAATAGCACACAACAGGAGTAAGTGATAAGACATGCATGTATATTATAATATTTTTTGTTATTAACGTAAATTTATCTCCGAAATGCCCAATAAATTTATGAATTTTCAGCGAAAAACCCCTGCAGTTTCATCCCTGGTGCGAAAAAACCCCCATATAGTTTCAAAATGTGTATATAAATCCACTATATTTAAAAAATGTGCGATTTACCCCCAAAACGAAATAAAATTCCTAAAATACTCCTTCTAACCTAATAAAAATAATAAATATTGAATTAATAATAATACTCTATAATAAAAAATAAATAAATAAAAATAAATAAATAAATTGATTAAATTATAAAATCCAAAAATAAATATTAAATTAGAAAATATATATATAAATTTCGAAAAAAAAACATATAAAATTTGAAATAAATATATAAAATTCGTAAAAATATATAAATTTCAAAAAATAAATATTAAATTTCCAAAAAAACATATAAAATTCGAAACAAATATATAAAACTCGCAAAAATTATATAAAATTCAAATAGTTGTGCAAATAAAAGTATAAAAAACACAAGTAACCAAAGTACAATACACCAAAACAACATTTAAAGTCAAATAAATTAGAAAACCATGAATAGAGGCTAGACAACTATACAAGTATACATTAATTAAAACTTCAAAGAGCCAAAATACAATTTATCATTTGAATTTATATGTTTTTTCTGAATTATATATATATATTTTTAATTTATATGTTTTTCAAATTTTAATATATTTTTTTCGAAATTTTTATTTTCCCCGAATTTTATATATATATTTCCGAAATTTATATATGTTTTCGAATTTTATATTTTTTTTGAAATTTAATATATATATTTTCGAAATATATATATATTTTGAATTTATATATGTTTTTCCAAATTTATATAATTTTTCGAATTTTATATTTTTCTTTTCAAAATTTATATTTTTTTCAAATTTTATATTTTTTTCGAAATTTAATATATATTTTTTCAAATTTTATTTATATTTTTACGAAATTTATATAATTTTTCAAAATTTATAAATGTTTTTCGAATTATGCTAAGGGTATTTTCAGACAATTCATGTCGAAATGGGGGCAAAACGCACGTATTTGAAAATAATGGGGTGTCAAATAACTACAGGAGTTTATACGCACGTGTTGCATACTACAGGGGTTTTTTCGCACCTGACCCTAAATCTGTTGATGTCACAATTGGGAACGACCCAATCTGATAGGGCCAAGGATGCTTTTAGTAGGCTGTTAAGCCCACTCTCAAGGAAGGGAGGCCTTAGTGAGAATTATGGACTCATATAAGAGAATCCCTCATTCCTCGTGGAAAAGGCCCCGCTCTAGTTGGATGGGCACTCTCACGAAGGACCTAAAATTGGTACCAAATTGGAGCGCACGTGGTATTTGGTTATTACTCCCTCGAAAAAGGGAGGTATGTGGAGTAGCTAAGGGAAGGGGAAGTAAGAAGAAGTCAATTGACGGGGTCGAGGAAGGCCTAGTCCTATTAGCTGACATCTCCTACCTCCCTTCTTTCTGGTGGGTATGAAAGGCACATTGCGGGAATTTGGGGATCGAGTGGTAAGGTGGTTTGGGGGCAAGGTATTGGTCAAGGAGGGATGACTCCCACCAGACCTGGTACGAGGGGGAAAGAAACAATTAGGTGATCATGCCAAGATGAATCATATTAATTAATAGTAGGTGACTGATGAGACATGCATTTAATGCGACTCTGGTCCTTAGGCGTAAAACCCGTTGGAAGCAGTCGAGTACCCTTGGGTACAAAGAGCTCCTCCGACCTAAGACCCTGAAGGGCCCCTCGGGTATGGGGGCAACACTCCCCCATACATAGAGGGTATTAACTAATATGACTAGTATAAATAGGGGCATAAAAACATCATTTGAGGCAGAGATAAACAAATAGGAAAAAAAAAACATAAATAGTAAGAGATGATTCTAAGGTTTGGACTGTGATTCCCTGTGGCATGGACACTGAACTGCGGATCTTCTTTTTCTTATCTTTCATTAATTGAAAGAGTCCCTTGTAACAACCTTGGGCCCTCATCCTAATCAACTTTCCTTATTTTCTTAAACTGAATTAAAGTCACATAATCCTCGTTTACAAAAAGGACCACAAACAAACTCCTTCACATAAACAACAAGAAATATTCTAACAGTAAATATTCATTTGGGCTTTCATTAGGCTAGGCCCAAATCCTTCATACAAGCCCAAATCATGATAAGCCTTAAAGGGGAGGCCCAATACCAATCTTATCAAAGGGGAGGCCCAGTACCAATCTTAGCCGACACGACTTTTTCAGATTGTGTGAGAAAATGAGAATAGTCAACATGAATAGGAGGGTTTTGGGTGAAGACAGTGACTCACTACCTTAACGCATAAAATACAAGTACATATAATATGCATTTAGTTATACACACACTCTTTGACCAAGAAGAAAAATTCATCATTTGGACTAAACACACATATTTGAACACATGTTTAATATGATTTTTATGCCATATTTTACACACCTGGACTCCTAGAAGACCGTTATAAATAGCCATTTGAACCAAATTTTGAATTCAAGAGAGAAAGAAAATGGATCAAATTTTCAAGTATGACACCAAAGATGAAGTTTTCTGGATGGAGACGGCTTTTCCGGAGAATCGAAGTGCTTTCATCGGGTACACGGGCCTACCCATTGAAGGATTTGATGCAAAGAGTTCGGGTACGAGATTAAATCATCAAAATTTAAATAAGAGAATGATAGATTTCTTGAAGAGGAGTCGAACTCCAGTGATGAAAGCTGTGGAACAAGATACAGAACGGTGTTATAGGCACATGATCAATGAGAGGATGAGGAGGGAGAAGCAAAAGCAGAGCTACTTGGCCTTGCATTCTGTTTTGCCTTCTGGTACCAAGGTTAGTAGTTACACACAGAGATCGCACACTATGTGCATTGAGACCGTTATTAACTTACAGCCCGTTTGGAACGCATTTTGTTTTTAACATTTTGCTTTTAATCGAAATATATTAGACGTTTTTGTTATAGGGTGTTTTTGGTTGAAATCGAAATCAGACTTGGTGGCATAAACTTGTATATGTTCTAAGTTTGGTCTAACTATGTTTTAGATATAGTGTTGAAGCGGGCCGGTCCTAAAATTGTGAAAAAAAATTGAAGCACAAGGCGAAAGTAAATATGAGGCATTCCATATTGGTTGGAGTTTATTTTTGTTAGGCCAAAATTAATTAATATATTTTGGGCATATACTACTTAAAAGGGAAAGAAATTTTTTTTGAGACTCCCTCTTCGCCCGAGGCCCAAGGCGGTTGCCTTGATTGCCATGGTCCAAGGCCGGCCTTCTGTTGAAGCAAATAGTGCAAAGACATCAAATTGATGTTTTCATTTTTTTTAGGAACATTTCAATTATTCACGGTTATTGTGCAAAACAAAAAAAGATTACGCCAAACATGCTTTAGCTGAAAAAGCACATTGATTTCTGTCCCAAAACGAAAAACACCAAAAACAAAAGGCATGCCAAACATATTGGAGATATCTCTATGTCAATATTTTCTATTTCAAACCCGTGACCTTGAATTTATAATGGATTAACTTTACTATATCAGCATATATTAGTATCACATGTATTTGCTAACTATCTTTCTTTTTTTTTTTCCATTTTCAATATATATATATATTATTTATGGTTGTAGAATGATAAGAAGTCAATAATTCAGATGGCATCCAGAGAAATTGAAAAGCTGCAAGGATACAAGGAAGAGTTGGGGAGGAGAAAGGAAGAGCTTGAAAGGATTATAAGTGAAAGAGGAAGTGTTGTAAGTGGAGATAAGATAAGATTAAAAGTGCCTAATCCTTCATCAGGGATTGATTCAATGGTGGAGGTTTTGAAATGCTTGAAGAGTATGGGATCCAAAACCAGAGCCATCCAATCTAAATTTTCACCTCAGGAATTTTCAGCAGTATTGGATGTCCAATCCCAGGTGAGGAATTTTCTTTCACTTCACTTATCAGCTTCTACTTTCATTGAAAATTGGTTTTTTCAGAACCAAACAGCCAAAATGCACCTTTTAAGCTGAGCAAAATTTCACAACTAAATTGACGTTATTATTCTCTCCGTCCCAATTTAAGTGTCCACATTCACTATTCAACTCATTCCAAAATAAGAAAAGTTAATATTACTTTATTTTATCAATTTACCAATTTATCCTTCAATCATTTAAATTATAAAATATCTAAACTACAAACATCACATTACTTTGTGGGACCAAGGATAAAATTGGTTTTTCATTCACTATCACACCAATAAAAGTCATCATCTCAACAAGTTAGATTCCCCAAAATGAACACTTAAATTGGGACGGAGGGAGTACTATATAAGTCAATAATGAATTCTCTTATAATTTTGAGTAAATATTAGGATAAATTATAGTTACACTCCCTTGAGATATGATATATTACACTTGCACCCCTTATTATTAGGATAATTACAATTTCACCCCTCTAGCTATGAAATGATTTATCTACCCATAATTATTTTTTATGGGCTTAAATATCTTTACATCTAGTTGAGGGTATTTTAGACATTTCACCTCTGAAAGAGTGATGATTAGGGAATATTTGTTACAACTTACAAACTTTAGAGGGTCTAGCTGTAATTATTCAAAAAATAAAAAGTGCAGGTATAATATATCATATCTCAAATGAGTGTAACTATAATTTACCCTAAATGTTATAAGAAGATAATTTCATTGTCACCTCAACACACCTTCTTACTCATAAGTAGAGCTAGCAATTTGTATCAGCGTGTCGACCCATGGGTCGACCATGTAATATAACACTAGTCGACACGAAAATCAAACATTTTAAATTTGACACAATCCAACATGAAAAATAAAAAAATAAAAAAAAATTTGAATTTGAATTTGACACCATTCAGTAATAGTTTATTAATATATTTCAATACATAACCAATTAGATAACAGAAAAAATCTGCAAATAAATATAATAATAAATATAATCGTGTCAAACGTGTCATTTCGTGTCAGAAATTACCAGTTCTACTCATAAGTAAAGATGGCAACGAGTGCGGTTTTAGGCGGGTGTACCTTCCCCCGCCCCCGCAACCATTAAGAAACCCCCATTCCATTCCCGCCCAAAACCTGCTAAACGGGGTGGGAGGTCACCCCATTCCCGACCCTATCGGATTTTTTAAAATTGTTGGGTGCCCGCGGGTACCCGTTAACAGTTAAAATTTTCAAATTTGTTACTTTAAAATTAAACAACTCCACAAATTATACACTTAAAATACGAAATTCAACATTATAAAAATTAAATAAATTACCAAATTATCCAACAATCCAAATTACAATATATTATACCGAAAATAATAACAAAAAAGAAGATTATTCAATATTTGGTTCACTTCAATCTAGACAACAACAAAAATAAAATTTAGGATTAGTGGGTTACACTTAAGTTTTATTTACAATATATATATATATATATATATATATATATATATTATAGGGTTAATTTCATTTAGACCTCCTCAAGTATGTCCTAACTTCAATCAAACCCCCTCACATTTGAGTATCTTCAATAACACCTCTTGTGGTTTGAGATTCTCATAATTTACACCCCTGATCACTTTTTAGACTAAAATGCCATTACCCAAACACCCACTATCCTTATTTCCAAACACTCACTATCCCTATTCCTAAATATATATATATATATATATATATATATATATATATATATATTTATATATATATATATATAATTCAAAAATAATATATAAAATTCAAAAAATATATATAAAATTCGAAAAATATATAAAATTCAAAAATAATATATAAATTCAAAAAATTTATACAACTTGAAAAAAAATATAAAATTCAAAAACAATAAAATAAAAATCGAAAATAATATATAAAATTTGAAATATATATATATAATTGTTTAAAATATAAAAAATTCAAAATATATATATATAATTCGAAAACAATATGTAAAATTTGAAATATATATAAAATTCGAAATATATATATATATAATTCGAAAAAATATATATAAAATTCAAACATTTTTATATATATTTTATTTTTCCAAGCCATCATGGGGATCATGGAGAAGCACATGATGGTGCCACTTGAGAAGTTCAATCTAGACCACTTAGATTATTAATATATCTTATGTGTTTGTTTGGCGTTGTATTGAAATAAAGGTAGTTGAGGGATAACTGCATCATTTGTCTTCAAAGAATCAAAGTCTTCATGGTTTATATGTGCACCTAACACCATTGGTTGGAACTTAAGTGTTGTAACATCACATTTCCTTTCTCTATTGCGTCTTGTATACCCTCACCATTTATTTTTTCGAAAACAATTTTAAATATATATTTTTTGAATTTTATATATATTTTTGAATTATATATATATATTTCGAATTTTATATATTATTTTCAAATTTTATATATTGTTTTCGAATTATGTATATATATTTTGAATTTTATATATTATTTTTGAATTATATATATATTCGAATTTTATATATATATGTCAAATTTTATATATTAATTTTGAATTTTATATATATTTTTTGAATTATATATATATATTTTTTGAATTTTATATATTATTTTTGAATTATATATATATATTTTGAATTTTATATATATATTTAGGAATAGGGATAGTAGGTGTTTGGGAATAGGAATATTTTTTGGAATAAGGATAGTGGGTGTTTGGGTAAGGGTATTTTAGTCCCAAAAGTGGTCATGGGGTATAAATGATGAGAATCTCATATCACAAGGGGTGTTATTGAAGATACTCAAATGTGAGGGGGTGTGATTGAAGTTAAGACATACCTGAGGGGTGTAAATGAAATTAATCCTATATTATAATATGTCTAAACGGGATAGGGACACCTAAAACCATTCTCGTCCCGTTTATGTGCGGATTTTTTTTCCAATCTCATCCTCACCCATATAGTATATACAGGGCACCCAAAACTACTATAAACTGGGTGGGGCGGGGCGGGGCAAATTGTAATCCCTACTCATAAGGGATCTCAACTCATACAAACAACATATTATATCAATACTGCAATCACTATTAAATCCAAAACCTAACATATTTTGTTTTGTTGCATTAAAATTATCGAGCTGTTGGTTTGGGTTTAAATTGTTGCATTTAACCAATTATATCATTTGATGATAGGTTGAAGCTGGAGAGGTAGAGAAGGCAGTGCATGGAACACTATTTGCAGTTGAAAGGAAATTTCGTTCCAATTCCTGAGAAGATTGAAAAGATTGCATAAAGCATAGGTAGTCAATAGAATTTCAATATTCTTGAGCTAAAAGAAATGAATAGATGGCAATCCAATACAGCTTCTAGCGCCAAATTTGACCGGTGTCAGTAAATTGTGTAATTGCAAGGAAAGAGAACTAACGTGGAAGCTCAATGCGGCTCTACTTGTACTCTGTGAAAATAGATAAACTATATTCATTTTTCTTTCTTGAGGTTTCAAATTTAGTGTAACTATGCACCTACTTCATTTTTTAATTTCTTGGTATGGATTATATGATCATTGTAGAAAATACTTTTCAAAGACCCACTCATCGAAGAAAATTCATTGACAAGACAAGGATAATGATAGGTAAAATAAGAAATTACCCAGATAAAAACATGTTGAGAAGAACTAAGAAGAGCAGAGGTAAAACTGTAAGTGAATTTTTTCAACCAAATTATGATCATGTAGATTATTTTGTTCCATTAAGGCTATGTTAGTTTTTTTGTTTGTGTTTGTTGATGTGGAATTTAGAGAAATACAAATACATGTTTATATTTGTTGAGTGTCATATGTATATGTGATATTTGAGGTAAATGAAAATAGTGGTGGTGGTGGTCGAAGGCGGCGGCGATGGTGGTCGGAAGTGGCATTGCCCGCGGTGGTTGTGGTATAAATATATATATATTTTGAGTGAATAGTAAAGAAAAACAAAACAAAAACACATCTTTTGATATTTATACTTTTTGCAAAATTAAATATAAAAAACACAAACGTTTTTTACTATTCAAAACAAACATTGAAATATATATATATAAAATTGTTTAAAATATATAAAATTCGAAAATAATATAAAAAATTCAAAAAATATATATAAAATTTAAAATTAATATATAAAATTCGAAAACAATATATAAAATTCAAAAAAAACATAAAAAATTCTAAAATATATATAAAATTTAAATATATATATATATATATAAAGTGTGATTGAAGTTTAAGTAGACAAGCCTCAGAGTCATTAGCCAAGGTAACAGATCATCTTCAGCTCTCTGTAGAGCTATTTCAATGGCCACGATGGCGACACATGCCCCACGATGATAACCGAAATCAGAATCGAACCAATACTTTAAAATATTTTAATCAAAATTAAATATATTAATATTTGGATCAAAATTAACAGTTCGGTTCCGGTTCTCATTTTTAAAGAACCGAAAGTAAATTTTTATTTGGATCAAAATTAACAGTTCGATTTCGATACTTTCGGTTCTTTAAAAATGAGAACCGGAACCGAACCGTTAATTTTGATTCAAATATTAATATATTCATGATGCGGTTCGCTTTTGATTCCGACTGAAATCGGAATCGAACCGATACTTTCGGTTCTTTAAAAATGAGAACCGGAACCGAACCGTTAATTTTGATCCAAATATTAATATATTTTATTTTGATAAAAATATTTTAATAAAGTATCGGTTCGATTCCAATTTAGGTCACCATTGAGGAGCATGTGTCGCCATCGTGGCCATTGAAATAGCTCTGCAGATAGCTGGAGATGATCCGTTACCTTGACTAATGACTCTGAGGCTTGTCCACTTAAACTTCAGTCACACTTTATATATATATATATATTTGAATTTTATATATTTTTTAGAATTTTATATGTTTTTCGAATTTTATATATTGTTTACGAATTTTATATATTTGTTTCGAATTTTATATGTTTTTTTTTAATTTTATATATTGTTTTTGAATTTTATATATATTTCAAATTTTACATATTGTTTTCGAATTTTATATATATTTTTTGATTTTTTTATATTATTTTCGAATTTTATATATTTTAAACAATTTTATATAGATATATTTCAATGTTTGTTTTGAATAGTAAAAAACGTTTGTGTTTTTTTTACCCTTTGTTGCAAAAAATAAAAACATAAAAAAATATGTTTTTTTTTTTGTTTTTTACTATTCACTCAAAATATATATATATTTATACCACAACCACCGTGGCCAATGCCACCTCCGACCACCATCACCACCGCCACCTCCGATCATCACCACCACTTTCCTTTGTCCCGAAACACCACCACCACCACCACTTTCATTTGTCCCAAAATATCACATATATATATGGCACTCAAAAAAATATAAACATGTATTTGTGTTTCTCTAAATTCCACAACAAAAAACACAAACAAAAAACAAACATAGCCTTAATGGAACAAAATAATCTACGTGATCATAATTTGGTTGAAAAAATTCACTTAGGGTCCGTTTGGATACCCTGTTTTTTGTTTTTGTTTTTTTACTGTTCACAAGACTAAAAAAAAAACACGTTTGGCAAACGCGTTTACTGTTTACTGTTTTTTCCCCAAGAAAACTGTTTTCTGTGAATAGTGTGTAAAAGTGGTGAAAACACCAAATACAACTTTTAGTTGTTTTTTGAGTTTTTTTACTGTTTAGGTGGTAAAAATAGTGAAAACACCAAATCCATAAAATACAATTTTCACCAACTAAAAGTGGTGAAAATACCTTCATCCAAACATTTTTTTATTTTTAATTTTTTCCTGAAAAAAACAAAAACAAATACAAAAATAATTTTTATATTTAAAAATAAAAAATAAATACAAAAAACAGATTTTCCAAACCAACCCAAGTTTTCCCTATGCTCTTCTGAGTTCTTCTCAACATGTTTTTATCTGGGTAATTTCTTATTTTACCTATCATTATCTCCATCTAGTGATCTGTCGTTGTCTTGTCAATGAATTTTCTTCGATGAGTGGGTCTTTGAAAAGTATTTTCTACAATGATCATGTAATCCATTCCAAGAAATTAAAAAATGAAGTTGGTGCATACTCGCACTAAATTTGAAACCTAAGGTCACGTTTGGTAACTGGTTTTGGTACATGGTTTTTGATTTTGGTACGAAATAGTAGTACCAATCCATATTTGGTAAACATGGTGTTAGTTTTACTGTAGCAAACCAAAAAACACTGTAGCATACCAAATCTCACAATTTTGGAACCATCAAAGTGGATGATTTTGGATGGTGCGGGTACTGTAACACCCTATGTGCGGGTACTGTAGCAACTCATTAATATTAATATTATTATATTAATATGTTAATATTAATATTAATATACTAATATTAATATTAATACTAATATATTAATATATTATAATATTAAAATATATTAATATATTAGTATTTGATTACAAAACAAAAAATTAATATATTAATATTAATATATTATAATATATTAATATTAAAATATATTTCAATATAATTTATTATATTTTAATATTATAATTTTATTATCTTTTCTAAAAATTAATATATTAATATATTTTAATATATTAATATTAAAATATGTTTTTGGAAATTTAATATATTTTAATGTTATAGTTTTATTATCTTTCCTAAAAATTAATATATATTAATATTAATATTAAAATATATTTTTGGAAATTTAATATATTTTAATATTATAATTTTATTATCTTTCCTAAAAATTAATATATTAATATAAATTTTAATATTTATAAATAAAACGTGAAACCATTCTAAGTTACCAAACATGATTTGGTTTCAGAATTTCAACTCATATCAACTCTACCAAACATGGTTTGGTTTTTCAGCATCACTTTTTCTCACACCAAAACTATCTGCACCAAACATGGTTTGGAACCAAAATAAAACCACATCAAACCAAATCCAACCCAACCCAAACCAAAACCAAAAACCAACACCGCACCGCACCGTTACCAAACGTGACCTAAAGAAAGAAAAAGGATAATTTGCAATCAGACCCCCTGAGGTTTGGATCAATTGCATCCAGATGCAAGTTGATGCTTTTTCGATCCCAAAGCCCCCTAAGGTTTCAATTTCGTCGCAATGACACCCCCTGAGCCGGTGAAATGACTAGAATGCCCATTTAATTGTTTCACTTATTATATTAGGGTAATATATAAAGTGTGAAATTACCCATATGCTCAAACACTTCACCCCTCTAAAATTACTAATTACACTTCCACCCCTTATTACAAAATATATATATATATTACGAAAATTACAATTTAAATTTTTTTCTTC
Organism: Cornus suecica; assembly: GCA_963922005.1. NCBI lineage: Eukaryota > Viridiplantae > Streptophyta > Magnoliopsida > Cornales > Cornaceae > Cornus > Cornus suecica. The sequence goes on from OY998246.1 coordinate 5,619,427, forward strand.
ATAAAATTCTAAATAAACACATAAAATTCGAAATAAACATATAAAATTCGAAAAAATATATATAATTTGTAAAAAATATATAAAATTTGAAAAAAACATATAAAATTCGAAAAAATATATAAAATTTGAAACAATATATAAAATTTTAAAAAAAAAACATATAAAATTCGAAACAAATATATAAAATTCGTAAACAATATATAAAATTCGAAAAACATATAAAATTCTAAAAATATCTAAAATTCAAATATATATATATATAAAGTGTGACTGAAGTTTAAGTAGACAAGCCTCAGAGTCATTAGCCAAGGTAACGGATCCTCTCTAGCTCTCTGCAGAGCTATTTCAATGGCCACGATGGCGACACATGCCCCACGATGGTGAACGAAATCGAAATCGAACCGATACTTTATTAAAATATTTTAATCAAAATTAAATATATTAATATTTGGATCAAAATTAACGGTTCGATTCCGGTTCTCATTTCTAAATAATCGAAAGTATCGATTCGATTCCGGTTTCGGTAGGAATCAAAAGCGAACCGCATCGTGAATATATTAATATTTGAATCAAAATTAACGGTTCGGTTCCGGTTCTCATTTTTAAAGAACCGAAAGTATCGGAACCGAACCGTTAATTTTGATCCAAATAGGGCCTGTGTTGGTGGAGTTGTATTTGTGTTGAAAAAAACAAAAAACACGTTTTTTGTTTTTTTGTTTATTCATCCAAAAACAGAAGTATGTTTGGTAGGGATGTTTTTTGGGTTGAAATTGAAAAATTAAAAATCAATAATATAAATAATAAATAAAATATAATATAATAATAATAAAAAATGAATACAATAATAATAAATAAATATAATAATAAAAAATGGACTAAATAATAAATAATAATAATAAATTAATAAAATAAATAATAAATTACATAAAACATATTTAAAAATATAATAAAAATAACAAATAATAAACAAAATGAAATAAATAATAAGTAAATATAATAACAAATAAATACTTCATAATAATAATAATAAAAATGAGTATAATAATAATAAATTAATATTAAATTAATAAAATATATTTTTAAATAATTAAAAATGAATAAATAATTTATAAATAAAATGAATTAAATAATGAAATAATAATAAATAAATAAATAATATATATTTATAAATTAATATATAAATTAATAAATACAAATTTAATAATATAAATAATAAATATAATATAATAATAAAAATGGACTAAATAATAAATAATAATAATAAATTAATAAAATAAATAATAAATTACATAAAACATATTTAAACATATAATAAAAATAATAAATAATAAACAAAATGAAATAAATAATAATAATAAATAAATATAATAAAAAATAATAATAATAAATAATAAGTAACTATAATAACAAATAAATACTTCATAATAATAATAATAAATTAATATTAAATTAATAAAATATATTTTTAAATAATTAAAAATGAATAAATAATTTATAAATAAAATGAATTAAATAATGAAATAATAATAAATAAATAAATAGAATATATATATATAAATTAATAAATAATGATTTAATAATATAAATAATAAAATATATTATAAAGTGAAGAAAGTGTAAGTGATAAACACCCTAATAAACACCAAATTCATGTTTATTCTCATATGCCTAAAATTTGCCTAAAGTGAAAAAGTGTTTTTAAACACAAATATCCCAAAAACACTAACCAAACAAGTTTATAAACACAAAACACATAAACAAACACAAAAACACCCCAACCAAACATGCCCATAAAAATTTACTTTCGGTTCTTTAAAAATGAGAACCGGAACCGAACCGTTAATTTTGATCCAAATATTAATATATTTAATTTTGATTAAAATATTTTAATAAAGTATCAGTTCAATTCCGATTTTGGTCATCATCGTGGGGCATGTGTCGCCATCGTGGCCATTGAAATAGCTCTGCAGAGAGCTGGAGATGATCCGTTACCTTGGCGAATGACTCTGAGGCTTGTCAACTTAAACTTCAGTCACACTTAATATATATATATATATTTGAATTTTATATATTTTTTAGAATTTTACATGTTTTTTTTTTTAATTTTATATATTGTTTCAAATTTTATATGTTTGTTTCGAATTTTATAAAGAAAAAAATTTAAATTGCAATTTTCATAATATATATATTTTGTAATAAGGGGTGGAAGTGTAATTAGTAATTTCAGAGGGGTGAAGAGTTTGGGCATATGGGTAATTTCACACTTTATATATTACCCTAATGTAATAAGTGAAACAATTAAAGAGGTATTTTAGTCATTTCAACAACCCAGGGGGTATCATTGCTACGAAATTGAAACCTCAGGAAACTATGAAACCGAAAAAACATCAACTTGCATATGGGTACAATTGACCAAAACCTCAGAGGATCTGACTGAAAATTACCCTTTTCCTTTCTTTAGGTTTCAAATTTAGTGTGACTATGCACCAACTTCATTTTTTAATTTTTTGGAATGGATTACATGATCATTGTAGAAAATACTTTTCAAAGACCCACTCATCGAAGAAAATCCATTGACAGGACAAGGACACATCACTAGATGGAGATAATGATAGGTAAAATAAGAAATTACCCGGATAAAAACATGTTGAGAAGAACTGAGAAGAGCATAGGTAAAACTGTAAGTGAATTTTTTCAACCAAATTATGATCATGTAGATTATTTTGTTCCATTAAGGCTATGTTTGTTTTTTTGTTTGTGATTGTTCTTGTGGAATTTAGAGAAACATAAATACATGTTTATATATTTTTGAGTGTCAGATGTATATGTGATATTTTGGGGCAAATGAAAATGGTGATGGTCGGAGGCGGCGGCGGCGATGGTGGTCGGAGGTGGCATTGGCCGCGGTGGTTGTGGTATAAATATATATATATATATTTTGAGTGAATAGTAAAAAGAAAAAAAAAAAACACATTTTTTGAAGTTTATATTTTTTGCAAAATTAAATATAAAAAGCACAAACGTTTTTTACTATTAAAAACAAACGTTGAAATATATATATATAAAATTGTTTAAAATATATAAAATTCGAAAATAATATAAAAAATTCAAAATATATATATAAAATTCGAAAACAATATGTAAAATTTGAAATATATATAAAATTCGAAAACAATATATAAAATTAAAAAAAAACATATAAAATTCGAAACAAATATATAAAATTCGTAAACAATATATAAAATTCGAAAAACATATAAAATTCTAAAAAATATATAAAATTCAAATATATATATATATAAAGTGTGACTAAAGTTTAAGTGAACAAGCCTCAGAGTCATTAGCCAAGGTAACGGATCCTCTCCAACTCTCTGCAGAGCTATTTCAATGGCCACGATGGCAACACATGCCTCACGATGGTGACCGAAATCAGAATCGAACCGATACTTTATTAAAATATTTTAATCAAAATAAAATATATTAATATTTGGATCAAAATTAACGGTTCGGTTCCGGTTCTCATTTTTAAAGAACCAAAAGTAAATTTTTATTTGGATCAAAATTAACGGTTCGGTTCCGATACTTTCGGTTCTTTAAAAATGAGAACCGGAACCGAACCGTTAATTTTGATTCAAATATTAATATATTCACGATGCGGTTCGCTTTTGATTCCGACCGAAACCGGAATCGAACCGATACTTTCGGTTCTTTAGAAATGAGAACCAGAACCAAACCGTTAATTTTGATACAAATATTAATATATTTAATTTTGATTAAAATATTTTAATAAAGTATCAGTTCGATTACGATTTCGGTCACCATCGTGGGGCATGTGTCGTCATCGTGGCCATTAAAATAGCTCTGCAGAGAGCTGGAGAGGATCCGTTACCTGGGCTAATGACTCTGAGACATGTCCACTTAAACTTCAGTCATACTTTATATATATATATATTTTTTGAATTTTATATATTTTTTAGAATTTTATATGTTTTTCGAATTTTATATATTGTTTACGAATTTTATATATTTGCTTCGAATTTTATATGTTTTTTTTATTTTATATATTGTTTCAAATTTTATATATATTTTTACAAATTATATATATTTTTTTGAATTTTATATGTTTGTTTCGAATTTTATGTGTTTATTAGAATTTTATAAAAAAAATTTAAATTGTAATTTTCGTAATATATATATATTTTGTAATAAGAGGTGGAAGTGTAATTAATAATTTTAGAGGGGTGAAGTGTTTGGGCATATGGGTAATTTCACACTTTATATATTACCCTAATGAATAAGTGAAACAATTAAAGGGACATTATAGTCATTTCACCAGCCCAGGGGGTGTTATTGCGTTGAAATTGAAACCTCAGGGGGCTATGGGACCGAAAAAATATTGACTTGCATCTGGCTGCAATTAAGCCAAACCTCAGGGGGTCTGACTGCAAATTACCCTTTTTCTTTCTTTAGGTTTCAAATTTAGGCCCGTTGGGAAACCGTATTTTTGTTCTGTTTTTTGTTTTTTGGCACTATTCATTAGAACATAACATGTTTGGCAACCCTGTTTACAGTTTGTTCTGTTCTCAATTGGAAACTGTTTTCGTGAATAATAGAAAAAATAAGGGAACAACAAAAATTTATTTTTTTGTTTTTTTTGGGATTTTTCAAAAAAAATGAATTGTGGTATAGAGGAAAAATTGTGTGAGAATATGTGTGTTTTTTTGTCCCAAACATGTTTTTTGTTCTTGTTCTTTTGGGTGAGAAAATAAGAACAAGAACAAGAATTGTTCTTGTTTTTTTGTTCTCAAAACAAAAATAAAAATAATAATTCCCAAACGTGCTTAGTGTCACTATGCACCAACTTCATTTTTTAATTTTTTGGAATGGATGATCATCGTAGAAAATACTTTTCAAAGACTCACTCATCGAAGAAAATTCATTGACAAGACAAGGACAGATCACTATATGGAGATAATGATAGGTAAAATAAGAAATTACCCAGATAAAAACATGTTGAGAAGGGCATAGGTAAAACTGTAAGTGAATTTTTTCAACCAAATTATGATCATGTAGATTATTTTGTTCCATTAAGGCTATGTTTGTTGTTGTAGAATTTAGAGAAACACAAATACATGTTTATATTTTTTTGAGTGTTATATGTATATGTGATATTTTGGGGCAAATGAAAGTGGTGGTGGTGTTTCGGGATAAAGAAAAGTGGTGGTAATGATCGGAGGCGGCGGCGGCGATGGTGGTCGGAGGTGGCATTGGCCGCGGTGGTTGTGATATAAATATATATATATTTTTATGTTTATATTTTTTATAAAAAGGGGTCAAAAAAACACAAACGTTTTTTACCATTCAAAACAAAACACGAGAACCAAACATGTTTTATTTAAAAAGCAGCTACAGTAACAAACAAAAAACATCATACAAAAACAAAAAGGGCCCAAGTTATTAGGCTATCATGAATTGACTGTCTTCAGCTGCAGCAATTTTAGTTCAAAACCGAAAGCTTCCATACAGGAGAACTCTAGGTAAAGCTTTTTCCGAATCAAATTTGAAACATTAGCTGATGTTTGATAATTCATGAATCTAAAGTAACATTTTGAAACAGACCAAATCAACCATGCACCAAATATTTGCACGAAAAAAAATAGATGAAAAAGGGAAAGGCACTGGGTGGAACTAATGAACACACTAAGCTGCATAGCTGAAAAAACTCCTGCATCTGCACTTCAAGATATAGGAAAATAAAACATTTGAATCCAATAACCAAAAATAATTACTGTCACATAATTGTTTCAGCCTATTCCTCAAATCTTCAAACTAAAAACTGTTCGCACTTCCATAGTGTATATTAAAACTGGATAACATACGAAAATTACTAATTAAGTAAAAGTGAAACGCAAGAATCTGACAAACATAGATGTCCCTCGAAGTAAAATGTAATAGACTTAAATATCTAGCTTGCAGTGAAAATCTTCATTTGAGAGGAATGAACCTCGAAGAGTGGGTGGCACCAATACCAGGTCTTCCGTGCTTGACTGGCTTGTATGAGATCGAGAACTCAGCAAGATAATGGCCAATCATTTCAGGCTTGATTTCAACCTGATTGAATGTCTTGCCATTGTACACCCCAATGATGCTTCCAATCATCTCAGGTACAATAATCATATTACGCAGGTGGGTTTTGACGGGTTCTGGCTTCTCACCAGCTGGGGCCTCCCGTTTCTGAAAGCAGAAAATCACAAAAGATATTCAACGTTTATTAACAAGAACCAATCACCAAAATCATGACATCATAAGGAATTGTGAAGGTCAAACAGGGTGACAAAGAACTAGTACAAACTGAATGACATAGACATAGATGTGATAATCATAAAAATCAAAATCAAAATCAAAACAGATGCTTGCAAAAGAATTCTAAGCCACTGAATCTGCAATTGGCAAGAGAAGTAACATAAATCATAAATCATGGGGATCTGACGCGGGCAACCGATGCTCCAATCCACTAAGGATTTAGAAATCAACTAGAGTGAACCCACGATATTTTCACCATCCCACGAACAAGTACAATACATTAAGCACAATTCATATGGAGCTCTAGCACAAAGTGAACATGCGATATCCCACCTTATAAACAATTAAAACCATAACAGCCGATTCAAATACAGTTCATTTTCTTCATTGTCATTACTGATTTTTTGGGGAAAAAAAAAATATTTCTTCTTAGATCAGAAGACAAGAAGAAGCAAACAACAATAAACCCACTTCAGAATTCAAGTTTATCCACCCTAAAAATGCACTAGAAGTCACCCAAATAGCTTGTAGGAATAAAGGAACAACAGATGAGATTGATAATGAGAAATCGAGCAGCTAATTGAGTTTGAGCAACAGAAGCAGGTTTCTCAAAGGATCAAGTATCAATTATTACTACATTACAACTCAGTCAAATATTCAGCTCAAGTCTCACCTCTCTAAACTTTAGATCCCCAAACAATGATAATAAAAGATAAATCAGGTTGTGAATCCCATGCTAATTCTTTATAAAAATCCCCAAGGAAGAAGATACATTACAAGTTAGAAACATCAAATATAATCAATTATTAGACAAAAAAAATCATTGAGTTGTCATAGCTAGAGAATGAGAAACTGCTGGAATAAGATCACACTAGCAAAAAAAGACAGTGAACCACTTTAGCAAATACAAACTAAGAAGAAAATTCTGCAAAATTATATGCAACCATTTCGGGAGAATACATTTACTTCTAATTATCTGAAAGATAGCAACAACAAAAAATAATGTTCAAGCCTTTAAACAACAAAAAGAAGTTGCCGGTCAATCTCCAAAATGAAATTGATAAGAACCCCGACCCTTTGAACAATAAGCAAAAAAGAGCTGTAAATCTCTATATAAAATGAATACAGCGTAAACCCAGTACTATAGAATTTGACTAACCCAAAAAACCAAATCTAGATAGAAGAAATGAACTAAATTCTTAGTCTGGATTCTATTAAGTCAACAATCTCAAAGAGATCATTTTTATGACTGCATTTCCGACCAATATTGTATATATCTGATAATTTTAACCAACATTTTCATAATCCCAGATAAGGAAAAATACTTCAAAATAAACATCAAGACTAAAACTTCCCCTATAAAACACCTACATATATAACAATCAATGACTTCAACTTCCTATAAAACACCTACATATAACCAGACAAGCCCAAGATATAACAAACACAAATACACATAACATCTATAATAAACAACAGGCAATGAAAATTATCATCAAAACACATACCGCCTTTCGCAGCTTCTTAATCAGAGCCATTGGCTTTCTCTTCAATCCTCTCTGGAACCTATCATAGTAAATCAACTACTAAAGTCAGTGAAACCTACCTCATGCTCAGATCACAATCGATATATGTAAGTGTGTGATTTTCATGTGCTCTAAGCATACTAGATCTGATTAACTTCTAAGTGTATTCTTGTTACACAAACACGTATATATATATATATATGTGTGTGTGTGTGTGTGTGTGAATCAGAATGGCAGACTTAATTATCTGAATATATTACCTTCTGCGAGCTCGAGCGGTGAAGAGCTTGACAAGCTCATCTGTTGACATGTCAAGCAAAGCATCAAGATCGACGCCCCTGAAGCTGAACTTCTTGAACGTCCTCTTCTTCGGCAGTCCTGCTGCCACATCGGTCTCAACATCCGCCTAACACCGTGAAAAACAGTTAGATACATCGATACAAACATATACATATATATAGATGTATAGAGATGGAGGTTTTCATGGAAAATTACGAAAGTTCACTGTGAAAAATAGTTATATATATCGATACAAACATATGCATATATATACAGATGTAGAGAGATAGAGGCTTTGATGGAAAATTAGAAGAACTCACCATTGTTGGAGATGAAAATCAGAAACCCTAACCCTAAGGCGGAGAAGATAGAATGCTCAAATGTGGTCGCGGCTAGGGTTTTGAGACGCAGTATGAGTATATACAGTGGTAATATGTTGCAGAAAGAGTGCTTGTGAATATAGTTATTGTTTAGGAGGGCCTGAAACTATTTTATTTATGATAGGGCTTCAAAATATGACCCCAAGATATTTTTCATAATTACAAATGGAGACATAAGTTCACTTGGCGTGGGCTATGTGGATAATTAGCTTTAATTCCGGCCCATTATCATTTTTATTCTTAGTTGGGCTCATAATGGCGATAGACCTTTAACTATATCTGGCCCATTAAAATGGTGTTCATAATGACCCAAAAGGCCCATAACTCAATAATTGAAGGCTCACATGTAAGGTTGCAAATGAATCGATCCGAGCCAAGTTTTTATATGTCTAAGTTTGATTCATTTATTAAATAAATTATGTTCAAACTTGCTTATTTGTTAAATAAGCGAGCACAAGTTGAACTTTAGTTTTGACGAGTAGAACTTAAGTTTACTCACGAACGACTCGTTTCATTTGTTATATATATCACTCTTGCCAATTGTTGTCTAGACTGAGTTCTAGCATGCATGTTTGTCTTTAACATGTTCTTATTTTTTGAATACCATGTTTTTTAGCACTTGTTTATTTTCTTTTTCTATGTATTTATTTTTTAATGTTACATGTTTTTCTAAATTGTTTCTTATAAAGTGAATTTATCAATCCTGTAAAGTTGAACTGTAAAGTTTTTCAACTTTCTTCGTAAATTCTCCAATATCTACATATTCTTTTTGCGATTCTAAGAGAATTTTACAATTTTAACTAAACGAGTTGTTCACACGCCAAGCTTCGTAATGTTTAAGCTTTGTTTATTTATTAAACGATTCTAAAAAATATATTCGAACTCAGCTTATTTTCTAAGTGAACGACCCGAGTTGATCTCTTATTGAGTCGACTCTGAGTTTTTTCACAAATGAGTCAGTTCATTTGCAGCCCCACTTATATGATGTACATGTAAGATTGGACAGATCATCGATCCAACAGTTCATATGATAGAAAACATAAAAACTAACAAATTTAGAAGAATAAAAAAGAAGGTAATTTCAATACATATACCAAATTTAAATGCACCAAGAGAAAAAGAAGTATAATTTTGATGAAACATTATAGATGAAATAAAAAATTTGACGTATGATGAAGTTATTAAAAACATATAAGATAAGAAGGATGATAACAACACTGTCTTCAATTGTTCAACTATCAATTTAGCATAGTTACTGTAAACGTCTAAATATTACCCTTTAATTAATCCATTCAATGAAAGGTTTAATTATTCCATTATTCAGTTAGGTCATCTGGACGAAGAAAGGGAGAGCACCGATTTTCTTCCCATTCTTAAATTTAAATTCAAAAAAGAAACCTCGTTCCAATTAGACGAATGCATTTTGGAAATAACACTCGAAAGGCCTTACTATGAACTCTCATAATTTATCATTGAAGATATAAGTGTGAGTTTGCTACACTTTAAGAAAGACAATGAAGAAGTATTGAGTAAATCATTTGTAAGTGCTATTTTTTGTTCAAATACTCAATAAAATTTATTGTGAAATTTATTGAGGCTCAACGACCTTATTTACGATATCCACATCCCCATAATCACTCCTCATTTTGAGGGATATGGCCATATTCCTTTTTAACTACCCATTCCCCATTACTAAACTAATGGGTGTCTTTTCTTGTAAACAAAGTCATTATAGAATACTCTTTACAATGGGCTGGGCTTTTATAACTGGGTTAACATTTTATTATTTCATTTTGGGCTTGTGCATCACCTCTTATGGGTATGTAAAATCTTGCCCTTACACTGGCCCCTCCGGATCTGACCTAGTGATGTCATGGGCTTGACACGGACCTGTCTTATGTAATTAGGTAGACAATTGTTCGATGACATCATCGTAATCATTGGGCAGTTGAATGTGCCTTTTTAAATTTGAAAAAACAACTAGTCTCTCATCTTTCTTCATGTCGGTAATTGGATGGATTATGCCCGGTCTACCTATGCTGGCCTACACCTTTACCAAATTGGGATCATGCTTGGGAATAGGTGTCTGGGTGACTTGCTAGAGTAGCTCGACATTCTGCTGTTTTAAGACGACGTTCCTTTGTTTAACCGCCTCCAACCGGCGCATTACCTTTTCGAAGCGGGCGTTATTATTGGTCGATCTGGTTCCCACCATGACTGATTTGCATAAGAAAAAGAATAATAGAGAAATAAGAGAATAATAGAGAAATAAGAGAATGAGAACCAATGAAAGAACTTTTTTGTTCCCATGGACAACGCCAAAGTGTAAATGTTATTTTTTACTCAACTGTTCAATGAAATTTATTGAGGCTTAATGACCTTATTTATACAAAAGATAATGGTCACGATCTCCACATCCCCATAATCACTTCTCATTTTGAGGAGCATGGCCCTCTTCCTTTTTAACTACCCATTACCAAATTAATGGGTGTCTTTTCTTATAAACGAAGTCATTCTAAAATACTCTTTATAATGGGTTGGGCTTTATAGTTGGGTTGACATTTCATTATTTCATTTTGGGCTTGTGCATCACCTCTTATGGGCCGGTAAAATCTAGCCCTTCCACCGTCCTTTAGATCAGAAAAATAATCAACCATGTTTTTTGAAAGGAAATTAACCATGTTATGGTGGAAACTTGATAAAAAAAAGTGAAGAAAGGGAGAGCTTGAGAAAGTCCCCAACATCTAAGTTTTTGAAGAATCTAAGAATAGTTGTTCAAGGGCTGAGGTATGACCAAACACCTCGGTGAGACATCATTCCAAGTCTTTTAAAAATGGGGATGAGTATTGTGCTTGAAACTTGCTCGAGATACCCTATTAATGAGGAGTGAGTAACCGATATGTCCTATATTTAGACCATGTTTGGATTGACTTTTGAAACGATGTTTTTGGCTTCCTTAAGAGAAAAACTGTTTTGGATGATATTTGACAAAATTTCTAGAAGGGCTTTTGAGCCTTGAAAGTGTATTTTAAAGAAGTTAGGAATATCAACTTCCCAAAACAACTTATATTTCTCTTTTTCTTTTGCGGAAAACCAGAAACAATATTTATGCGAAACATGACCTTAATGTGAAAGACATCTTTGACAAGTTAGGGTTACTAGCCTATGTATCAGTGTAAAACATATGTTTAATCACACAATTTATAGGGATAAGCTGGAGATCCGTCGTGTAAGGGAAAAATTAAGTAGTTAACTACTGGGTAATATCCCCTATAGTATTTAGTATAAGAACCAACGGGCGGTATGAAAACATAAAGTATTAAAGAGAGTAAATTCAAACTACCAAAGATGGAACTGCAGATCGAGCAAGCCATGTATACAGTTGAGCCACTACCTTTCGCATCCTAGACCCCTATATTGAGAATATCTTATTATTGCTCGAACCTCCACTTAGTTGATAATCTATGATTCTTTGAGCACATTGATATAATCTTCACATTTTCACAAATAAATACTTTTTAATTAATAATTAATCCAACAATTTCATTTGGTAACCTCATTTTCTTTTTCAAAAAGAATTAATTATTTTATATGATCAAATCAAGTCATAGTGAAATCGGTTCAATTTTTAATTAAAATGCCTGAAACATGAAACTAATAGGAAGATCACATGAGTATAAATTTATTTATTTGTATTCATTTGATTAGTTATTCTAATTTTCCAAGAACCGAAATTAAGATTGGAATTGAAGTTTAGGGTTTTTAGGTGATCTTGCTAGTGAATCCATTACACTATTCTAATGAATTATGTTAAAAGTAATGTTAATTTGATTTACATCTATCTTGAAGGATCATTTTATCCATCTAAGTTTTAAAAATCATCATCCTAATCGCTATATTCAAACAATTTGTATTTATAAGAACCTCTCGAAGTATCAAAAGCATCACACAAAACATGTCTAAACACATGGGGCTTTGGAGTCAAAATTATCTCACTTGCCTCAACCATTTAAATCATTTAAATACTGATTATATAGCTTAGCTCATAATCTACAAAACATTTCAAATCCCACAAAAATCCATCAACTATAACTCAAATTATACCCTCACAAAATCAAATGAAAAGCACACCAAATACCACTCCCACAAAGCCTTCATTTCTCACCCCCCTAGCGATCCGCGTCACACCCCAACAGCCCTCCACAACCGTCGATAAGATTCTAATCCAAAGGCTCACATTTAAACATTCCGAGACGAGGCTCAATCCGCGTGACAATGCTTTTAGCCAATCATAATTCACCGTTTCAATTTTCAAAAGGCTATAAAGATCTTCAAATTTCATCTTAACAAATACAAATCAGCGATATATATCGTCCAGTCATTACTTTCTCTCTCTAGAACTCTCATTTCTCTCTCTCTATATTGCATCCATGGCTGCCGAAACTGCTAAAGTCGTGAAATCGAAGAAGCCGTCCGCTCTCAAGAAACCTAGGGCTCATCCTCCTTATCTCGAGGTATATAATATATATATATATATATATATATATATATATATATATATCTATGTGTATACGATTTTATTGTAAATTATTGTTCTGATTTGTGTTTGAATTGGTCAGATGATTAAGGAGGCGATTGTGGCTCTGAAGGAGAGAGGCGGTTCGAGCCAGATCGCGATTGCGAAGTTCATCGAACAGAAGCAGAAGGATTTGCCGGCGAATTTCAAAAAGCTGTTGCTCGTTCAATTGAAGAAGCTCGTCGCCGGCGGGAAGATCACGAAGGTCAAGAACTCATTCAAGCTGTATGTGGCTGAGAAGCCAAAGGCTGTTGCTGCCGCCACCGCCGTGAAGAAGGCGGCTCCGGCGAAGAAAGCGGTTCCGGCGAAGGCGAAGGCTGGTGGTGCTGTGAAGGCTAAAGTTGCTGCTGCAACTCCGGTAAAGGCGAAGAAGGTTGCCGCGAAGCCGAAAGCGGTGGTGAAGCCGAAAAAGGCGGCGAAGACTGCCGCGAAGTCGACGCCGGGGAAAAAGAAGGTGGCGACTCCGGCGGCGATGAAGGTGAAGAAAGTTCCAATGAAGGCTGCCGCGAAGAAGCCAAAGAGCATTAAGACGCCGGTGAAGAAAGTGACGGCGAAGAAGGGGAAAAAGTGAGGTGGTTTGTGGATGGGGGTAGTTCTGTAAATTTGTTAATCGGTTGGGGTTTAGTTTGAATGACAATTTTTCTTAGTTGTTTTTATGTTTTTTAGATTTAGTTTGATTTGATAGCGTGTTAAAGAGTTTTTTAATGCAATTTTAATTTTCAGACTTAAATCCTATGTGATATTGTGTGTTTGTTTCAAACATCAAACGCTCGGTGGTGGTTAGAACTAGAGTAGATTTCACATTAAAACCGTTTCAATCTCGTGTTTGGATTGAAGGAAAATATGATAGATGGAAAGAAAATTGGATATTTTATTTTAATACAACGCGTGGATGAAAAGAAGTCGGGTAGTGGGTTTTATGTTCATGGTAACGTAAATTTGGATTGCTTTAATTTGAATTTAACATAGAAACAATTTTCAGTAAACACAGAAATGTTAATCATTACTTTTATTTTATACAAGTAATAACATATTAATTGGATTATTCTAGATATTAATTGCTATATTTAAAGTGTAAATCGGGTCGAGGAGTTGAAATGAGTTGGGTTGAAATGGCCAAATGGGTATGTATAATGATTTTGAGGCCCAATTATTCAATAAAAAATACTTACAAAGGTTTGGAACACTTGTGGTTACCATACATCTTTCTACTAATTAGACAATGATTTATAGGGAAAACAAAATAAGGGGCTTGAGAAACATATACAAAAGGGAAAAATACACAACAAATTCAAAAGAACCATCCATTTCCATTAAAACAAATATTACCAAATACAAATTGTGAAATGAAACTCTCAACTTAAGTAGATATATATATATTACAATTATATTTATATATATACTAGCATAGAGCATGTGCGACACATGACACGTGATTTATAAATTCTGAACTTATATAATTTTATAGTGTAGATTATATAGAATGTATATTATTTATAAATTTTACCAAAGAGGCATTGAATGAAAAAAGATAATATACATTTAATTAAGTTTTGTACAAACACATATTTTGCCGTTGATTTAAGAGATTTATACAAATGGAAAAAAGAAGATATTTCATATGATATTTTTGGGATATCGGAAGAACATGGAAAACTCTAGCATTTAAAATTTGGATGTGACATTGAACCCAAAAAATAAATAAAGAAAAAAAATGGAGAAATAATTTTCAAGTCAAAAGAATTTTTTTTAATCTTCTTACTTACCTTGGACAAGATGCTTCAATTAGTTTGTGAGACCTAACCATGAAGAGTTGTAGGGCGACATTTTTTGGATACTCTAAATTTGAAGCAATTTAAAACTATATAGAAGTGATTATAATCATAGAAAGTGAAAGGGTACAAACTTATTAACATTTAATTGCACTTTTAATGAGAAATATTCAATATAATTTCTTATTTACGCGAATTTAATTTGACTAAAACTATCACAAAGCAATTTTAAGAGTTGGGAGAATTGAAGAGTTGCAAGGAAATAAATTTCCGATGATTTATTATTAGAAGAATACATTATACCATAATAAATTGCATTCAATGTATATTGAATAATATTTAAAAGTGTACTGAATTCTTGTTTTATTTTTTCTTCTTTGGGATATCCTAGGGAATTAGGATTTTGACAATATTCTAAGTTTCAAAAATGGTGGTCACTTTTATTAATACCATGTATTTAAAATTGTACTGAATTCTTAACATTAAAAAAAATATATTTCCTTTTTCAAAAAATTATTCATACACTTTACATTCCCTTATCTTTTTAAAAATAATAAGCAATGTATAAAATAATAGAGACCATATGATATAATTTTTAAAATATTTTTTATGAAATATTACATAAACATATATAGAATTAGTCGTTTTGCTTGTATTTTGTGTTTTCTAACAAAACAATTGTTGATACTTTTCTATTTCAAATTTATTTTATTTCTAAAATATGATTAATGTATTAAAGTAATAAATACCCTTCGTACTTTTATAAATAATATAGATATAGATTAGTAATAAAAGAAATTCATTTTAAACTTGTATTTGAAATATTAAATTGAAAACTTCACTTCTTCAAATTTCATAGTTCAGTTAAAATTTTAAAGTAGAAAATTGTACAAAAATAATAATAACTCCTAAATATGTGCAATCAATTTTGATATAGATAAGAAATATTTTTCATGCAACTCTAGTAAAAATTAAGATGTAGTGGCTCTTGTTGCATCTTCAATTTAGACCAATCACAATTATTTGGTTTTAAATTCAATTTTGCTATTCTAAAAGTACAAGGCCTTTGGATTATTTCCAAATATTTTTGTATTTTATTTTATAATAAAAAATTGTTTTATTCCATTGAATGTAATTCATTCAATACTATCATTAAATTATAATACATGTATAAAGTCTTTCATAAGTATTGTGACCTTTCATATTTGTATTGATAAAAATTTCAAACGTTATTCATTTTCTTTATTATAAATAGACCAAATGAAAGGATTTAGTAAACTCATGGCCTACCCTTTTAATTACTATTGAAACTCTCTCTGTCATGACACAATATATGTATATAACCAAGCAAATTTCAAACGTCATGTGTTCTCAAGAACCATATTTGCATTTGTCCATGGTTGTTTGCTGTTGTATTTAATTAGGTGATGGGTTTTAATCTAAATGAGTAGAAAACATCTAGTGAATATAAAGAGATAGAAGTATAGAAACAATAAAAAAGGGCTATTATTGTGGGTGGTTAATTATTCAAAATATTAACTACATCTTCAATTTAGACCAATGAGAGTTATTTGGGTTTAAAGAGAGTTAATATACATGTACAGAATGTCAAGAGATTAAAGTGTTACTATTCACGATATTAATTAACTCAATAATAAAATTTATAGTTTTTAAAGATAATAGAAAAAAAAATGTATAGAAACAATAAAAAAGGGCACTTTTACAACGATGATACATATGTATGATTTTGGACTCGTGATCTTTCGTTGCACTTCAATTCATTAGTATGTATTTTTTGAAAGTTGAGAACTAATTTAAATAAACTAAAACAAATATTTTCCCAAGAAATAGTATTTGAATATAGGAAAATCCTACATTCCGAATCAAAGGCCTCGCCGTGAATTTTAAGTCGTTCCTTTTCAACTTCTTGAGAACTTTCGATTTTAGGCAAATATGGCCTAAGTAAAGTTTGGAGAAGAGGTGACAGACTTTGTTGCTCATATATTACAAAGTTCTACTCTGCAAAAAGAAAACAATTCATAAAGGCAAAGAAAAATTATAAGCGTCATCGAAGATCATATTTATCAAGGCTAGTAGATGGGGTGTATTTCTTCGAAATACATGGTAAATATTTGGGCTTTACCATGTATTTCGATTCATGGGTCAGAGTAAAGGGTTCACCTGAAATTCTAGTAGATGGGGCGTATTTCGTCGAAATGTTGGTAAATATTTGAGCTTCTAAAATCTGCACCAAACAAAAGAATCAAGTGAGTACAGTGTATGGATCTCATACGAAAAAATGACTATTAATATACATTTCAATTCAATGCGTATTTAATGACATTAAAATTGTAGTGAATCCTCTAACCAGTGGGGGCTTTTGGCCTTCTTAGCAATAGCATAAGTTAAAAGTTGAAAACGAATAACAATGACACAACCTAATAATAAATATTTCTAAGATATTGTTTTTCTTATATGAAGCACTTAATAAGTTAATATAAACCCTTCACATTCATGAAAATTAATAATAAGTATAAAATAATTGAAAAAACGCATACAAATAATATATACACATGATCTTAATTATATTTCTTTTTGAATAGATGTTGTGTACCATTACATAATTAATATATATGCTTCGTTGTTTTAATTTTTTGGATCAAAGAATTATTGACAAACTTTGATTAATTTTATTTTTTTTATAAATTAAACACAATAACTAATGCAAAAGGGTAATAAAGTCCCATTTTTCTTTTTAGTCATTAGATAAGTTTGACCTATTATTCAGGGTTACTCTATTTTTCTTTACTCTATATCTTTTGATATCCTAATTAGAATTACACTTTAATTAATGCATATTAATTATTTTTATTTTATTTTTTAAAAAAGTGTTTGGAAATATTCCCAAGCCCTTCACACTTTAAGAATTGTTATAGATAGATAGATTTATATATTCAAAATAATGTATTTAATCCAGAATCAATGGGAAGAGAAAAACTTTTGGCCTTATCTTGGTTCATGGTTGGAAATCCTTTGTATAGATGCATGTAAATTTATATGTCTAGACAGATAACGGTTTGCGGTTTTGATGTTATTTGTCGTTGTTTTATCACACTCCGGTCAACAAGAATTTATACATACTAATACTTCACTTAAAATAGTATAACAATAAGTAGGGTCGAATCACTTTCAACTTGTAACTTGTTTTGAGACTAGGATCCAAAATTTTAATTTTTGAGATAAAAAGAAATCACTTAAAACAATTCTTGAATTTTTAAATAGTAAACTAAAATAACTTGATAAAATTATCAAATGGTTAAAAAAATCTCAAGGAAAGAGAATCCACCACCCGAGTCAATATAAATAATATTATATATTTCTATTGCAAATTCTCTTTTTACCTATTAAACATAAACATAGATATTGGTAGGTATTTCCCATATTTTCATTAATTGGTAATCACGAAAAATTCTTCCTCTAACGTTTTGGTTTAAATAAAATGTAAATATTAGTAGGCATTCCCCGTATTTCCATTAATTGGTAATCACGGAAAATCTCCCTTTATTTTTAGCTTTCAACCTCTATTGTAAGGTTTTTGTCATTGAGATTCATAAAATGAATACTCTCGGGAAGAGAATTAAACAATAAAAAATAAAATAAAAATTATTTATATCTTACCCATGATGATTTCATCACCTCCTTGAGAAGAGTTTAAGTTATCATGTTGGTAGAGAGATAAAACATAATAATATAAGAATTTTCCATTAACTAAAAAGATTACAACAACATAAGAAAATTTATGCAATACTAGTTTCTATCTACAATTTCTCACTCTCTACCATTCAACTCTCCATCCTATTTATAGAGAAAATTGGAATATAATAACATCTTGTAAAGTGAAGTTAGATCCATTTTTTTTTCCCTTTGAATATTGATGTTTTCCAACTCATTTTTTTCTTTCTTCATGTGCATTCATTTCTCATACACTTTCTTCATCTTTTTCATAAATAATAAAACAAATATTTTTTTTTTATATATAAGATATATATAAGAACATGTAAGATTGGACAGATCATCGATCCAACGGAATTAAAGATTTATTTTTAATTTATATATATAAGATTGTATAAGAACATTTATACAATAAAATGGTGAAAAAGATTTATTTTTGACATTAAAAATAGTGATTTTGTGGACTTATCAACATAATATAATCTAATCCCCTTATAATGAAAGATTGTATATATCTTACATGTATCTTAATTTTTTTTCAAAATTTATACTCAAAATAAGTGTAAGTAAGGGTACTCTAGTCATTTTATGAAGGCTAGGTATATTTCGTAAATATATGAATTATTAAGGGGCATGGTAGTCATTATGGTTATGACACTTTTGTAATTTTGGTAGATCTGGGGGCATTCTAGTAATCTACCTAAACCTAGCTCCTAATATATATACATTATTAACTTCAGATTGTGCTATCATCTCATTCATTACTACTATTTCTTGTTCTTCATCATTTTCCCCCGAAATTGCGAGGGTTTAGAGGTTAAGGTTGGATCGAATCCGGATTTATGGTGGTATAAGCTCTCCAAATCAGGCAAGACATATGTTCTACTCTTTCTCTTTGTACTAAAATTCATAACCTTTGTTTAGTGCTCCTATAAACTGTTATACATTAATTTCGTAAATGTATACTTATAACTGTTAGCATGTTCAAATATGTATTGATGTGTAGTTATATGAACATGTATATGTAGATCCGTAGCTACATGGGTAAATCCGTAACTATATGTATTGATATGAAGTTATATGAGAATATATGTGTAGATCCGTAGCTATATGTATTGATATGTAGTTATATGAGCATGTATGTGTAGATATGTAGTATATGAGCATGAATGTATAGATCCGTAGCTATATGTCTATATGTATAGATCCATAGTTATATGAGCATGTATGTATATATCCGTAGCTATATGGTTATATGTATAGATCAGTAGTTATATGAGCATATATGTATAAATCCGTAGTTATGTGAAAATATATGTATAGATCTGTTATAATAT
The DNA here is from genome assembly GCA_963922005.1 of Cornus suecica. Taxonomy (NCBI): domain Eukaryota; kingdom Viridiplantae; phylum Streptophyta; class Magnoliopsida; order Cornales; family Cornaceae; genus Cornus; species Cornus suecica. The sequence goes on from OY998246.1 coordinate 5,639,332, forward strand.
GTTTGTATTTATGTATATATATGATGATATATGCTATGTTATACATATATGTATAGATCATGTGTATATGTATAGATTTGTGATATATATAACCACTCATGTATAGATCGGTTATCGTAAGTTTTAATTCATGACTACATATGATAGTATATATTCTGTTTATACGTATATACATTTATTTTAGTTATTTGTATAGATCTGTTTTACCATGTTCATGTCCATGCATATATACGATGGGTATTATATTCTGTGTAGATAGACGTGTATGGATTTATGTGTAAATGTATAGATCTGCGAGCTTACGTATATGTCTTGTTATTATGAATTATGTTGAGGTGGATATGATTTGAACTACATATAGAAATCTGAATATAGAAATATTTTAGGTTTCAATGTTGACAATGAATTTAAATAATGTCATTAGAGAAACACTGCTTATATTATGTAATTATTTTTCTGTATTTTATTTGTTAATTGATTTATATGTTATTATGATTCCCCACGAATTATACTAAAATACGTATATTCGACTGTATAAATGAACAGTTTTGACTGTATAAAATACTGTATTTTCTGGCGCTGGGGCGCTGTCCCAGACCCCACTAGGGGGGCGCTCAGGAAATGTCGCGCCGCCCCCTGTACCCCCCAGACTCGACATTATAAATTGTTATACGTTCTCGAGTAAAGAATAAAATTGAATTAATAATTTCGTAAAATCACAAGATTTAATTAAATAATTATAGTTGGGGGAGTTAGAAGGAACTACAAAGAGGCTGACAAATAAACGCAGTCTCACTAGTACCAGGGACATGATTGATTTGTCGAGTACGTGGTTATAGTTGGGTATTGAGTTGTCCCGACATGATTGATTTTTCGGGTACGTGGTTATAGTTGGGTATGGAAGTGTTGGACAAAATTGACATGGGAGAATATATTCTTATACCTATTATATGGTGGTATATCAATGACTATGATTATAGTTAAATATATTATTATTATTATTTATAATATAATTTTGGGTGTCACTAGGAAAAATGATGGATCTTGGTACTCTGTTTGGGATCATGTAGAGTTGTACTTGCTCGTGGGTTTGACTCACCTTTGTTGTTATTTTAGGTCCTCGGCAATTCCATCCGCAAGGTTGAAGTCTTGCTCGTTTGTCTTTTCGATCCAGTGGTTATTCTTTCTATCCCAGGGTAGGATCAAATATATGGTATCTTATGCCCTTCCTTTATGAGTTGTTCTAGGGGTCCACGTTTGTGAGATTCCCATATTGTACGGTGTGGAACTTATTATATTCTGAGGATGTATTCGGTGTGGTCTCTTTTCTGTATAAGTTGTACATTTGATTCTTATTTATGTTACTATATCTCTATTTTATGTCTTATCATCCGTGCTTACGTTTATCAATTGCAGACACTCCTAATTTTCTGTGTATGAGTCTGGCCAACCTATACATGAAAATCTGGGGGTGTCATATATATTACTATGTATATGTATATATGGGTTTCATTCTCCCAACTGCCTCCTTCCCTTTCTTGCCTCGTCAAATTTGGCGAGCCTTGTGTCCAGGCCCACTTATGGCCAACCACATACCAAACGGTTTGGCTGGCTATATGGACTACCAGCGGGCCACAAACACCCCCATTCCGGATGCTCTAAGGAATAACCATCTGCCTCCTGCCATAAGCCTTGGCGATCCTAGTGGGAAGGTCCAAAGACTCCAAACCATACTTGTCACGCCCCGCTATTCGTAGACCCAAGTCTAGTCCAGGAATGCCGAAAAATGAAATAAATTCAAAAATATAGATTTTTAAAACCCATTTTGGGAAAACACTTGTTTAGACCCATACTAGGGGCAAAATAGTGATTACATACTTAAGGGAAGTCCTTAAAATCGTCGAATGTCGAAAAAGAAGTGAAAAGAATCAAACAACACATTAAACAGATCATTATAACGTCACATGTTTGCCCAAAGGTAAAATAGTCATTTCAAGAGTAAAACTAACGTTTTAAAATTTTATTTAACAATTTTGACATAAGGTAAGCCATAGAAACAAACATAATTGAATTCAGATCAATGATGTAGGAAATATGCAAGTCGGAACATGGTGTCGGACCATGCCAACCAAAACAAAACATTAAAACGCCTCATGTTCATCCAAGAGAAAAATGGTCATTTTAGAAAAAAAAATATAATTTCAAATTTTATCTCCAATATTGGGACATAGGAAAGGCCATAGAAAAGAACGAAACTAAATTCGGAGCCACGAGGGGGAAGTTACGCACGTCGGAAAACAAGGTCGCAACACGTGCAAGCCGAGCAGCTAGCGCCCAGGCACTGTTCATGATGAGGTTACTCTCAGCACTTTTATTTTGTGCTCGAAAAATGCTTTTTAGTGAATTTTTTGCTTCCGAACTCCAATTTTGTCACCGTTTATCCCGAAAAATCACAAAAAATGGAAAATTAGGTTTTTAGTTTTCAAAATTCAAAATAATATTTGCCGGGACCTCGGGAAATGCTGAAAATGATATTTTTTTGACAAATTTGAAAATGTCCGTTTGAAAATTTTGCCCGTAGCGAGATGGTACCTAAAAAAAAAACACTTGTCCACATTCAAATACACATGTACAATCTAAAAAAATGCAAGATGGTTTGAAAGTATTCGCCATCACAAGGCGTCCTTTGTCCAAACTTTTACAAGTTTAACAAAAATACAAGTAACGACGTCGTGACACTCCAAATATACATATCATAAGTCGGGGCTAACACACTAGCCCATCCTAAATAAGAATATACCACAAGTCATAAAATACATGAAAGCCCAAAAATAAGCCTAGAAGTACAAAAGAGCATCAACATGCACAATATGACGTCAAAGTCCGCAAAAAGGAAAACTCTAAGGGCTTGTTTGAGAAGTTGGTTTTGGCCTTGATTTTGGTTTTGGTTTTGGTTTTGGTTTTGGATTTGGTTTTGGGTTTTTTAAAACCAACCATTAAAACCTTGGTTTTGGCCTACCAATTTTGACTTTTCTCTCTCTCTCTATATATATATATATATAGCCAAAAATATGAATTATTTTGAAAAAAATAATATATAATATTTGGAAAAAAATTATTTTTTGGAAAAAAAATCAAAATTTGAAACATAATATATATTTTTCGCAAAAAAAGTATTTGTCGGAATTTATTTTATATTTTGGGACATAATAAATTTCAGAAAAGTATTTTTCAAATTTTATATTTTGAAAAAAATATTTTTTGGAAAAAAAATCATATTTTAATATATATTTTCAAAATTTTATATATTTTTTGAATTATATATATTTTTTGAATTTTAAATATTTCGCACTTTTAAAAAAATATAAAAAAAAAGTGCAAAATTTTTATAATAAAATATAAATATTTCGCACTTTTCAAAAGATAAAAAAAAAAGTGCGAAAATTTTATAATTTTCTGGAAATATTTTTTTCAAAATATAATTTTCTTAAAATATATATTTTTTCAAAAAATATATTATGAAAAACAATATTTTCGGAAAATTAAGTTGGAGAAAAAAAATTGGAAAAAATTATAAATATTTTGCACTTTTTTATATTTTCTGGAAAGTGAGAAAATTTTATAATTTTCTGGAAAGTGCAAAATATTTTTATCAATTATATATATATATTAATATATATTATTTGAATTTTATATATAATTTTCACATTTTAAAATATTTTTATCAATTATATATATAATTTTTTGAATTTAAAAAAAATAGAAATTTAAATATTGTTTTATATGATTTTTGAATTTTATATATTTCTTTCGAATCTGTATATTTTTCCCCATTTTATATCCTTTTTTTCTAAATTTTTTTAAAAAATTAGTATATAATATAATTTTTCATAATTTTATATTTGTTTTGAATTATATATATATTTTTGAATTTAATATATATTATTTGAATTTTATATATAATTTTAACATTTTAAAATATTTGTTTCGATTATATATATATTTTTTGGAATAAAAAAATAGAAATGTCAATTATTTTCGGAAATTTTAAATATTTTTTAATTTTATATATATATATATTTTTAATACATATTAGTATATATATATAATTATACCAAGAGCAAGACCAACTCCTTACCAAACATGGTTTTAGATTTACCTAAAACCACCCAAGACCACCAAGACCAAAATCACAAGACCAAGACCAAAACCAAGTTACCAAACGGGCCCTAAGTCTTCCATGTTGTCACGTACATGCTAAGGTCCTCCCTTAGCGAGGTCATCACTTGAAAATGTTAATATATCGGGGTGAGCTATACTAGCTCAGTAGGAAAATCCTTGCCATCCTAATCTCGGTCGTCCGAGTGGTCACACCCAACCCCGTGTGCATGATACTAGTTGTCACAGGGGTCAAGTTTCAACACAAAATTTTATCCTATGATGGCACTTGACACCAACCAAGTCTGTCAATTCTCACATTTAGTGCTTGTTTGGCAACTGGTGTGGTATTGGTTTTTTATTTTGGTTTGGTTGGAATTGGGTTGGGTTGGGTTTGGTGTGGTTTATATGATTTTTGAATTTTATATATTTCTTTCGAATCTGTATATTTTTCCCCATTTTATATCCTTTTTTTCTAAATTTTTTTAAAAAATTAGTATATAATATAATTTTTCATAATTTTATATTTGTTTTGAATTATATATATATTTTTGAATTTAATATATATTATTTGAATTTTATATATAATTTTAACATTTTAAAATATTTGTTTCGATTATATATATATTTTTTGGAATAAAAAAATAGAAATGTCAATTATTTTCGGAAATTTTAAATATTTTTTAATTTTATATATATATATATTTTTAATACATATTAGTATATATATATAATTATACCAAGAGCAAGACCAACTCCTTACCAAACATGGTTTTAGATTTACCTAAAACCACCCAAGACCACCAAGACCAAAATCACAAGACCAAGACCAAAACCAAGTTACCAAACGGGCCCTAAGTCTTCCATGTTGTCACGTACATGCTAAGGTCCTCCCTTAGCGAGGTCATCACTTGAAAATGTTAATATATCGGGGTGAGCTATACTAGCTCAGTAGGAAAATCCTTGCCATCCTAATCTCGGTCGTCCGAGTGGTCACACCCAACCCCGTGTGCATGATACTAGTTGTCACAGGGGTCAAGTTTCAACACAAAATTTTATCCTATGATGGCACTTGACACCAACCAAGTCTGTCAATTCTCACATTTAGTGCTTGTTTGGCAACTGGTGTGGTATTGGTTTTTTATTTTGGTTTGGTTGGAATTGGGTTGGGTTGGGTTTGGTGTGGTTTTATTCTGAACTGAAACCATGTTTGGTGCATATGGATTTGGTGTGAGAAAAAATGAAACTGAAAAACCAAACCATGTTTGGTAGAGTTGGTATGAGTTGAAATTCTGAAACCAATCATATTTGGTAACTTAGAATAGTTTGACATTTTATTTATTTAAAATAATATTTTGTAAATATATATGTTTTAAAAAATAAAAAATATAAATATTTAATTTTTTTAAAATATTTTATATAAGATATTTCAAAAAAATAAAATATTTTGAAAAAATAAAAGATTTCAGTAAAAATACATATAATTTGTATATTTTTTATAAAATAATAAATATATTTTTATTATATTTTATTTTTTCTAGAAATATTTGTTTTCCCGAAATATTTTATTTTTTATGAAATATATTTTTTCGTTTGATTTTTTTGAAATATTTTATTTTTTCATAAATATTTTATTTTTCGAATTTATATATATATAATATTATAAATGAATTGATTTGGGTTAAACAATGGTACACCAAATTGAATTGGTTTGGGTTAAAGAATAGTTTTGGTATGAGAAAACCAAACCAACTCCATCCAAACCATCTATTGAGATGGTGTGAAATATGATGGATTTGGTACTAATGGTGCAACACTATTCAATCCCAACTCCTTCTACCAAACATGGGTTGGGCCACAAATTTCACTCCAAAACCTCCTACCAAACAAGCACTTAGTGCTCTTGAGTTACACTAAATTTTGCACAAACATACAAACACAGTATATGAAATGCAATATAATAACAATACCCACAAATTTATAGAAAACCACAACAATGGTTTTTCAACCTTTTACTATAAACACAAATAGTACAAATGATTTCTCTCACTCAGGCACACTCCAACACTCACAAGCACTATCTCTCTCTGAAATTCGTTGCCTATACAATGCCATACATATGTGCCTATATAGGCCAATATACAAAGCTGCCTATATCTGATGTGGATGACAACCCCATCCACCTAGGCTGTGTTGGCACCAATTAGAGGCTGCCAACATTTAGCACACAGTTGCACTCCCAACTGTCAGGATGTTGTGGCATCTCCCTGCAATGCCACCTTGCCTCTTGATGGTTAGAGTCAGTTGTGTGTCACCAAACTGCCCAAACTGCATGTCTGAGTCACACATTGGCCTTGACCAGTCTTTGTATTGCCTTAGTTTGAACTATGTTGCACCATCTTGAGCTAACTCAATGCCAAACATATGCCAACATTGTATAATGCTTGCCTTTGCTGAGCTAAATGCCTTGTCCCAACTCTTCTCAAGCCTACACGCACTTGAGAGCTTTGCCAAGTTTGAACCAATGCCTTCACCATTGAGCCAACACCTAGCCACGCCCATGTCTTGGTTCTGTCAATGCCTTGGCACATAGGTCATGTCGCGCCATGCCTATGTATTGAATCGGCACCAACCATTGCATGTCTCGTGTCTCAGTCTTGCCCCAAGGACAAGTTGGCTTAGCCAAAGCTTGGTGTGCACTTGGCTTGCCGAGCCAAGTGCATTGCATGCACACCAGTGCATGCCAAGCTAAAACATCACCTTGCCAAAGGCAAGTTGGCACATTCGTGGGTATGCACACATGGTTTGCCAAGCCATGCATGCTCCAGCACAACCCACAGTGTCTAATCGAGCCATTTTTGTCAACCGTGCCACCGAACCATGTCGAACCATATCTTTACAAGCCAACAAGCTTCCCTATACGTGCTTTAGCCAAGGCTTGCCTATGGCCTTGCTAAGTGGCTGAATGTCTACTTAGGTCAGAGACCCACCCCTCCCTATATATGCAGAATTCACAAATACAGCTTTGACCAGATAAAATATTAACCCTGTTTGAGGAGTCATAATGGCCTTTTTCAACTCCCGAATTCCAAATCCGGTTTTTCTTTGACAGATCATCTTCTTATGATATATAGCATCTCCAATTAAATTCCCATAATTTTCCAACACTCCTAAACCCGACTTCCAAAGTTAGACTTATTTACCAAAATTGTCACTGTGTCATCCTTCCATGTCACACTAGCATGCCACAGCCTACTTTAAGACTTCACCAGGTAACACTAGTCCTAGGTAAGTCAAATTGTCCCACATGACACGTGTGTCAATTCAAGACCCCAATCGTACCCACATGTAGTCCCCAACATACTCATCAACAACAACAAAATATATCAAGTATAGATAACAATGAAAAATCATAAAGATGCAATGCCATGACAATCCTATACTCTAAGGGTGACTGGGTATGTATTGTCGCCATAGTACTATCAGCCACGAGGAATTTATCGACTCGTGGATAAAACCGTGATCGGAACAAGTCCTCACACGCCTCCCTGATTTCGGGAATACTAGTCCGCCGGTAGCGAGTGACATCGACTGACCAGTTGTTGCGACGACCCGAGATTACTTACAAGGCAAACTGAGACATGTGACCAACACCAAAATAAACTCAATATAACAAGGGGGTGTTATAAACTCAACATGCCTCAAAATAAAACCAATGATCAACATGGATGCAACAACATATATCAATATCACTTTAAGCATGTTATTCACATTTTCAACAAAATATCTCAACAAGTAACAAGATGCTTCAAATAACCAACATAGCATGCAATTTATCAACATATAATTAACAAGGGACCTATAACATGTTTCTAAGTTATACTTAATTCAAGTTCGTGTCATCCAACACTCACTTTGACGCACACACTCACGTAACCAGGAAAGAAAATGGTTTGTCAACCCCTACCTCAATTCCCAAAGCCAAGCAAAAGAAGAGGCAATCAATGTTCAAGCTTTAGTGAGAGATGGATTCCAACAAAAGTCCCAACAACAAGTTCAATCATTCCACCAAAAGTGATCTCAAACTATCAAAAACAATCAATTGAAAAGGGGAGTCACAACTAGGCCAATAACACCAATTTAGTATCAAATGAGCAATTCTCAAAACTTTAGTTAGAATTTTCAAAGTATCACAATTTAGGGATTCTTAGAGGAAATTCTCAAGAGAATTGAACTTGTCCACCAATAAGGTTATCAACACGGATTATTGTAGTAAAAGAATCATTTCTCAAGAGTACAAGATAAAATTCTCAATCTATACAAATTAGGTTTTTTAGAGAAAATTCCAAGAGAGAGAACTTGTCCAACAACAAGGTTTTCAATATGGATTTTAGAAGCAAAAGAACCAATTCTCAAGAGTATAAGATCAATTTCTGAAATTTACACAAATTAGGGTTTATGGAATTCAAAAATCAAAGAAGAAAACTTACCAATAAAGCTTCAAAGTTCGAATTGAGTGGTCAAGTGCTCTAACCAAGACTCCCTTAACAAGATCAACTAGAGAAAGAAAACAACAACTCTAGTTTATACTCAATTTCAACATAAACAGAAAGGTCAAGTTGAGACACTTTACTTACCAATCTTGAGACCAATAGGGCAAGCAAGAGGCAAGGAGTGATCCTGTAGTTGAAAGCTTCACTCAAATCTCAACCAAATGGAAGAAAATCAAGAGAAGGGAGAGAGAGCAAAGGGGCTGCCGAAATGGAGCGGGAGAGAAGAGTGGAAGATGTGGTTTTTGGTCCTAGTCTTGCAAATGAAGAAGCATTTGTCAACACATAACATGTATACATAAACACACCTTCCAACTTTGCCCTCAATGATCCAATGGCTAGTATAGAAGATGGGAGAAATGGATGACCAAGATGCAATGAGACGTTGAAACATCACAAGTTTCTAGAGCTCTCTCACACAATATCTTGCAAAAGACATACCATACCCTTGAACTTTCTAAGATAGTGAAGAGAAAAAGAGAAGGGAGGGGCATCATTGACATTTCACTATTTCTACTCATTCCTAGGTTATCCATGGGTTACTCAACTTATTTACTAAGGCCATGTTTGGTAGGCGGTCTTTCTGGTCTGGTCTGGTCTAATCTGATCTGGAAAAGTCTGTTTGGTAAGCGGTCTGATCTTACTATTTATTTATTATTTATTATAATATTTATTTATGTATTATTTATTTATTTATTTATTATTTCTTCACTTTATAATATATTTTATTATTTATATTATTAAATTATTATTTATTAATTTATATATTAATTTATAAATATATTCTATTTATTTATTATTTATAAATTATTTATTCATTTTTAATTATTTAAAAATATATTTTATTAATTTAATATTAATTTATTATTATACTCATTTTTTATTATTATTATGAAGTATTTATTCATTATTATATTTACTTATTATTATATCTATTTATTATTTTTTATTATATTTATTTATTTATTATTATTTATTTCATTTTGTTTATTATTTATTATTTTTATTATATTTTTAAATATGTTTTATGTAATTTATTATTATTATATTTATTTATTATTATTGTATTCATTTTTTATTATTATTATGTTTTATTTAATTTATTATTTATATTATTAATTATTCATTTATTTATTATTATTATATTCATTTTTTATTATTAGGTATTATTTATTCATTTTTAATTATTTATAAATATATTTTATTAATAAGACCAAACCGGACCATCAGGAACCACCTTTTTTTTTGTCTGATTTGGTCTTACTTGGTCTAACCAAAAATTTGGGACCAATGCTACCAAACACGGTCTGATCCCATAAAACGCAAGACCAGACCAGACCACCTGTGACCAGATCACCTACCAAACTGGGCCTAAAGTGTCATGCTCTTATAAGAATGTGTAGTAGGGAACGATTGGAAGAAATCATGCAAATTCTACCTGTTTTGCTTTGAAAACAGGTTTAAAAATATCAGTATATTAAAAAATTCCGAAACTAATTTCTAAATTTCTCATTTTATATAAGAAATTAAAGAAAATTATCGGGATCAAATTTGGACGCTCTCGGGACCTACTATCACCATACGCTTTTTGTATGTGTCCCGGATTATCTAATAACGAAAAAATTAATATAAAATTAAAAATAAGTCAAAACAACTTTCTAACCACATGTTATGAAAACATAACACGTATAACAACTTTTAAAACCAATTTGAGCATTTTATTCAAATAAAAATAAAATCATGAAAAATTTACACATAAAAATAAAGGAAAGAAAATTAATGGACGTTATGATACTGAAATGCAAAACACTCAGAGTTGATCATAGCCGAAATTGGTGGTGTCATTGGAGCAGTGGATGGATAATAGGACTGTTAATTTATCACAAAAGAAAATTGAAATATATTAATCATATATAAAAAATAGAAAGAAAAGAAAATTAGAAAGAAAAGAAGTGTTACCAAATTAAAATAGAATTATATTAATCATATATAAAAAATAGAAATAAAAGAAGTGTTACCAAAATTTTGAGTAGCTTGAACTTTTGGGTCTTCTTCTCTGCCAAAGCTGAGGCAACATGGTGCCGAAGCTTGTATGCCTCAGTACCAACTTGCACAGTGGTAGATAAACTGTCCTCAGTAGGTTTTAGGTTGTTCTACCAATACCTTAGCCATTTAAAAAATGGGTCGGATTTGGATCGGATCTGTCCTGATCTGATCCGAATTCGATAAGCTCATATTCGATTTGATCCGACTCGATAATCCGATGAATTTTTACTTAATTGATCCAAATCCGAAATTTTTCATTTTCGGATATCCGATCCAATTAGGTAAAAAAATTACAAAAATTATTAAATTTTTTATTTATTTTTATGTTATTTTTTAAGAATATTAAACACTAAATTATGTATTTTACAATCAATGCTTATAATACATGACTATAAAAACATAAAAATGAAAAGGCAAAAAAAAAATATATATATAATTAAGTGTACTATTTAATATTTATATATTAATAACACAATATATATGTGTGTATATATAAAATTAATCGAATCGGATTATTATCGGATCAGATTAGCATAAATCCAAATTCAATTTATTAAAAAATCAGATTATCAGATTCGAATCCTAATTCAATTATCGGATTTTATTTTCAATGTATACCCTACTAATCAGATCAAAATCTGATTTTGGAACCCACTCTTTTACCAACTCCAACCATCATTTTCTCTCAGATCTCTCTCGTTGTGTATTGTTTGCAAATGTTGTTTGATGGCACATCTTTTAATTTAGGTAATTTGCACTAACATTTCCTTAGGTTTCAATTAATTTTACTTTTGTGATGATTTTTGAAATTTTTGCACTAACACTCCCTAAAGTTTGATTTCTTTTGCAATAACACCCCTAAGCCAATAAAATAACCAGAATACCCTTGAGAGAAATATATGAAATGTGAAATGACCTTTATGCCCCATCCCCAAATATATACAATTTCGAAAAACATATATATAAATTCGAAAAAAGATATAAAATTCGAAAACAAATATTTAAATTTTGAAAAAGATATATAAAATTAGAAAAAAAAATATAAATTTCAAAAAATATATATATAATTCAAACAAATATATAAAATTTGAAAGGAAAAATTACACAAACTACCCCTGAACTATGACATAATTGCACGCGATACTCCTTACGTTTCAATAATATCATAAACTACCCTTAAAACAACATCCGTTAAAAGTCAACGGAAAATTTTCTTTTTGGTCAATAAAGCCTATTTTTGGAGTGAACTTCCAATTTTACCCTTATATATGCATGTTCCATTTTAACCCTTACTTTTAAATACAAAATTACTTAAATACCCTAACTTTTTTTACCAAATTGCCCTCACAATTTCATTTAAAAAAATATAAAAATATTTTTTTTGTGAAAATTATATATTATGTTCCAAAATATGAATTTTTTCCGAAAAATAAACTTTTTGCAAAAATTATATATTATGTTCCAAAATATGAATTTTTCGGAAATGTTTTTTATATTTTGGAACATAATAAATATTTTTTTGCAAAAACTATTTTTCAGAAAAAAAATCATATTTTGGAACATAATATATAATTTTTGCAAAAAAATTATTTTTCGGAAAAAATTCATATTTTGGAACATAATATATATTTTTCACAAAAAAAATATTTTTCGTAAAAAAATCATATTTTGGAACATAATATATATTTTTCGCAAAAAAATTATTTTTCGGAAAAAATCATATTTTCCGAAATATATATATAGTTTGAAATTTATACTTTTTACAAAAAATATAATTTATAGAATCTTTTTATTTAAGTTTTTGGGATTTAAACTGATATTGATGTTAATGGATTTTGCTAAAACATTGATGTTTGTGTTTTTTGGAACAAGCAATTTCAATTTTTATATTTTTTTAAATGAAATTGTGAGGGCAATTTGGTAAAAAAAGTTAGGGTATTTAAGTAATTTTGTATGTAAAAGTAAGGGTTAAATTGGAACATGCATATATAATGGCAAAATTAGAAGTTCACTCCAAAAATAGGCTTTATTGACCAAAATAAAAAATTTCGTCATTGACTTCTAACGGAAGCGGTTGACTTTTAATGGAAGGGGCGAAGTGTTACAACGGAGGTGGTTTTAAGGATAGTTTATGATATTATTGAAACGTAAGGGGTACCGCGTGCAATTATGTCATAGTTCAGGAATAGTTTGTGTAATTTTCCCAATTTGAAATATATATATAATTCGAAAATATATATAAATTTTGAAAATTATTTTAATTCGAATATATATATATTTCAAAAAAATATATATATTTTCAAAAACAAATTTCAAAAAATTATATAATTTCGAAAACCATATATAAATTTCAAAAAATATATATATAATTTGAAATATATATATAATTCGAAAATATATATATATTCAAAAACAAAATTCAAAAAATTATATTATTTCGAAAAAAATATATAAATTTCAAAATATATATATAAAATTCAAAAAAAAGATCAAAAATTTGAAATATATATATATATATATTCAAAAAAAAAATTCAAAAAATTATATAATTTCAAAAAACATATATAAATTTCAAAATATATATATAAAATTCAAAAAAATATAAATTTTTCGAAATATATATATATTCAAAAACAAAATTCAAACAATTATATAATTTCGAAAAACATATAAAAATTTCAAAAAATATATATAAAATTCAAAAAAATATAATTTTTTTGAAATATATATATATTCAAAAACAAAATTCAAAAAATTATATAATTTCAAAAAACATATATAAAGTTTGAAAATTATTTTAATTCGAATATATATATATTTCAAAAAAATATATAAAATTAAAAATATATATATTTTAAAAAACAAATTTCAAAAAATTATATAATTTCGAAAAACATATATAAATTTCAAAAAATATATATATAATTTGAAATATATATATAATTCGAAAATATATATATATTCAAAAACAAAATTCAAAAAATTATATTATTTCGAAAAACATATATAAATTTCAAAATATATATATAAAATTCAAAAAAAAGATCAAAAATTTGAAATATATATAATTCAAAAAATATATATATATTCAAAAACAAAATTCAAAAAATTATATAATTTCAAAAAACATATATAAATTTCAAAATATATATATAAAATTCAAAAAACATATAAATTTTTTGAAATATATATATAATTCGAAAATATATATATATTCAAAAACAAAATTCAAAAAATTATATAATTTCGAAAAACATATAAAAATTTCAAAAAAAATATATAAAATTCAAAAAAATATAATTTTTTTGAAATATATATATATATTCAAAAACAAAATTCAAAAAATTATATAATTTCGAAAAACATATATAAATTTCAAAAATATATATATAATTCTAATATATATATAAATTTTGAAATATATATAAATTCGAATATATATATATATTTCGAAAATATATATATAAAATTCAAAATATATATAATTTCAAAAACAAAATTCAAAAAATTATATAATTTTAGAAAAATATATATATATTGTTAAAATGACATATATTTTCTAATGAAATGAGTCAAACTACTTACCACCAACATCAATTAGTGGTTTTTTTTTATATATATTTTTCCAAAATATATATATTTGTTTCGAAATTTGTATGATGTTTTTGAAATTTATATAATTTAACATAAATTTTATAAAAACAATTCAAAATTTATATATATTTTTTCAAAATTTATATATATATTTCGAATTTTGTATATTGTTTTTGAATTTTTTTATAATTTTATATATATAAAATGGGTAATCTCAAAATATTCGTAGACAATTCATCTATGACAAGCCGAGTTGTTGGGTAAAAATTCAAAAAATATATATAAAATAAAAAAAATTCAAAAACAATATATAAATTTTGAAACAAATATATATATATATTTCAAATTATTTTTATAAAATTCGGATATATTATATAAATTTCAAAAACATCATATATATTTTGGAAAAATATATATAAAAGAAAACCACTAATTGATGTTGGTGGTAACTAGTTTAATTAACTTCATTAGAAAAGATATGACATTTTACCAATATATATATATTTTTCTAAAATTATGTAATTTTTTGAATTTTGTTTTTGAAAATATATTTATTTTGAATTATATATATTTTTTTGAAATATATATATTTTTGAATTTATATATTTTTCAAATTTTATATATATATATTTTCGAATTATATATATATTTTTTGAAATATATATATATTCGAATTAAAATATTTTTCAAAATTTATATATATTTTTGAATTATATATATATTTAAAATTTTATATATATTTTTTGAAATTTATATATGTTTTTCGAAATTTATATATATATTTCTAATTTTATATATTTTTTTCAAAATTTAAATATTTGTTTTCGAATTTTATATCTTTTTTCGAATTTGTATATATGTTTTTCGAAATTGTATATATTTGGGATGGGGGCATAAAAGACATTTCACATTTCATATATTTCTCTCAAGGATATTCTGATCATTTTATTGACTTAGGGGGTGTCATTGCAAGAGAAACCAAACTCAGGGGGTGTTAGTGCAAAAATTTTAAAAGTCAACTCAAAAGTGAAATGGACTGAAATTTCAGGGTATTAGTGCAAATTACCCTTTAATTTATGGTTATTTGCAGCCACACCCCCTGAACTTTGGCTTTATTGCAGCCAGATGCAAGGTTTGCAATTTTCGGTCCCATAGCCCCCTCAACTTTGATTTTCGTTGCAATGACACCCCCTGGAACTATGAAATGACTATAATGTCTCTTTAATTGTTTCACTTATTACATTAGAATAATAATATATAAAATGTAAAATTACCCACATGCCCAAACACTTCACCCCTCCGAAATTACTAATTACACTTCCACCCCTTATTACAAAATATATATATATATATATTACGAAAATTACAATTTAAATTTTTTTCTTTATAATATAATTTGTATATATAATTACGAAAATATATATATATATAATTTGTAAAAAATATATAAAATTTGAAAAAACATATAAAATTCAAAACAAATATATAAAACTAAAAAAAACATATAAAATTCGAAACAAATATATAAAATTCGTAAATAATATATAAAATTCTAAAAAATATATAAAATTCAAAAAAAAAAAATATATATATATATATATATATATATATATATATAAAGTATGACTGAAGTTTAAGTGGACAAGCTTCGGAGTCATTAGCCAAGGTAACGGATCATCTCCAGCTTTTTGCAGAGCTATTTCAATGGTCACGATGGCGACACATACCTCACGATGGTGACCGAAATCGGAATCGAACCAATACTTTATTAAAATATTTTAATCAAAATTAAATATATTAACATTTTGATCAAAATTAACGATTCGGTTCCGGTTCTCATCTTTAAAGAACCAAAGTAAATTTTTATTTGGATCAAAATTAATATTTAGATCAAAATTAACGGTTCGGTTCCAATACTTTCGGTTCTTTAAAAATGAGAACCGGAACCGAATCGTTAATTTTGATCCAAATATTAATATATTTAATTTTGATTAAAATATTTTAATAAAGTATCGGTTCGATTCCGATTTCGGTCACCATCGTGGGGCATGTGTCGCCATCGTGGTCATTGAAATAGCTCTGCAGAGAGCTGGAAATGATCCGTTACCTTGACTAATGACTCTGAGGCTTGTCCACTTAAACTTCAATCACACTTTATATATATATATATATTTGAATTTTATATATTTTTTAGAATTTTATATATTGTTTACGAATTTTATATATATATTTTTAAATTTTATATATTATTTCAAATTTTATATATATTTTTGAATTTTATATGTTTTTTCAAATTTTATATTTTTTACAAATTATATATATATATATATATATATATATATTCGTAATTTTAATTTTCGTAATTATATATAAAAATTATATTATAAAGAAAAAAAATTAAATTGTAATTTTCGTAATATATATGTATATATTTTGTAATAAGGGGTGGAAGTGTAATTAGTAATTTCAGAGGGGTAAAGTGTTTGGGCATATGGGTAATTTCACACTTTATATATTACCTTAATGTAATAAGTGAAACAATTAAAGGAGCATTATAGTCATTTCACAGCTCCAGGGGGTGTCATTGCAACGAAAATCAAAGTTGAGGGGGCAAGTGGCCAACACTCGCGTTAACCACTTTCTGAGTGGCATTGACCCATAGTTCAGGGGGTCTCAGTGCAAATAACCCTTTAATTTATATAGTTCCCAGAAATTTATTGTTATTAGAGAAGTAAAATTCCTCCAAGCTGCTACATGATCAATCCTTGCGATTTGCCAGTCACTCATCATTGCGATTACGTCATTTTTTTTGGCCTCTAACTACAAATATAGGGACAAACTGGTCATTTCGAGTGGACAAAAAGGTCTTGTTACAGCCACATCTGTACCTCCTGTCGGTCTCTCTCTCTCTCTCTCTATATCCATATATATATATACATGTTCTACCAACCATCTTCTACCAAATGTCTCTCTCAAATATTTCATTGCTGATTCCTAACAATTTTAATTTATTTTTTCTTTTATTTATTTATTTTTGTAATAGTAACCCTAGCCTGATGAGATTTGTTTAGTCCTTTTCAACTTCCAAATAATTTAGGAAAAAAAAAAAAAAACTTCCAAATAATTTAGAATTTATATTTATGTTGATATAAATAGTTGAAACTTTGACCTTTATAATGGAAACAATGTTATATTTATATATTGGATCAAATATCTATTATGGTACCAATATTTCTTGACACGCGCGCGTACAGTATGATCCTGCCACCTCACAACGGGGTATGTGGTTCTTGTCACCTCGCAGGGTGGGTAAGTGGTTCTTACTATCTTGCAAGAAGGGTATGTAGTTTCATGTTGGAGAAAATATGAGAACCAATTCGTAAGGGCAAAGAAGACATGTTCTATCAAATGGTTTCTCTCCTTCTTTCTTGGTATCTGGATTGAAAATTTGTGAGAAAGAAGAAGAAGGAAGAAGAAGAAAATTGGAGAGAAAATATTTTATATATTCTTATTGTATATTCAATTATGATACAAGGCTAGCATATATACAAGATTATCCCTAATGAACTAGGAAAGAAAATAATCACAGCTAATTCATCCTACAATCATGAAGCTATACATGTAAACAAAATCAATGCAATAAATCAAATAATCAGCAAGGAATAATGCTGAACATTTGTTTCCTATTTTAACACTCCCTCTCAAGTTGGAGAGTGGATATCAAGAACTCCCAACTTGCCAAGCAATGTATGAAAAACGACTTGTCCCAATGGCTTAGTGAATAAATCAGCAAGTTGTTTCGCGTTTTCTATAAAAATAGTTATGAGTTCTCCTTTCTGTATTCGTTTACGAACTGTATGACAATCTCTCTCAATATGTTTTGTTCTCTCATGAAAAACATGATTGGCCGAGATGTAGATTGTTGTCTGATTATCGCAGAAAAGTCGAGCTGGTTCTGGATGAGATACCTGAAAATCTCGCAATAAATACCGTAGCCAAGTTAATTCGCATGTGATCAATGCCATGGACCTATACTCAGACTCGGCTGAAGATCGAGATACTGTGACTTGCTTCTTACTTTTCCATGAAATAAGTGAGTTCCCAAGAAATACGCAATAACCTGTGATAGACCGCCGTGTATCTAAACAACCTCCCCAATCTGCATCACAAAAACTTGTCAATTGTAGCTTGCCATGTGAAGAAAATAGGAGACCCTGACCCGGAGCATTTTTCAAGTAGCGTAGCACACGGTGAACAGCTTCAAGATGTGGTTTCCTGGGTTGTTGCATGAATTGGCTAAGCGTATTGACTGAGTACGTGATATCCGGTCTTGTGATGGTAAGGTAAATTAATT
This sequence comes from Cornus suecica, assembly GCA_963922005.1. NCBI lineage: Eukaryota > Viridiplantae > Streptophyta > Magnoliopsida > Cornales > Cornaceae > Cornus > Cornus suecica. The sequence goes on from OY998246.1 coordinate 5,658,034, forward strand.
TTGCAATCAACTTTCGATAGTATGTCGGATTATTAAGTAACTCCCCCTCATTCGAAGCAAGTTTTAGGTTCTGTTCCATGGGGAATTTTGCAGGCTTAGCACCTAATAAACCAGCTTCCTCAAGTATGTCAAGTTTCTACTTTCGTTGACTGATGGAAATTCCTGTCTTAGATCGGGCTACTTCAATCCCAAGAAAATATTTCAAGAACCCAAAATCCTTAATCCGAAAATAGCTGCCCAAAAAATCCTTCACATTCTGAATTGCCTTCTCATTATTACCTGTGATGATCATGTCGTCAACATAGAGAAGTATAGCAGTAAAAGAACCATCACTGACCTTGGTAAATAGGGAATAATCTGCCCAAGACTGTTGAAAACCAAACTTCCGAATTGCAGAAAGAAACTTGTGAAACCAACTGCATGAAGCTTGTTTCAGTCCGTATAGAGATTTATGGAGTCGACAAACCAAGTGTTGCTCCCCCTGTCGACGAAAGCCAGGTGGAGGACTTATATATACTTCTTATGTTAAATCTCCATGAAGAAATGCATTTTGAACGTCCATTTGATGAAGAGACCAATTACGAATAGAAGCAATGGCTAACAGACATCGAAAAGTTGTAAGTTTAGCAACCGGAGCAAATGTTTCAATGTAATCAATCCCTTCTCGTTGTGTAAATTCCTTGGCCACAAGACGGGTTTTATATCTTTCAACGGAGCCATTAGAATTATATTTGATCTTGTACACCCATTTACATCCAATGGGATGATGGCCAGGATGCAACGAGACCAAGCTCCATGTGCGATTTGTTTCAAGGGCAGAAATCTCATCATTCATAGCAGTAACCCATTTAGGATCTTGACAGGCCTGCTCATATGTTTCTGGTTCAACCAAGTGAGACATTGTGTGGATAAATGTTTTATGAGCAATAGAAAGATTGGAGTATGAAACATACCTTGATTTTGGGTGGCGAGTGCTAGACATGACAGAAGAAGATGAGCCTGAAGCAAGAAGACTGGAATGGTTTACCTCATAATCCCGAAAATGGGAAGGAAGTCGGGTAATGCGAGAGGATTGTCTGGGGGTGATGATGGTTTATGTTGTAGAATCATTGACAAAAGAGGTGGTGCCATGGGGTGGTGAAGTGGGTACCGCGGCGGTCAAGTCTGTGTGGAAGTTGTCAGTGGCAGGTTGGGCAGCGCCATGGTGTGAGGTGTTAGGTGCAGCGATATCAGGGATCTTGGGTGTTTCAATGTGGGTTTCTAAGGGTAAATGTAATGTTGGAATGTCATTTTGATCGTTTAGATCATTGTGGAGTATGGTGGTGTATGGAAAAATGGTTTCATGGAATACAACATCACGAGAGATAAATAATTTTTGAGAGTTCAGATCATAAACACGATACCCTTTTTGTCCATGAGGATAGCCAAGAAAAATACATTTACGAGCTCGAGCATCGAATTTATGGTGGGGAGTAAGGTTAGTAGAATAACATAGGCAACCAAAAGTGCTAAGATGGGAATATGTGAGTGATTTGTTATGAAGGCGATGATAAGGTGTTTGACAGGATAAAACGGGTGTTGGTAAACGGTTTATCAAGTAGCAGGCTGTTTGTACACTCTCCCTCCAAAAGTGTAAGGGTAAGTTGGCTTGAAATCGAAGTGAGCAACCCACATTTAAAAGATGTCTATGTTTACGTTCTACGACTCCATTTTGTTGGGGTGTAGATGTGCAAGAGTGTTGAAAGAATGTACCATTTTCTTGAAAAAAAGGTTGTAATGATAAAAATTCTTTTCCATTATCGGATCGTAAAGCCTTAATCCTACCGTTAAATTGAGTTTTAGCCCATGAAAAAAATGATTTAAGCAATGTTTGCGTTTCAGATTTAAAACACATAAGATGAATCCAAGTGTAACGAGAATAATCATCAACAATTGTCAAAAAATAACGAGCTCCCAAAGTATAATTAACTTTATGAGGTCTCCAAATATCACAATGAATTAAATCAAAAGGTGCAGTAGTAGATATGGAACTAGTAGGAAAAGGTAAACGAGTCTGTTTGTCTAAATGACAAATATCACAAAAAAATTTAGAATCAAAATAAATTTATGGGTTGCTCTTGGAAAGTGCTTGAAATGGTGCGGTAGATGGGTGTCCCAACCGTTGATACCAAAGATTTGGTCTACAGTTGATGTGATGGGCGAGATGTGGATGATGGCTTGATTCGAAATAGTATAAACCATTAAGCTGCTTGCCCAGACCAATCGTCTTCTTCGTAGCCATGTCCTGTACCACGCAAAAATCAGGATAAAAAGTCACACTACAACCCAATGCTTGAGTAAGCTTGCCAACTGATAATAAATTAACTCTAAATTTTGGGACATAAAGTATATCATTTAGAGTAATGCTATCAGACAACTTGGTTGACCCGACAGATTCAATCTTTGCTTGACCACCATTCAGTAACTGAAAAAAATCATATTTAGGAGCTGTCTTATTGAATGTTGGCAAGGTGTTGGAAATATGATCTGTAGCCCCACTATCTATAATCCATTCAGTAATCGACGACGATTCAATTTTACAGCAAAAAGGTGAATGAGTACCTGTAGTGTTCGCAAAAGGTGGTGTATTACCAGTTTCTTTCCGAAGTAAAGCCATGAGTTGGTTGTACTCTTCGGGAGTTAGAGTAGTGTTGATGGGTCTTTGTGCCTCGGAGTTCTCATATATTGTTAAATTGTTGGCAGTGGGTCTTTTTCCTTTAGGCTTCACATCTTTGCCATGAAGTTTATGCCCTGGCGGAAAACTGTGAATATAATAACAGCGATCAACCGTGTGGTAGTCTTTTCCACAAAAAGAACAATTCTTCTTTTTATCATTAGTGATCGTCTGCTCCTTCTCCAGCGATCAACCGGTCTCTGATGGAATAGAAGAACTTAAATATAAGCCTTACTGATTTTTAGAGGTTTGCATCGCAGCATAACTTGTAGTCTCACATCGTGCAACAACTTCAGTTTGCCTTTCTTGTTGAAGCACCAAGGCATGGGCCTTGCGTGTATCTGGGAGAGGGGTCATTATGAAAATTGAACCCCGCACGGTAGCATACGAATCATTGAGTCCCATCAAGAACTGCATGACCCTTTCTTTCTCGTCATGTTCAACAAGACTTTTTAGACCTCCACAATTGCAAGAAATTGGATCATGATAAGAAGCCAACTCATCCCAAAGTGACTTTATCTTTGTGTAGTAGGCGGAAATAGATTGTTGTCCCTGTCGTTGCTCTGCAATCTCTTGTCGGATTTGATAGATTCGGGAATCATTCCCTTGTGAAAACCTATCTTTCAGATTGTTCCACACCTCGCTCGCAATTTCTGCATAGATAACACTTCCTGCAATATTAGATTGAACCGAATTCAAGATCCAAGATAATACCATGTGATTACATGGTTGCCACACCGGAAATTTGGAGTCGGTTTGTGGTGGTGCATGTATCGTCCCGTCGATGAATCATATTTTGTTTTTGGCACTTAGAGCTATTCACATGGCGCGACTCCATTGCCCATAGTTATCTCCTTCAAGTGTTTTGGAAACCAAAACGAGACTCGGATGATCCGAGTGGTGTATGGTGAAGGAATCCATGTTGTCTACAATTTTCTTTGTTATCTTCTCAGTAGAAACGGTTTCGTCTTTTTCTTTCTCTGGTGCAGTGGAAGACATGTATAGAACTTAATGCTCTGCTCTGATACCATGAAAATTTGTGAGAAAGAAGAAGAAGGAAGAAGAAGAAAATTGGAGAGAAAATATTTTATGTATTCTTATTGTATATTCAATTCTGATACAAGGCTAGCATATATACAAGATTATCCCTAATGAACTAGGAAAGAAAATAATCACAGCTAATTCATCCTACAATCAGGAAGCTATACATGTAAACAAAATCAATGCAATAAATCAAATAATCAGCAAGGAATAATGCTGAATATTTGTTTCCTATTTTAACATGGACAATTCGCAAGAATTTAGGCGTCAAGTGGTATGGTGGCTTGGGTTCGAAGTAATTGTCGAAGGAGGGTATCTTCTTCAGACTTGGTGTCAAAGGGAAAGACGTAACTTTGGTGACAAATGTTTGAGAAACTATATTTATTAGGTGACATGATTGATGAGACTTGCATTAATGCGATGCAGATTTTCAGACGAAAAATCCGCATGAAGCGACTTGATACTCTTGGATCTAAGTCCTTCCCTATGTCCCAGGAAAGCAAATAATCATTTAGGTAAAGGGTTTGCCATCCCTTTGCTCGTGGGGCATTACCCATGTTAAAAATAGTATAAATAAAGGCCTAAGTTTCTCATTAAAGAATTTCAAGATCAGATATCAAAAAATAGAGAGAACATTAGACAATAGTTCTTCAAGGCATTAACATCAAATGACACCTTCTCTTTCTCATCCCTTTGGAAGAGAGTTCCTTGCATCAGCTCCGAATCCTCATCCTAACCCACATTCTCTTAAGTTTGTTTATCGCATCAAGACATATTATCCTCTTTAATCTTTACTTACAAAAATAAACCCAATCAAGTTCCCAGACATTTCCAGAAATTTCTTGTTAGAGAAGTAAAATTCCTCCCAACTGCTGCATGATCAAGCCTTGCAATTTGCCAGTCACTCATCATTGCGATTACGTCATTTTTTTTTTGGCATCTAACTACAAATATAGGGACAAACTGGTCCCCTATATTGTCTAATGTTCAAGGCATTGACACCGAAAGCGGTGGTGAAGCCGAGAAAGGCGGCGGAGACTACCGCGAAGTTGACGCCGGGGAAAAAGAAGGTGGCTACTCCGACGGTGATGAAGGTGAAGAAAATTCCGATGAAGGCTGCCGCGAAGAAGCCGAAGAGCATTAAGACACTGAAGAAAGTGACGGCGAGGAAGGCGAAAAATTGAGGTGGTTGTTGGGTTTGTGGATGGGGGTAGTTTTGTAAATTTGTTAATCGGTTGGGGTTTAGTTTGAATGACATTTTTTTCTTATTTTTTTTAGATTTAGTTTGATTTGATAGCCGTTAAAGGGTTTTTTAATGCAATTTTAATTTTTAGACTTAATCTTATGTGTTATTGTGTGTTTGTTTAAAAAATCAAACGCATGGATTATTAGGGTCATTGTAACGTAAATTTAGATTGCTTTAATTTGAATTTAAGACAGGGTAACAATTTTCAGTAAACACATAAATGATAACCATTACTTTCATTCTATACAAGTATTAACATATTAATTGGATTATTCTGGAAATAGCTTATTCTTTTTGATGTTTCTCATTTTTAAGAGAAACATGGGAAATATTTCACATTATTGGAAAACAAAAATAATTTATTAAACATGTTTCTTATTTCTATTTTTGGTAGGTGAGAACGTGAAACGTTAGTGAACCATCCTTAATTTTTCAAGAGTGGGCTTCCTCAATCCAAATGCCGGGCTGACCCGGCCCAGCCCGTTATGCACCTTTACTGTATAGCAACTTTTTCAGGGATTACTTCAGTAGAATTAGAACCAACAAATCAACCAAAACCAAAATCAAATCACACCACCTGATAAGATATCAAACTGGGAATTTTCATTTTTCTCCTTGCATTCCAACAATGAATGCTCATCGAAAATAATTTTACGATACGACCTACAAAATTTTCATTTCTCCACTCATTCCAACAAAGACATGCTCATCCAAAATAATTTTCCAATCACCAACAAACAAATAACCAAACCATTTGATGAAAGATTATGATTACAAAACAGAGTTATCTAATCCGTCCTCGTTTAGTCTCGTCTTTGCGTTTCTTGCTATATACTACTATGGAGCTAGAACTCTAATCTAGTGTAGTGTGGCCAAGTGAGGCATAAACCTTGTGATCATCAGATTGTCTAAAAGCCTAACCTTTTCCGTTGTTCGAATTTTGACATGAACTCCTCTTCCGATGGAATCTTACCACCACTTCGCGCGGTTGTGCAATACCATGCCATAAGTTCATCCTGTGAATTGCAAACATAGCAATAAGTATGAATCATGAAACCTTAAAATTTTTAATATTAAAACAATGAAGTAATTCATAACAGCAAACAACAACAAGATAATCAACAGTGTTCGACTTTCATTTCTGCTTAGAAACTAGACATACTTCAATGTCGAAATTTGTAATCATCAACCATTGGCAGAATTATGTTGCGATCACAAGAAAATATTGCTATTACCCGAACCAATTCAAAAACACACACACACAATAAATATAGACACTAAGATTTATAGTGGTTCAGTCCAATTCGTACCTACATCCACTTTGAAAGAGTTTACTATCCACTTTGAAAGAGTTTACTATCTTTTGAAGAATAATGGTGGGGAGGAGGATATTACAAATCACTCAACTCTACCTCTCAAACTCTCTGCCTCACTCTCACATAACTCTTCAATTCTGTATTCTTGTTATATTGATACAACCCGCACAATACCTATATTTATAGGTGAATGATCGAACCCAAACAAAACCCAGCTTGCACAGGCGTGACATGCAAATCTTGACATTTGCATGTGGATAGGATGATGATCTCCAAGCGTGATTTCAGGCTGCCATTCTTGACTTTTATGCAAGCATGCGTGATATGGACTGCGCATAGGGTGTTGATGATGTTGATGGTGGGTTGCAGACATGTATGGAACTTACAAATACTTATGCAGTATGTCAAAGAACATTGAGAATCACTTAATAACGTTAAAAGGTTCAGAAAATAACTGTCATGCTAAAAAAACTGTATAGGGTAATGTAGTATGAGGTGAAAATTTAATGTACGGACTTGTTATAGTGAGAATCACTTAATAACATTAAAAGGTTCAGAAAGTAATTGTCATGCTCAAAAGAATATACACAGTAATGTATGAGGTGAGAATCTCATGTACAGTCCTGTAATAGCGATGGGAACAGGAACAGTGATTTTATCACGACTATGATTACCCAATATTTGAAGAACATGAAATCAGATGGTAGAACTTTTAGAGTAAAACTTGGAAAATTTTCTACTACCATAACATAAACTCATGCAGAACTAAAAGATTATGGTATCCATGCAATTTACGGTGATAGGGCTCGAATTCATTATATATGATGTCTTTGACAAGCATCTGAGGTGTCGACATGAAAAATCAAGAGATACCAATTTCAATCTGACAATACTGACATTACATCCAAGAACTTCAGTATCTTTCAGGAAAGAGGCCAAAGTAACCATGTCTGATTAGTTTTAAAAATTGAACTAAAGACGAGATAACTATGGATATATAAGAACCAAGAATTTTAGGTCACGGTTTAAAATATAATCGGATATTTACCTCGAGGAAATCTTGGTTGGAGATGTACCGACTTTCAACCGAGCAGTGGATGCCCCCAACGTTTACAGGTACAGAATTCTTGGAGTCAGGTGATGGTTTTTCTCCTAGTCCCCCTGTTAGTTCAGATGGAACGAGAGAAATGAAATAAGAATAATGCGGACTATAAATTAAGTTGTGAGTGAAGACTAATTAGATAATGTTTCTCATTTCTGTTGGGTTTGGCCAAATTTGGCTGCCAAACTTTGAACCATCTAACACAAAGTTGGTTTGGTTTTGACAATTGGTGGATGAAGCAAAATTTGCTTTGAAGATTTGGAAGCAAGTTTTAACTTGAAGTATATTATGAAGTGGGCTGCTAGTTGAAGTCTAAAGTCAAAATTAGTGTGGACATGAAGACTTAAGTTTTTGGTACAAGGAACAAAAGATAGATACGTAAGGAGTTGGAGCATACATGATGGTTTTGTCTTCTAAGTTGGGCAGGCATTTTAAGAGGCAATTTGCATGCAAGAAAGACACACCAAAATGAGTGCAAAACTAAAAATGTGAGTGAAGATATAAGGATGACCGGCACCAAGTGTGGACTGCATCGAGAAGAGAAAAGTGAGGGTGTTGTGTGTCATGTGAGAAGTGAGGGTGTTGTGTGCGCCGATGTAATACATCTCTATTTATTGAATGAAAATTGTGTGTCCGTGGACGTAGGCCAAAGTTGGGGCTGAACCACTTTAAATATTGTGTGTTATGTGTGTGAGTTGTGAGTTGTGTGTTGTTGTGTGTGTGGGTAAAAATCGGGTGTTGACGATCCTGTGCGGGATTAATTCCTAAGTGTGAGTTGGGAATTAATTCCTAACAATTTCTTAGCATAGACTAATTTCCTGAGCAATATAAATCATCATAAAACAACTTTGCAACCGAACTAAAAGCAAGAAATGAAATAAGAATAATGCAGGCTATAAATTAAGTTGTGATCGAAAACTAATTAGATAATGTGTCTCATTTTCTTAGCATCTACTTATTTCCTGGGCAATATAAATCATCATAGAACAAGTTTGCCAGCGGAACTTAATGCTTTTAGCTATACCGGTTATGCAAGCAACATAGTAGCCTGTTCCCCCCAGATTTTCTTCCCAGTTCCCAAGACGCAAGCGTAGGAAAAAGCCATCCAGATCGAGCGAAACTTGGGATTTCATCAATCTAAAAGCATGCAACATAAAATGATTAATTAAGGATGAGATGAAGTAGCAGATGAGGATGAAGATTTACAATCTTACACGAAGACAAAAGCATGAGAATTGTTCTTTCAAGTGTGTTACTTTCTAGTCCATGTCAAAGAAGAACATGATAATATCATAAACTTCAATGTTTTTATCATGTTCTTCACTGCCTCATTAAGTATTGATATTATGTTGCCACCAAGTAAACATGAGTATTGAAACAAGGGCAATAGCTAATTCAACTAGTCAACCATGACAAAAAGCATCTCTTAGGCCTCAAAACAATGTAAGAAGCCTACAATGATTGATTTCTGGAATTAAAGAATATAAATAAATCACTTCAAAGAAATCATTTCTCACACTATTTTACCAAGGTGCAAGTATGACATACATGCTATATTCAAGGATCATTATCATGAACATGAAAAATGGATAATGAAAATTTTAGGTGCCAGGTATAAGCGTTACATACTTGAGGATAACCCCACGAGACAAACGAAGCCTCTTTATAGCGTCAAACATGCCTTCGGGTACATCTGAAGTCTGTTCATTGTCAAAACTGAGCAAAGGACTGATCTGGTATGCTTTTAACCAATTTTCCCTAGAACTTGAAGCAATATCCTTCAGATTTGAAATTCTGCTTTCGGCTGCCATCTTTCCGCTGCATTTTGGGTTCAGGCTCAAATCAGTGTCCACTTGAGGTTTAATCCCAAACCAAATAACTTGCGCACCAGTAAGTTGAGGATGCTGCACTTTGCTAACAGTGTGACGATTAACCAACGAGGTACCGGGTGAATTTTGCCTGCTGGAGGATGCCATGGGACAAGAAGCAGCCCAGTGATCGAGCTGAAAGCATCGAATGCAAACACAAGAAGATTCTTCTGCTCCCTCATATGAAGTGATGTTTCGTAAAAGATCCTCCAGTTCAGTTTGTGTTATTTCTGTGCAATCACGCAACTCATGGCCACTTCTGCCACAATAGAAACAAACTGATACTGTGTTCATGGCGTCATCCTTTACATCTGATGGTATGATGTGCTTGAAGGCACCCAATCTCCTTGCAAACACAGAGGCCATTACTTCTGAGCTCTTGATTTTTGGGGAAGGCAAAAGAGGTTTCAACTTAAATGTGGACTGCTGATCTTCAAATCCATGAATTCTTTTGAAGGCAGTACTAGTGTTGGGAGCATCCTGCAATTCTTTCCCAATAACGAGCTCAGGGTCGTTGTCCTCTGAACCTTTCTGGTCAATGGGAAAATCAACACAACCCGTAGCATGAGTAGTAGGCATTGTGCAGTCAGCGGAACCCTCAAGTGCCCGTCTTGATGTCTGATCATGATGCGCTAAATCTGACACAGCTCTAAGAGGTTTTGCAGAAAATCGAGTAATCCACGAACTCTTGAGAAGATCACCCCCAAAACCAATATTGTGGACTGCTTTCTCTTTGGCTGGAGGATCATCAACACTGTTGGTCTTGCATTTACTCGAGGAGGAATCGGATGGGCTTTTTACTCCATCTTTTGCCTCAACATACGGCAGTAACGGCAGGTCACATGATGTTTTATTCTCTGCCAACTTTGCCTTGCAGGATTCCTGAGCTGAAGCAGTAGTTGCCAGGCCATCTCCATTTCCACATAGAAGGAATAGGTTATGAAACTTGTTATTAGCATTACATTTCTCATCCAGCACAGGGTCTTTATAACCTCCTATTGGGTAATTGGCATTGGACATCTTAGATTGGACCTTTGTGTTTGGACAGTATAAAGACTGAAAAAGCGATTGGAAGCCCATATTTCCGCTTCGAGGTTCAGTGTTTTTGCTTGATGCAAGGATTTCCTGATTGAGGCTTTGATGTCCATGAGAAGGATTGGCAAGGGCAAGACCATGAGGAGGAGCCTCATCTCGAGTGGACTTAGGTAAGCCTTTCACCATGTTTGATATCCAATTCATGAAAGAGCTATCTTGTCTAACAAAGGATGTTGAACCAGGACTTTCTTCGATTTGGGTTTTGGTTTTCACTCTTTTAGACATAACAAAATCCTGTTGTTCAAAGGTCCATGGCCTCTTCCCTGTTGGAAACAATCTAACACTATTACAACTCTCGACACTCTCATCGCTGTCGTCCTCCCCTTTTGACAGTATTTGGTTTGCATCTCCATTAGATAAAGCCTTTTCTTTACCTTTCCTTCTACACAAGTTGATTCTGCTATTCAATGGAGTAGCATCTAGTGAAACAGAATTCTCCCTCGGAACTCTCTCTTCGCTCCGCCCATAATCATCTCTACTAGTTGGAAACAGCTGGTTACTTTCGGCAGTGGAATCTAGCTTCTCTGGAGGTGAAGAATCGATAGAATCATGTGTCTTCATCTCGTGCTCACTCTCTCTTTTAACAATTAAAGCTAATTGATTCGGTCTACCACCAGCAGAGGTTGATCTTTGTACTCTATTATCAAGAGCCTCATTCTGTTTCACTGCATGATCTCCAGAGGCCGGAGCAACTTCCAAGCACAATTCCAGTTTGCCACTTGCAACATCTTCCATTCTCCCATCAGCATCAGTCATCGCCACTCTGTTAATATCCCCGGCCATTGCTTCTCTTTCTTCAAAGCCAGAAGTGTGATCACTGGTTTTGAGCTTTAGAAAATCAACATTTTTAGGATTTTCCTGATCTGCAGGAATCCACACTTTGATTAGATGTCATGTTTGAAAGAACCGAAAGTAACTTATAACTCTGCATTAGACAAAAGACCACTGGATTGAGGAAATAGCTCAAGTATCTCCCATGTCTCCTTAGGCTCAAGCATCCCGAGTTGTTCTTGCGAAAATCGTAGGAAGTTGTATTCCCTCCATTTGAGGAGAAATTGAGCACAAGTGATGAGAGTACCTAAAACCATTTTTGGCAACTCCCAAGTACAAAAAAAGTCTAATACTAGCAATGTAGACCTGCATTATGGTTTATTGATTCTACAATATCAGCCACATGAATGAAGTTTGCAATAAAATACTAGCACTTGAATGTTATTTTCACTACAGAGAAAATTTGAAAACCATGGTTGTTTATTGAGCTAACATTTTATTGTGAGAAGAATGCAAATGTGTTAGGATAGTTAGCTGATAATAGACATTGTTGGAATTAAGAGAGAGAAAAAAGAATAATAATCTCGTGTATTGAATACATAGGATAGAAGGAGTGGAGAGCAAGCCAATGCTATACATGGTAGGAGAGGTAGGTGTGATGGGCTGTGAAAAGCCTGACCCTAACATACATCAACATAAATGGGGTTTATCATAGATGTAACGAAAACCAAATGTGCACAACATTCCCTCAAAGTCAAGGTGAGTGATCGAAACTGGCCTGATGCAAAAGTATTGGAGAAAATATTTTCTGTCTGATCCTGTAAAGTAACATTTCACAAGCCCCATATTACAACAATAGATGGGAATGGTATCGGTAAAGTTGGCGGGGGTGGTGCGTGATGAGACCATCCAGAAGCCAAAAACTTTTGGTGGCGCATGGGAAAACGTGGGGCAAATGTTTTTTTTTTCGTGGTGATAAGTTTGTGGACCTCAGTTCTTGGAAGAGAGGTTTTAGATTTTTTTCAAAAATAGAAGTGTGCAAGTATTCTTGGCTCTAACCACGTTAGAGGGGGGGGGGGGGGGGGGGGGGAGAATATTGAAGGGACTGAATATACAAGAGAGCATAACATGTATATATAGGAGAGGAGTGGAGAGCAAGCCATATATACAAGGTAAATGTGAAGGCTATGGAAAGTCCTAAACCTTATAGAACTTGGTCATCTTGATTTGATGATAGACACTCGAAATCACTATGTCACTGGAATTTTCCATATTACCTTCTAAATTTGTTTGAGATGTATTAGACTGGTATAAAATTTTGTACTGTTTTTTAGAAGCTTGGTGGGTCCTCTTATCAGTAAAAATATAATTATAACTCAAAACTCACAACAAAAAAGGTATCAAACATCTAGTGGCAGGAATTTATCCGCCACTATCACACAAAAGTTGGTCTTTGCATCATGGGGATTTAAGGTCGGTCACTAGCATAAAAAAACTTTTAAAGTGGGAACTTTATCCTCTGATGATGCTAAATTGGCATTCAAGGTTATAGTCGCAATTTTTGTCCCGGTTGCGACTTCTATTTGTCGTACATGACTATTGTAACGGAAGGCAAGATTATGACAAATTCACTTGATTTCAACGACTACAATGTGTTGAAAGATATACAAGTGTAACTGAAGTATTTATATACTTAGTGAAACAATAATTTTTCAACAAAGGATAGCGGTGAGGTTTGAACACAGGACTTCCTGCTCTGATACCATGTTAACTACCAACTGCTCTAACCTTAGAGCAGTTGGTAGTTAACATGGTATCAGAGCCAAAGGTCTCGTGTTCAAACCTCACCGCCACCCTTTGTTGAAATTGTTGTTCCATGTGTTACTTGAATGCCACACGTGAGGAAGCGTGTTGAAGGATATAAAACATTTAAGTTACACCCTCTCTAACCGCTTAAGCTATTAGATAGGGTATAACTTAAGTATTTATATACTTCAACACAATAGTTTATTTTTACATTTAAATTTGCATAACAATGTTGATTGTGAATTCATTTCATAACTATAATAAATAGGTTGAAGCAAGATTAGATATAAACAAATAGAACACTAATTATATGCACCTGTAGTGTCATCTAAGATTTCCACATCAGCCATTTGAATATCATTTGCAATGTAGTTCCCATCATCTTTCCCCGTATAATTCTCCTTCTCACCCACGTGTGAATTAGATAAATCCATGTTGTCACTATTTCCTGTCAAACAAAGGTGGTCAACAATTCAACATAGGTTAAAGATTAAAAAATAATAATAATAAAAAAAAGAAAACCTAATTAGTATAATCATAATGCATATATTGTTAATAATTCAATTGTTTCATTTTAACCCAATTACCTGCATAATGTTTATATCGTAATGCACTAACTAAATTAATATCTTCACTTCCGGTACAAGACGTATATAAATTAACTTTTTCTTCGACATCACTCTCCATGGCGTTTGAAATAATCAAATTTATCTCATCTATTTGTTTTTCATCATTACTCTCTCTAGTTGTGATGATTTGTGCTGCAGGGTTATCCCTATGGCTTTTTCCCACCTTCCATACCAGGGAGAGTTTTTTATCAGGAAAGCTGCGGTCAGCACTTTTGAGAGTCAATCCTTTTTGGGCAGACCAGACTAATTCAGATAGTGGGTCAGATGGCACAAGTGCCACGTTCAAACTTGAACTTGCATTTACACCTGCACCTGCGTCCTTATCCAATTTTGTCTGAATGGATGGTTTTGAACATTCCACAGATAATCCTAAATTAGGAGTTGATTCCATCTCGTCATTATCTATGCTCCTAGTCGGTGGATATTACCTTAGCAAATCCTGAAAAATCAAATAAATTTAGCTCAGTTTTCATTTTGAAAGGCAGTTGCTCACCTCATTCATATATATATATATATATATATATATATATATATATTTGTGATCTTTATGATTAAATTTAACCAACAAAATATTTAAAAGTCTAACCACTGAAAGAATAAGAATAAAAATACGTAACAACAATCAATAAAATCTTAATTTTTTTATTCTTATAACCATATAATATTTGAGAATTTAACAAAAAAGTTTAATATGAATACCTCGATTATGTTTAAATGTATGGGTCGTAAAAGTATAAACTACCTATATGTCGTACGTCAACTGATTCGTTATATTTTCTTGCATATACACAAGTTATTTAAAAATAAATAAAAATTTACCTAACTGGTATGGTAAGTATAATATCATAATCTTATTTCATTCATAACCCTCTTTAATTTATAGAACACCCCAATTATACGTACTATAACTATTTAAATCTAAGAAATTATGTTAAATAAATTACTCTTTAATTTAGTAAAATATTCTAAAATAATACAAATTTATTTTAAAAAAACAATAAGAATATACTAAATACAAGTAAAGTTTATAATATTAGAAAGTATATTTTCTTAATCACAGAAAAAAAAATTATGGTATTAAAGTTTTTGAATCACTTCCGGCATACTTTAATAAAGTGAAAATAGTCTTTTAAATCTTAACTGAATTTTGTTTGAAGTTAGAACCATTTTGATTTTGAAAGTTATCTATTATATTTTTGTGGTAGTTTATAGTATATATATATATATATATATTTAGAATGCTCTATGTATGTTCTTTTTTCTATTTTGGAAGCATATTCTATATTTAGTGCGTCTGCTCCAAAGGATTATATTGTATAAATGAAAGAATATTGTCCTCTTCTAAGTTTTTCAAATTCAATATAAATGCACCTAAAAATAGGTAGTATTATAAGATAACTTTGTGGATGTGACTAAATATTTCCCATAGCAAGCGGGAGAAATAACGGAATAATTTTTAAAAAAATTATTTTTTTTGAGTTTTTTTTTTTTTTAACTCTCAATTTTTACTATGAAAGGCGCTCTTGCAATAGTAAAGTTCATCTACTACTCGCCCTGTCATCTTTATCATGATGTTACTTGTCATGTGACATGAAAATTGTAAACTTCGAAAAGGGAAACTATTAAATAGGAGGAGCAATTGAGTTGATATATATCTTTCTGGTTACAACCCAGTCCCAGATTTTCATTCGTTTCGTTTCCACCGATAAATTACAGTGCATTTTTGTAAACTATTTCTACCTCATAAAAATTTAACATTTAGGACCATTTTTCAAACAGCTTTATAAACCAATTAAACATAAACAAATAAAACTTAAGTATTTTTATTTTACATCTATCTATATCCATCTATATATATATATATATATATATACCCCTCCATTCTTCTTCTTTTCCCTCAATAAACTATTCTACCCCTTCCACATTTAAATTCAAGGGGTACAACCACAATTACACAAATTTTAACAAATACACTTGCACTCTTCGAGAAATTGAGTGAGAGAGGAGAATAAAACCGTGTACAACATTTTCTAACAGCTTTATAAATCAATTAAAAATAGAAAAATAAATATTACGAAATAGCTTGCAAAATATTAGATTGCTTAAAAAATCTAGCTAAATAATCGATGAGATTCAAAGATTATATTTTTCCCTAGAAAGCAATTATGAGATTAAGCAAGCGAGGTGCCCCAAAAATTACAAGCTTTAACTATTACAAACTTCTACAATATTAGGGGAGTACACCTTTCTTGGCCAAGAATGGTGAATAAATTTTCGTAACAAAAACTTCATATTGTTAAAATCAATAGATATAATGATGCCACAAACCCCACAAAATTAAGAACCATTAAATGAATAATTATAAATCATACACCAAAGTACAAAGATTTACATGATTAGGCCGTCAAAGAAAACAAGAAATTTCAGATTCCGATGACCCCAACCCTTTGTCACTTTCACTCGGAATTATAGGGTTGTTTGGTTTGTATTTATGAAAATAGTTTTCTATTTTCTGAAAAATGAAAGTCAAAAAACAGTACAAAAAATCTGTTTTAATGTCAGATTTTAGAGAATTCCTTTTTATTGTTCTCATAAAACAATTTTCTGTTTACAGAACTCTCGAGAAAAGTTTTAAGATTTCAGAGATACATACCAAGCAGACCCATAACTTTCGATGTTCACTACTATTCTCATCTCAAACCCTATCCCTAACACCCTTGTATACTGGGTTACAAGGATAACTAAATCCAGGTCCACAAGCACAAGTCAGTATTTGAAATTTGGAAGCACAACTTGATAGAGATTATTTCAAGATAAACACATATTATATTATTATTGAAAGGTCACCACACAATATTATTTTTCTATTTAATTTTTCATTTCTTGCATTGCAAAGTACTTCCAAATATTTATTACAGATAAGTTAGCTTTCTCACCTCAACAAAATCCCATTCATGACCTCAACACATGATATGAAGTCTTTATATGAGTAAATTAACTATATTACTTAACTAGAATTAAGTAATTTAAAAGAAAATTATTTCTTTTTCAAAAGCATATAGCAAACAAGTTGGAGTATAAGCTATTCAGGCCACTCATGGGATTTCATCACAAAATTCATTAACTAAAAACACAATATTCTTAGTCACCAAACAAAACTTAACAAAATGATGCAGCCCTAATTTGGACTTTGTGCTAGTCTCCAAAACCTAGAAAATTAAGGGAGAAATGACAAAATAAAAAATAAATAAAAAACCCTAAAAGATTATTTAAGAATTGAGCGATCAAACAAACATAAAGAACTACCCTCAATCGAAGCAGAGGAGTCAAAAAAATGTTATTGAGCCTCCAAATCCCAAAAAAACCTACATTGAAAATTCAAATATATATTTTTCGTGCATTTTCTCAGCAACCAAACACACCACCATCAAAGTTCAATAAATATGAGGGATGCCCATTAAAGTAAAAGGAGATTAAAGGAGACCCACATACCTTCACGTCTTAAAGCCATAGAATTTGCTGCTCTGCATAACCAAACCCTTTGGATGGATATATATGAAAGTAGCAGCCAAAGGAAGCAATTAGTACTATATCTATATATATATGTGACCTCTAGAGAGAGAAAGAGTGAGTTCTAGATCAGCTGCTGCCATGCGTCCGTCTGTATACATGTAGCTCTATGCTTTAACTAAGAATAGTCACTTGTGGTCCAGAAGATGCCACGTGGAAACACAGGTGTGGGTGTTTTAACATATATTGGAGGATAAAAAATTCTTGATAGGGTGACGATGGTGACACGTGGCAGCAGAGGGATCCCAGATGCGGATACTTATTAGTGCATCTTATCATTGCTCGCTTTAACGCAACGGGAGTACTTAAAAAGTGACATTATTATATTTCTTAAAAGGGTAAAAAAAACGAGAACTATCAAGGTTGACCTCCTATTTTTTATTTTAAATTATATAAACTCTAATTGTAATATTGACTACATACATAAAGTAAAAACCCAATTGTAATAGAAGATTAGGATTAATATTGATCTCAAATTGATTTTTTCTTTTTCTTTTTCTTTTTGTCTGTAATCAACATTCTAAGTTAGTCTTCTTTTTTCTTTTTGTCGGTAATCAACATTCTAAGTTAGTTGATTAGAATTAGTACGTAGTAGTGTTAGAGTTGAACTATAAGTATTCATAAGTATTCCAAATCTTTTAGTATTCTATTTGTCCAATAAAATTATTCCTCTTAACATTAAAAACAAGAAAGAAAAAAAAACTATTTAACATTAGTATTCCTTCTCTTTTAATAATGGTAACCTTAATTCAAATTTCTAGATTTAGAATGGAAAACGATATATAAAATATGTAATTATTATAAGAATTATAAAATTATACATTTAAATAGTTCATATAATCTAGGATGTTTAGGAATATAATTAAATAAGAGTGGAATAATGTTGATTATACGTATTATATAACGTAGGGATATTTAGGTAAAGAATTAGATAAGATAGTATCATAAACAAAATAAATGTAGATTAACATTTGAAGTGAAACTCTTTTAATTATATTTTTTTAGAAGGTCATTTCTTCCATTTGTTAGACGATTGTTACTTTATGTATTGAATTCTCACGAGTATATATCCTATTAGGTAATTATATTATATTGATTGATGTGTATATTTTTAAAATATCCTATTAACTAATTATATTATATTGATTGTTGGGTTTATTTTTAAGTTTTTATTATTATTATTATTATGTTATACATATTCATGTGCAAAATTTATGGAAATAGGCAAGCTTTTGAAGGTCAAAAAACAGTGAGAAAAAGAAAAAAATAGTAAATAAAAAAAGGTTGAAAAGTGCAACAAGTTTGAGCCCGTATTTTTTATTTTTAATATATTTTAATTTCAGACCTAAGTTTAGTTAAACTCTATGTCTATACACTAATTTTAATTAATTCCATCTCTATAACTTAATCTTAATTTTTGTCTTATCTATCTTACTGATATATATAAACATTCCTAAATTATCTAAACTGTTAATAAATAAAATTAGTTATTAACGATAATTAAATATAAACAAAGAGAATAGGATTTCAAATCTATCCATTAATTCTTAATAAAATACAAATTACAACACATTCTATAACTACTAATTAATAGTTTTATATTATTTTACTATGTAATTTATATTCTACAACACATTCTATAACTACTAATTAATAGTTTTATATTATTTATTATGTAATTTATATTCTTGTAAATTATTATTGTTAGGAAGACTATTAAATCCATTAAAACTCCTATAGTAATTAAAAGATATGAACTTGAGAATTTTATCATTCCTCAAATTCTAGCAACCTAAATATTCTTATTATTTATTCATCACATTGGAATACTTTGGTATCAATTAAAAATGTGACCGAAGGGTTCCTATCCTAATACCTCTGTACATTTTTCTACCTCTCTCCCTCGGATCCTTCTTGATATATATTTTTCTGTTATGCTTTTTTTTTTTAAATGGAGAAATTTTTTATTTTACTCAATTTCTCTCTCTCTCGGTTTATGATATATTAGTTTGCGTTTTTATTATTTACTTTACTTCATTTTTTTAACTATGCCTGTTTGAATTTGAAGATTTTTTTTTAAAATTTTTGATATGTTAATTTGAACAATATTTTATTTATTATATATTTTATATCTATATGTTGTGGTTTGAGTTCGAGTTCGAGGAATTAAATTCACAACAAAATTTTCTATGAGCTTCTTATTTTTTTAGTATGAGTACAATTTTTCTTAGTGTCACATGATCCAATTTTAATGATTTATGTAATTTATTGCAGGACACTTCGGTGATCTACTTGGCGTGGTTAAGATTTATTATCAACATACTAACATCTAACCGAGTTAATTTTGTCTATATATAATTATATTTCACAGGAATTAACCACAGAATTCTTGAAGATGTATTATTTACTATTGATTTTGTTGTGTTAAACCTAGATATATCACCCATGACTTCCACATTTAAGCCAGCCAAATGGACAAATATGCAATATATTTGTTTCAATTTATATCCATAGTATGTACAGTTGAATTATTTATAATTATTTCTCTTTTTTTGTTCACCTTTTTGATAGTCAATACATACATCATAATTTATAATTTTTATTTAATTGTTTTACTTTGATTTAAGTTATTTCACAATTTACGTTATTTTTAAAACAAAATATTGGTTTCTCTTTAATTTGTTTTTATCTTTTTAAACTTTTTTTGTTCATATATATTTCTTCAGTTTTATCTATATTTACCTTGCTAATGTTATATAACTCCAAGTAGGTCTTAGATGGAGTATGTACAAGTGTTGATGATAAATAAATTACTAAAGTTTTATTTATATTTTCTCCATGTGATCATTTAAAGATAAATAAAATTAAATGTTATTCTTATTTAATTTTATAAAATTAATAAACTATATATGCATATATGCATATACTCATATAGTAAAAGTTTCATTACATTAATTTTAAAATTTTCCAATTAGTAATGAATTTACTTTTTGTATTTCTTTTCACCTAACAATTATATCAAGTACCAATTGTATTATTCTCCTCTTTTTTTAATTCATTTTTATATAATAATTTATTTATTTATCTTCCCCGCATCCACGTGCAGTTTAGTAGTATATATCTACGTATGTACAGTCCCAAATTTATTTCTTACAATCATATTGTGTGAAAGTGGTAGAGCCATCTCACAATTGAGTACTGGTTTTACAAAACTCAAACTCTAATATCAGATATAGATGAATAGATCAGATCATCTATTCCTTTCTCTATATCTCTTTTAGATATATATATATATATATATCACCAGAATAATACAAAAAAGAGGAACTGGAATTTTGCAGCATTTAGGGCGTGCACTTTCTCTCTTGCCATTCATCTTCAACTCTTTCTATCCATGTAAACCAACCAGATGATACTTGAAAGAGGAAAAGCGGAAAGGATAAGCAAAAAAATCATCCGGAGATAAGACATGACTTTTGTAAGAAAATAACAAATTTATGCTCCAACAAATCTGAACTGATAGGTAAAATATCAAAGCAATTTCAGAGATTTTTGGCTTCTCCCAATTTAGGGTTTTCTTCAAGACCCAGTTTAGGGATTTTTGGAAAGAAGTCTTGGGAATGGGGAGAGTAGAACTGATATAACCCTTATATGAGGGTATCATTGTCCTTTGACTTCACAAGGGCAATTTTGTCCATTAAATTCAACAATAGGGTCACGTGATAGCAGGTAGGGGTGATCACGGACCAGATTGAGGGTATTTTGAATCAAATCCACTAATACCAGTTCACCATTTATGAATCCAATCCAATTCATTTGCCCAATGAATTTAATCTTAACCGGATTAGTTCATATCGGATTCACGGATTCAAAGATTAAAAAATAAATATAGCAAGACAAGAATATGTCAAATACGGATTGATTCAAAAGTGCGGTATAACCTTCAAAACTCCTCAAGCATTAGTTATGGCTATAAAAGTAAAACTAAGTTTAGTTAATTATGAACAAATAACTATAAATAAATTGTAGTGAATAAATAAAATATACTTAATATATACTGAATAAATAAACATACTTGATTGAAAATCAAAAGAGTCGAGTCCTTCAATTTTGTCCATTTGTGCTTCAATTTGAATCGGCACTTGCGAGGCATGTAACCAATCTTAATTGACTTTTAGAAATATTATTAATAAATGATCTTTTTTATTGTGTTAATAAAATTTATTGTTCATTCTAGTTTAATTTGTTCATCTATTTATTTCAAGACACTTGTATACACAACAAGCTTAACTTATATTAATATATGAAATATATAACTTAAAGTTGTAACTTATATTGCAACCTTACATGAAAGATATTTCACAACACAATAATTTTTTAGTAATAATTATAAAATATCATATGTTATATTTATTTAACTATGAAATTATAAAAATTTAATATTTGGGTATTCATTCATTTTCTTTTCTAATTGTTGCGTATACTTTCTTTTAAAGAAAATACTTGCATTGAAATAATAAAATGTATTAATGTACTTTAATGACATTTTTTTTACTTTAGTTATTAAAGTCTCTATTAAATTAAAATTTAATTATAATTTTTCAAATGGAATAAATGTATAAAAATATTTTAGAGGCCTTACTCATTTATAATAGTAAATAACTAATAGAAAGTCTTCCATTATGTTTTTCTGAAATTTGCAATAGTGATGAGTGTTTTAATGTATGAAAATATTAGAAATGACTTACATTTTTACAATAGTATGGATAGATATAGATAATTATTTGTATAAAATAAGATATTATGATTTAGTTAGGAATAGTATATTATTGATTTAAGATATTATAGTTCAATTTAAAATAATATATTATTAATATAATATATTAAAATATATATTAACAGTAACGGATTGGACCGAATTAACTGAATTATTGAAAATGCAATACAAGACCGATCCGTAAAATACCGGATTGGGTGTTTTTGAATCCATGTTCAATCCAATCCATAAAAAATCCGATTCAATATATCCGGGTCGGATTGGACATACGGATTTTTGCACACCCCTAATAGCAGGTGATATTTTGAGCGAGGATATTTCAACGGCCAGTCACTGGAGGGGTCATTCTGCAATAAAAATGCATAGTTCATGGGTTAGTTACAATTTTAGTAGATCAGGGGGGTTTCTTGCATAATATCAATAGTTCAAGGGATTTTTTTTTGCATTTTTCCCTTCTTAAAACTGTAAATTATATGCTAGTGGGATCGAACTTAATTACAATAATTATTGTTATTTTAAGACACTAACGAAAACGTGGTAAAATAATTGTGTACCCGGAATATATATATAGTGTGGGACTTGGGTCAATTACTCAATCCCGGGGTATATAATCTAGATAATATTTTTTCATAATATTCATGATCTATGTAAATGTGTAAGTTTCCTTGTGTATGGAGAATTTTTTTGCAATTGATTTGAATATTATTGTTGCATAAGGGATATGAGTTAGGACATATACGATTTAATCACACCAAGCAATGGAGATGATCAACTAATATGTCAATATTTCAAGTATATACGGAAATCTTATATTTGCAATCAAATAAAAGGGGACAATGATTACTTTATGATGTTTAAAGAAAATGCAACGGTTTTTTATTTTATTTTATTTTTTATCAATTTAGCAAGAGGTTTGGAAAAAAATTCTATTCATTTTTTTTTTCCTTTTTAGTAGTTTTGAGCTCATTCATAAAGCAAAATTTTAGGTTTTCATATGTACTTATTTTAACCATAATTTAGTGATATTGAATATCAGAATCCAGTACCTACCAGACAATAATTGGATCCTCCCATGATGAAGTTTGTCAATTCCGCTAGGGTTGCACGAAAAAATCGTGGAACTGTGAAACCGTAGAACCGGTCCAAATCAAACCGAACCGGTATCTTGGTTTTGGTTTTGAATTGGTTTGATTTGGTTCCAGTTCTCAAAAAACAGAACCGTTCTAATTTGGTTTGGTTCTGATTTCAGACAATCTGAAATCGAACCGAACCGATATGAATTAGATATACATATATATGTATAACTCACTTATATAATTACATTATATTTAACAAAATTATAATTTCATAAAAACCTATAACACAAAATAAATACAAATTAGTGTATTAAATAAAATTTTAAGTTTACCTTAATAGTTTTTTGTCATCCAAACAAATATGATACACATATATATTAAAATTATATAATTTATAGCGCATCTCATTTTTCACATCCATTCTCACCGTCGGCCACCATAACTCCTCTCTTCATTACCACCAACTTCTAAGTTTTCTACAAAATGTTAGTTTCTCTCTCCCCATCTATAGATCTCTAAATATGTGTTGGTTCACACACAAATACGGACTCTTAACTTTTATGTTTTAACTCGTGGACATTCAACAATTCTCTTGACTAAATTCATGTTTGAAATGGAAAAAAAAAAAACGCATTAAAAAAATCATGAAAACTCCATAAACAATTTCTCTCTCCCTCTCTCTCATCCTCTTAGTGCGTATGTGTGAGAGTTTTTGGGTGTGTGTGTAATTTTTGGTTTAAGAGTCTTGTTTTTAGTTTGAAATTGGCAAAATTATTTTTCATAATTTATGTTGATGTATGTTATGTATAATTTGAAAAAACATGCTTATAGAACCGTGGTTCGGAATCGAACCGAACCGTTATTTTATGGTTTGGTTCCTTAACAATGATTCTGGTTCTGGTTCATATTTTTAAGGAACCGTTGATAATGGTTTGGTTCCAAATTTTTCAAGAACCGTACCAAATCGAACCGTTTGCAGCCCTAAATTCCGCTGATGTAGTCTAATACGTTCGTGACTGAATTTTTTTAAAAAAATGATTGGGGCTAATTATTTTTATTATAAATTTTATGTTCATATTTTTTAAAAATTCTTTTTTAACCACTTGTCAAGATTGTAGGGAACCACATTCTTGGAGAGGACTAACTTCATCTTCGAGATGACCCACGTATTCTCCATCCTAAATCAATCAAATTCCTTGATCCAAAGACCAAATGCATAAAACATAATTAAGCTAAAATAAACTCAAAATAAAAAAAAATATAATGTTTTAAACTCCTATACATTCCATCTTGTATTACATTGATGTTTGGTATGGAGTAAAAGGAACATGTGAACCCCCATGTTACATCTTGCTATTAGAATAGTAGAGCCCTCATGTAAAGTTTTCATATTTGCAAAAAATAGGTAAAGCTTGGAGCAAACAAGTTGGAGAGCAATTTAACAAATTGAAAGAGGGATGGTCCAATCTCTTATCTATATCAACCTCAACCACTAATTTCATCAACACAAGATCCAAATAAGTGGGGTAAGTCTCATTAAGTTTGTCTATCTTATAGTGACAACACATATGCCTTGAACCATCCATTCTGTATTTGCACTAGATTTTTACAGCTAAGGCTTCTTTCATCTTAAAGGTCTTGATTAGATTGGTATATGTCTTTGTTCTTCATGAAAATGACCATGTTCTCAAGCTTTAATTTGGCCCGGCCCCGCGTATTACCCTATGACGGATTGAGAATGGATTAGTGATTCGTTAATAACTCAACCCAAACCCGCCCAATTATCACTAAGCAAAAGCGATATATTTTAGATTGGACAAACATGAAATAATTTCATTTGTCTTTTTTATGAAGAAATTTCAAAACCCCATTAATACCACTAGAGGTTTGGCCCTTGTTCAGTCCCTTCAAGTCAAAATTTGGCGGGGCCAAACAAGGAACATCATGAAAGACACATTTGGTCTTACGTCTGCTCTTGCCAATGCCATTGATAATACTCCAAGAGCTCAAGTGAACTCTCAATAAATTTTTCCTCGCCCACTCTCACCTGCCACTATGAATATATATATATATAGATATATATATTTTTCCTGATGTATGACATTGATTTTTCAGATTGAGATGGATTAACTACTTGGATTGAGAGGATTTATGGAGGGGAAGAGGGCTTAATCTTATTGTATATCTAAAGTTTTAGTCCAAATTGAAATTCTTCACCATCTAGTATTTGTGCATAATATTTCACACAATGATGTGCTAACACTCCTTGAAAATTTTAAATTACACAAATATGATTTTCAAATTTGAAGACTGAGATGCTTAAAATACACTATTATATAATATAATAAATTAAAAGTTAAAAAAAAAAAAAAAAAACTCTCTTTAGAAAATAAAGGGTATTTTGAGATTTTATAAAATAAAACGATCATAATTAGAGGTCAACGGATAATAGAGGCAATAAGCAACATTTTAAATATTGAGGGTCATATGATCGTATTATACCCGAAGAATTATATGCACACTTTTGTATAACAGGGTTTTATTGCACTTTAATTAGAAAAAAATACCATGATTTTATTGCATCAAGACGGTGTTGTCGCACTCGTATCAAATTTTATAGCTGTTCAAATAAATAATAATTGAACAACACATAAAGAAGGAATTTCCAAAAAGTGAAAGAAATCTTGGTGGATGGGTGGGGATCATAGGAAAAGGAATATACAGCTAATGCAAAAAGAAAGAATTTTGAAGAGGATAAAAGAAGTAGAAGGAATCCATAAAGGTTGAAAAAAGATGCAAGTGGAGAAAGCAAAATGAGCAAAATGAGTGCAAGAGAACAAAAAGCTTATATCATTGCCCTCCTTTAATACTCGCTTTTGAAATTATATTATTCAAGTCTATTATACCATTACTACTGAAATCCTTCATTTGTTTTTAAAATTGCGAACATGATCGAAATGCTACTAACCATGATCGAAATACAAAATTAATATTATTCAAATCTCTTATACCATTATTGAAATCGTTGATTTGCTTTTAAAATTGTATCTGCTACAATCTTGATAAAAAACACAACACCATTACATCAAGATGCAATTCATATGTGCTACAATGTTAGTCGAATAGTGTGGTATCTATTTGATGTATATCATAAAATTTTCATTTTCATAAACTTAAAACTATTTGGTATGTATAAATGAAATGGAATGCAAATGAGAATGAAATTGAATAATCATTCAGATTCAATTGTTTGGTTGTAAATATGAAACACATTGAGAATAAAATGAACTTGGAACAAAATGTCCCCTCAGTCTTTAATACAATAATATTATGTTGTAATTTTTTACAAAAAAAAAAAATGGTAAAAGGTAATGAAGAATAGTAGTAACGTTCAATAGCAATGGAGGAGAAAGGCGACGGCAATGGTTGGTTTGTTTACTTAAAATGTGTAAAGGTTATTTTAATACTTTTATGTTTTAAAATCATTTCTTAAGGAATGGAATGATCATTCCATACATTAATTAATGGAATGAAATTTCACGAATGATCTTTCTCATTCAAAATGTCTTGCCAAACAAAGAGAATGGACATTTCATTCCAGCATATCAAACATTGACATTAAATCTATCTTTTGTACTAGAGAGGATAAGATTCTGAAAATGCTAGCCCGTGAGAGCCTTTCCATCTAAGAATGTGGTTTCAAGGGATTGAAAGAATCTCTGCGTTACATGATTCGAAATAATATCTTGAATCTATGTCAAATGTGTGTATCAATCAAGTAAATTTCATTCTGCTGCCCATCAATTCAATAAAAACTATTTTGGCAAAGAGTGTGTATAATTTAGAGAGAAAGAGAGAGTGGGGAACCAATTCAGCTTTAGATAATATTAAGAACTAATGATTATATCTACATTACCAATAATTAATCCTTTAATATGTAAATAAGGTTTATGCAAATCCTCATGACAGAAAAGTACAATTCTACTACACCTGGTCACCCAGTCGAGCCTCACCTCCGAACTACTCTCTGCCCTGCCCCAAGTAACAAGGCTTTCCCAATTGCACCTGAATGGAGTCCACACACAAGAGCCACAGTTCCACCTATGGCTAACCATTTCCAATCAAGGCCACCACCACGATCTCCGCCCCTCTGAAGATTCTCCGATAAACGTTTTTCTTCTTCCCCGGATGCAGGCTCTGTAGAATCAACACTTCCATCAGACAGAATCTTCGTCGCAGTTCTTGCAATAACCGCACTTCTTGACAATGACGCCCCGGATTTCCTTGCGTGCTGATATGCTCGAAACCCCGAGTGCAACTTCTTGACAGTTCCCCACATCCCATGACGGACACCCAACTTCGCCACATCCTTGGGGATTCCCATGTCCTCGTAATGCACAAGAGTTACCTCGCATGCAGACAATTGCCCATCTCCTTTACGGGATTGCACTACAGCAATTTTTCAAAATTAAACCAATCAAGTTCACATGATTTGCACTATAGATAGAACAAACATTGATTAGAGTAAGCATCAAGTGTTAATCGTGTTATCTGACATTGCTTACCAGGCTTAATAACCCAGCTCGAGAAATAGAGATCGACACGCCTAGGCTTGTCACGCCTCTTCAGAGCTGGATATGGCACCCCCTTAAACGATGAAAGTTGCATGTCAATTTTTTTATCAACAAATGGTAATGCGGAAAACAAGTGAAAAAGAAATGGAGTACGCACGGATAATGTAGGCATGAGAAAACACATGAAATTCTTTTAAACAGTGGAAACCTTCTCACATCAAAAGTGTTAAACTACTGTAGGACCTAATATTTATAGCAATAATGTGGTGGTTAGAATAAAAATGTTCTTAAGCAACTAAAGGCCTTGTAGCCTAGTGGTATCTCCTCTATCTCTCGAAGTGGACTGTTAGGACTCAAAAGTTTACATGGGAGTAAATGGGTGGGTGGGTGTCTTGCCAAGGGAAAAAATTTCTCCAGCATAAAGAACTTGCCAAGTGGGACAAAAAATGCAAGTTCAAATGTGTAGGAATATGTTGCATTTCGCTAAAGAAAATCTAAGCAATCCTGATTATAAATGTTAAAGAGATTTTACAACACTGCTTAAGACTTCTCTAATGGAGCCTAGAATAGACTCACAGTAGGCCAGTTTTCAATTATATTTTTATCTTTTGTTTCCTATATTGTATATTTCTTGCAATATGGATTTGCAAGAAATTCATGTTAATCAACCAACAATTGGCCATGTTCCTTTAGGGGTTTCGACTCTTCAATGCCAACTCAATGAAGTGCAATTTATTAAGAATTCAACGTGCCAACCAAACAAAGCTCTGGTTCGTTTCGAGGAGATTGAAAACCTATAGACTTGGCAAACAAGAATTGCTTGAACTTTAGTACCTTTGTCACACAATAATACATCTTTCCAGCTTCCCATATTCTTCGCCCAATGATATATTCTCGATCACTGCAGAAAAAGGGAAACTGCATAAAGGAGGAAAAATAAAGGTATTAATTCATAGTTCTGTGAACAAGTAAATCAAAAGACAAAACCACTAATATATATCATATATTTAACAAACCTTCTTTATCCAGTGGACTATTGACGTTCCTGTATCAGGGCATTCCTCCAATATCTTTGCGTAAGTAAGCATAGGGTCCCATTTAGGTCGGAACTCGTCATCCCAGAAGAAGTCTCTAACAAGATCCGGTGTTGCATCCTCAAAGACAGTTCTGCTACGATACACTGTGGGGCCAGTCTGATGAAAAAGATCCATCAATGCATACAATCTTCAAACAACAATGATAATGGAAGGAAATAACTGATTTCTACTAGAAACTTTAGTGGTCGAGAGTTTCAAAGGAAAATATGTGAAACAGATTCTTGATTTGGTGTTCAGAAAATATTGTAGATAATGTGGAAAACCATGCTAAGCGGCCAGATGCCAACCATCATTGAACCAAATGACCCAGCAAATGGCTACTTGCAGACCAAGTCCCGAACTTCAATAACAGAGGTGTACAGAAATTAAAATAAATAGTTACAAATCTATCCATGTTATTTTGTGATAAACTGTTATAATAAAGAAGACTAAAAAGCTTAAGAGAAGGACATCCACAATGCTTATGAGCATGGTAATCCAGGTATGCTTTATACTCGGAAATCAGACAGAGGTATAAAATTGTTCAATTTTCATTCCCTACAGACAAAATGTAAGTGCTACTGTATTTTCCTGCCCCGCAATGTATATTGTTCAATTTTTGTCCCCGACAACCAAAATACTCGGAAAACATTGTAGATAATGGGGAAAACCATGCTAAGCACCCAGATACCAGCCGTCATTGAACCAAATGAGCCAGCAAATGGTCCACTTGCAGACCAAGTCCCGAACTTCAAAAACAGCGGAGTACAAAAATTAAAATAAATAAATAAATAAAACTTACTATATTATTTTGTGATTTCCAGATTAGAAACACAAAAGATAAACTTTTATAATAACGAAAACTTAAAAACTTAAGAGAAGGACATCCACAATGCTTATAAGCATGGCCAGGTATGCTATATACATGGAAATCAGACAGAGGTTTAAAATTGTTCAATTTTCGTTCCCTACAGACAACATGTAAGTGCTGTTGCATTTTCCTGCCCCGCAGGGTATACTGTTCAATTTTTGTCCCCGACAGCCAATATAGAAGTGCTACTGCATTCCTGCCCCACATGGGAATTTCACATACTTCAATATTTTCTGTAAGTTGATTTTATAGGGCAGCTGAGAGAGAGAAAGGGGGGAGTCTCCTTCCTGTAGTCTGTAGCTATCTTTGGTGGGCGTCTCTACACTCTTTGAAAACGCTTCTTCTATTGCAGATATCCTATAACTAAGGAAGTCAGGTTGCTATGGAAGAGAAAAGGAGGGATAGAGATGAAGGAAAAGGAATCA
The DNA here is from genome assembly GCA_963922005.1 of Cornus suecica. Classification (NCBI taxonomy): domain Eukaryota; kingdom Viridiplantae; phylum Streptophyta; class Magnoliopsida; order Cornales; family Cornaceae; genus Cornus; species Cornus suecica. Next base: position 5,687,990 of record OY998246.1, read on the forward strand.
GACTAGAAAAAAGAAGGAATGGATTTGGAAACTAAACTCGACATAATGGAGCCAGAGATGTGTCCCATCTCAGTGACAATCCTGTTGGATACTAGTCTGGCTAGAAACTTTTACTGAAACTCCTATATAACTACATCCATGTCCATATTTGCTTCTGGCTTTACCAAATCAGTTCACAAAATACTATCATCATGTGCTAACACTTACTGACACTTTTTCAGCATTTGAACAACAAAATACATGTGCAGGGTTAAGGTCAAAGTTTAAGCAAATTATTCTCAAGAAGACTTTTCCGGTAGGGGCAAGCAATGGTAAGAACTTAGTTTAGCACATCATGAAAACATCTGGTTGGGTATGAGAACAGCCATTAATGAGCAAATGATACCAAATGTTGGGTTTGTACCCAATCTACGACCCTCATCACTCTCAAGTAATGGAGACCAACTCTGCGTAGTGGTCTTCTTTTAGGTCTCTTTCAGCACATGAAAGACAGAAGCACATTTACTATCGAACTGAAGATCAAAATCTACCTCAGGCTCATGGCGCCAAGCTTGATATGCCATGTTTGAGGTGGCACGATCCATCAAACTCTGCCATCCTACTTCCCCACCCATTCCATCAAGAAGTTGCAATAGGTGTTCAAGATCATTATCCGAGACAATATTTTCCTCTGACTGAGAGTTTTCTGCATTGGACCTGCAAAGGATGTATAGGGGTTGTCAAGTGCAATAAGAAAAGCTTGTAGACATTCTTTACAGTCTGACAAGATTAAAAGAAGGATAACAACAGCTCTAAATAAATCAGAATAAAAGTACAAAACCAACATAATGCATTCAAACAACAGAGACTGAAGGCCTAGTCAAGGGCCCTCATCACATTTTTACAGCCAAGACGTAGAAGCTGACATCACCAACATTATTATTCCGCATAGTTTAGATTTTCAAGCACATGCAAAGATTCAAATGAAGTTCTTCTTTTGACAGAGACTAAAGTATTTCAGTAATGAAGTGTACAAACCTCGAATCAAAAAAATTAAGACGGGAAATGCCATTACACCAAATCATAAAGAAACAATAGCCTCGCTTTCTCATAAAAAGACATCTTTAGGAAGGAATAACAAAAACAAAAGGGGTGAAAGTAGAAATTATCCTAATATATTCTGCCATATATCATTTCACAGAGAAGATATTGAGTACCCAGGGAATAGATCCCCGTGGTACCCCAAGCCAATAATAAAAATGGGTGTAATAGGCTCATGGATTCTCTCACTTGCGGCTGGATTCTATTACTTACGTGTATTCACTACTTGTTTTAATTGGTTTGGGATACCACGTCATACTTATCCCTGTGGTAACTAATAATTTTCCCATCTCGCATGCGCACTGTCCATGTGACACCGCCAATAGGCCACATTCTTAACTTTCAAATGAGCCAATGCACGCAAATCCAAGTTCATCACAAATCTAAAACAAGCTCATCAATATTATCTTATATGATGTTCAGAATTTCTAGCATATATCTGAATTGTTAACTGAGGTTCTCCTTATCATTGGTAACATCAACTAATGTTATGTGCGAAACAAAATGTAGTAACCAACGGGAAGCACCAATACACTCACTCTCCAAGCCACAAAATCTATCTATTTGCTGCTACATTGAGTCGGAAAATTAAAGAAAAAGAGTAAAAGGTAGGAATTATCCCAAATTTCAGCCATTGCTCATTGTACACACATCGCCCATGCAATAAATCCATGAAAGCCAACCACTTTAACAATCACAGACCCTTCTGCACAAACTTAAGTTATTCAGAAATCTAGAATCACCACAACAAAATTACTGCATAGGGTAAGCAAATCAACCAATCACAAAGCAACAAAACTGCCACAACGCTACCTCAATGATTGACCAAGCAAGCCATACACGGTACCCATAAAATTATATCCATCTCAAAAACATCATTTACCATCAATGGTCCCCCATACTTCACCCAGAATCTGTACCAGAAGTACAATCACCAAACTCGAGTTGTGTTATCAATTATTCTTTAAGTTCTTTTAAATTTAATATATCAGAAATATAATTTCAACCACAATCACTATCAGTCTAGCCTAGTTACTCATAGATCCATATAAACGAAAAAAGAAGAAGAAGAGAGTCCATCTTAAACATCCCTCTTCAAGTTTGAACCATTAATTACACAAAATTGACAAATGAATTTGGAAAGAAGCCCTAAATCAAATTTTAATATACATTCAATCATTTATGTATGTGATGTACACACACATACATATATTTATATATATGCATTCTTATACTTCATAGCAAATTATATATAAATACTTACATGAAGAAAATGAGTCGAAATCAAATCTCACCTAATGTCGTCACCACTTCCCACCACCGACGGAGCCGAACCCGGAGCCGCCGCCGCCGCCGAGGCCGGGCTCTGGTCCTTCCCTCTGAACCTGGACCAAAGCGTCCGACCAACCGAGAATGCCGAGAGCGCCGTGAAGGCGAACCAGAGTCGCCGGGCCCCGAACCCGGGCGGGGCGGTCCAAAGGAACCGGAGCTTGGATCGGAGCCCCAGGAAGACCAGACCCGTCCACCGAGGCCTCCACGACCACCCGATCAAAAGTCCAATCATCACCGCAAGCCAAATCGGAACTGCGCATAGCAATATGTCGACGAATGTTTCAACCACTGCCGGTTTGTTCACAAAGTCCACCAAATCGAAGAAGCTTTCCTCCATTTTAATCGACGATATCGACATCAATATACATATACATATATATACACACAAATATCTATCTGTATACAACAATGATATATATATATATGCGATGGGGTTCAAGCCCTAGACCTCACATGGATCGCGATGAGGGATTTGGTGAGGAGAGAGAATAAAGCCGAGAGAGAGAGAAGGGGGGGGGGGGTTTAGAGAGAGAAGAAAATTGTTGCCGTGAACTGTGTGACGTGGCGTTTTGGGGACCGTTGATTGGTTGCTGACTGTAGAGATGGAAAGCTGTGACATTATTCAAGGCGCGTGAACACGCGTGTCTGGTGAGGGTATTATTGTCTTTTGGGGTGGGGTATGAAATTGTGAATAGTACGAAGTCGTTACGGGTTTGTTATGCACGCGTGAGTGTGGGGCGTGGGACTGACAGATTTCTGGTTAAAGTGCGTCTAAAGCTCGTTTTGGATAAGAAGTTGGATTTTTTTGTTGAGGAAGATGCCTCTCGTATCTAAAATATATTCTCTGGGATCAGCTGCTCTTAAATGTATTGCAATAACGGTGGTCACATCATGAGCTTGCGACACGTGTCATGAATAGTAACATTATACACGTGGCATAAAATAATAATGAAAAATATAAATTTAAGGGTAACAATAATTCATGGGACAAGTAGATGTTAAACTATTGACTGATATTGATGTCCCACCTCATAAAGAATGTATTTTACTTAATTGTTTATGTAGATCTGCAATTATTAAGCGTCAATGTATAATTCTCATTTTAATTTATTAAATATGCTAGAGAAACGATCATTTTACCAATGATTTAATTAGATGTGTTATATCATACTCTCTCAGTCAATTATAAGTTATTTTTATCATCTCATCACAATAATGTGATAATTTATAGTGTATATGTTTTATAATTTTAATGTTAAAAGGTTAAATTGATCAACTAAAGTGCTTTGACTTTTCAAAATAAATACTTATTTTTGAACGGAAAAAAGAAGAAAAATGGACTCTTATTTTATAACGGAGGGAGTATTAAGGCTTCGTTTGGATTGAGAGAATTGGAAGGATAGGAAAAGAAAAGAAAATATAGAGTTTTTCATGTTTGGTTTGTTAATGAAGAGAGAAAAAAAAAAGATTTGGAGGGATAGTTTATCACTCCTTATCCCACAAAATCCCTTAGGCTTCGTTTGGTAGGAAGGATTTGGAGTGATTTGGGAGAAAAGAAAAGAAATGATAGGGAATTGTGTGTTTGGGTTGCCACTTATAAGAGAAAATAAAAAAATTGGAGGGATATGTTTATACCTATAAAGCTCTTGGGTGTTATCCCTCCAAAAATGAGAAAATTTAGAGAGAAAAGAAAGGATAACAACTTTAAGTAATAAAATGACAAAATTATCCTCTATAATTAAAAGAACAACTTTATTAACTAAATGATATACTAGTCATTTAATTATTATTCTTTATTTTATTTTCTTTCATTTGGTTTATCCAAACAAGAATGATATCATTTCTTTTATTTTCTTTCATAATATATCTAAACATAAATTTAAAATATTGATATCATTTAATTTCCCTCATTACTTATGTTATCCTTTCTTTTCTCTCATGTCCATCCAAACGAAACCTTAAATGCTATCCTCCAAAAATTGAAAAGATTTGGAGAGAAATGATAACACTTAAGTAATATTTTTATAATATCAAATATAACCTTAATATTTTGATAATAGAAACTTAAGACATTTGGTTATCAAATTATAATAGTAAATTGGTTATAACGGTTTCTTTTCTTTTCTCTCCTCTTTCTTATCCTAACAGAAATATTATCATTTTTTTTTATTTTCCATCATAATTTATCCAAACGTGAATTTTAAACATTGTTATATTTTTTTTTATTTTCTTTTATTTTATAACTAGTGTTATCATTTCTTTTATTTTCTATTTAGTTAATCCAAACGAAGCCTAAAATCTTCAACTATTTATTAAATGGATTGTACTGTGTACATACATATTGTGTGACTCAAAATATTGATATCATAATTCTTTTATACCAATAATATCGTGTCATATATATATATATATATATATCAATTTATGTAACAGAACATTCATGACACAAACACAACCTACTCGACCCTGTTTATCATATTTTTAACCTCTATTTAATATTTTTGAACTGTCATTGTAACTTACTCGAACAGAAGAAAAAATCAGTATAATTAATTTTATGGTTAGTTTCACAAAACCCCCTATACTATCCAATTTAATTAATTTATCTTCACTGTGTCCATTTTACTCTCTATACTATTCAATTTCATCACTATGCCTTATCCCCTCACATTTTGAGTCAAAATATCAAAACTACCCTCAATAGTATACTAGGATTTAGTAAAATCAACCCTTTAAAAAATTATTTTTTGAAAATCAATTATATTTTTCGTAAAAACTATAAATTTCAAATATATATATATATATATTGGAAACAAAATATTATTCGAAAATAATATATATTTCGGAAAAAATATATATTTCGGGAAATATATATATATATATATTGGAAAATGATATATATTTCGTCAAAAATATATATTTTCCGAATTGTTTTCAAAAAATATGAATTTTTTCTGAATTTTTTTTTTGTGAAAAATATATATTAATTTCCAAAATATGATTTTTACCAAAAAATATATATTATTTTCCAAAATATTAAAAATATATATTTCAGGAAAAAAATTATATTATTTTCGGAAAAAATAATATATATTTTTCGTAAAAAAAATATTTTCCGAAAAAAATTCATATTTTGGAAAATAATATACATTTTCTGCAAAAAAATTATTTTTCAAGAAAAAATTATTTTGGAACATATATATATTTTTCGCAAAAAAATATTTTTCAGAAAAAATTCATATTTTTTTAAAACAATTCAGAAAATATATATTATTGACTAATTATATATATATATTCCGAAATATATATTATTTTCCAATATATATATTTTATATTTTGAAAATTAATATATATTTTTTGCAAACAAAATATTTTTCGGAAAAAATTCATGTTTTGGAAAATAATAAATATTTTTCGGAAAAAAATTCATGTTTTGGAAAATAATATATATTTTTCGGAAAAAAATTCATGTTTTGGAAATAATATATATTTTTCGAAAAAAATCATATTTTGGAACATAATATATATTTTTCGCAAAAAAAATATATTTTTGAAAAAAATCATATTTTTTTAAAACAATTCAAAAAATATATATTATTGACTAATTATATATATTTTCCGAAATATATATCATTTTCCAATATATATATTTCCCGAAATATATACTTTTTATATTTTGAAAAATAATATATATTTTTCGGAAAAAATTCATATTTTTTTAAAACAATTCGAAAAATATATATTTTTGACGAATTATATATATATTCCGAAATATATATCATTTTCCAATATATATATATATTGTTTTCGAAAAATATTTTTTTTCCGAAATATATATATTTGAAATTTATAGTTTTTACGAAAAATATAATTGATTTTCGAAAATTAATTTTTTAAAAGAGTTGATTTCACTAAACCCCCTATATTATTGAGGGTAGTTTTGATATTTTGACTCAAAATGTGAAGGAATGGGGCATAGTGATGAAATTGAATAGTATAAGGGACAAAGTGGATACAGTGGAAATTAATTGATTAAATTGGATAGTATATAGGAATTTTGTGAAATTATATATTAATAAAATTAATTTTAACAGACTCATTTTAACTTGAACAGAGAACTTTGCTTCAAATGGGGAGGCAAGATATGACAATGGAAGAATTGATCCATTAGTGTTACCCTTAATAGAGAATTAGAGATAGATCATGTATTGACAAATTGACATTTAAAGCACCCGGACCCTCTCCAATGCCGATTATTGAAGTTAATATTTTAACTGACGATTAACCTAAAAAACAAAACTTTACTTCAAAAGTGGAGACCGATATAACAATTGGATGAACAATTTGTTACTTTTATCCTTGGAAGAGAATTGGCATTTAAGCGACACACGGATACGATGACACGATAAATTTTAAAAAAATAGAACACGACACGTCTCTGACATATTTATTAAAGAAATATAATATATATATATAATTATATTGCATAAATACTTCATTTATCACTCAAATAATGAGAATCAAATAAATTTATAAATAAAAATAAATAAATAGGCTAAATAAAATGTCTGACAAGTTTAAAATTCTTCATTTCACTACTATCTAGGGAATCAAATGCATCTCCCCCAATATTCTGTTGGAAATAGTTTGGAAAAACAGTAATTAAACCCAACTTTAAGCTTAAATAATTATGGGACCCGAACTCCGATTTTAACGGGACCAAGCACTAATGTGTTCTCCTTGGTGAGGAGATCAAGTTGATATAATTACATGTTTAAAACTATTCATTATTGAATGAGAAATTATATCTCAAAATGACCCACTTGAACTTGGGTAAGAATGGTTTTCCCACATTGAAAATAAAGTAAAGTGTAAAGGTGTTTATATATGGTTGCATTGAATGGGTGACTTGAACATCTAGAGGCATGGGAGGTGAGCTAGACCATGCATGGACCATGTTAGTCTTAGCCTAACCACACGCGCGCGTGCCGCCCGCCCGGTCGGGGCCGTGATCGTGGCGTGGTGCGGGTGGGTGGGTGGGTCGTCGGTTCTACCCATGTTATTTTTATTTTTTGTCAAAACTGCAAATATCTCTTCTGAAGAGATACATATACAGTTTTGTATGCAACCAGTACATATACAGTTTGAACACCCATTGGAAAGGACACCAGTTTAGTTAAGATACCTATTCATACTCTATATGTATAAGCTATTACAGTTCATTTCATATACGTTTTTATAAAATTCACTCTGCCAGAATACATATTTCCTTCTGCATACATACGCATATACATTTAGACAGATAGGTCTCGTTCGGTTAGGGTATAAACACTGTATTTGAGTTCGTCGGTATTCACCATTGCAGTGCTGCAACAGTGAAGACGAAATCCGTTTTATCTTGGGAGACATTTGTTCAGAATCCTTTAGCACCGTAGAAGGAACAATATTGCCTTAAGGACACTGTGGTATCACATAGGGCTCGGATTATCTTTGTTCTTCTTGTTCTTCTGCTATTGTTGTATTCTCGGGTTAGTTTCCTTTTATTATTGTAATATATATATTTCTATGCATGATATCCTAATATATACATATAACAGAAGCATAGTTAAATAACATATTCGACATATTAGTCTCTCCCTCGTTATATTGTGATTTTTATTTTTATTTTTATTGAAGACAAATATTGGAATGTACAAATACCAAATCTTTGGTTTGTGATGTTATTTTGTTTATCTTCAAATAGCGGATAAATGAATTGGTGCTCCAATTTCTCTCATAAGATGAGGAGGAACAAAGATGTTAAAAGTATCTTCAAAGCTAAATATTGGATTAAGGATGTTGAAGTTCCATAAATAATCCACCAAATACTGATTCCATAAGTTCTCTATCTTTCATGAAATCAACCGACCCATCGCGTATCCGACACGCGGACACGCGTGTGTCCTCCGCGTGCCCAATTTAAAAAATAAATAAATCAAGACACATTTTTGGCGTGTCCATGTATCCGACAAGAGCAGGCATAGATCTAGAGTTTCATCTCAGTGGGAGCTGAATTACAATACTCAAAATTTAAGGGTAAGTAAAGTAAAATAAATAAATTAGTGGGGGCTTAAAGGGATTGACGGTTGGTGATTTGTTGATATTTGTCGTTGTTTCACCAAACTCCGGTCAACAAAATTTATAATACCTACAAATACTTTACTTAAAATAGTATAACAATAAGTAGGGTCGAACCACTCTCAACTTATAAATCGGTTTGAGACTAGGATCCAAAACTATAATTTTTGAGATAAAAAGAAATTACTTAAAACAATTCTTGAATTTTTGAATAGTAAACTAAAATAACTAGATAATTATCAAATGATGGAAGAAATCTCAAGGGAAGAGAATCCACCACCCGGGTCTATATAAATAATATTATATATTTCTATTACAAATTCTCCTCCAACCTATTAAACATAAACATAGATATTGGTAGGCATTCCCCGTATTTCCATTAATTGGTAATCACGGAAAATCCTCCCTCTAATGTTTTGGTTTAAAAATAAATAAATATAAATAGTGGTAGGCATTCCCCGTATTTCCATTGATTGGTAATCACGGAGAATCCTTCCTCTATTTTCAACCTCTATTGTAGGTTTTGTCACTTGAAAGAATTATTTCGGGAAGAGAATTAAACAATAAAAAATAAAATAAAATTATGTATATCTTACCCAATGTGGCTTCATCACTCCCTTGAGAAGATGTTTAAGCTAGCATAATGATAGAGAAATAAAACATGATGATAGAAGACTTTTTCATTAACTAAGAAAAAGATTACAACAAAATAAAAACTTGGTACAAGACTAAATTCTTTCTACAATTTCTCACTCTCTACCATCTAACTCCATACAATTTCCAACTACTCTCCTATTTATAGAGAAAATTGGAATATAATGACATCTTGTAAAGTGAAGTTAGATCTACTTTTCTTTTCTTTTTCTTTGAATATTGATGTTTTCCAAATCATTTTATTCTTTCTTCATGTGCATTATATTATTCATCTTTCATCCATGTGCATTATATTCTTTCTTCCATCCATGTGCATTCATTTATTCACTTTAATATATTTTCTTCATCTTTTCCAATTCAAACTTATAAGAAATAAAAAGATATATATAAGAACATTTATGCAATAAAATGGTGAATTAAAGATTTATTTTTGACATTTAAAATAGTGATTTTGTGAACTTATCAAATTACCCCCAAACAAGCTCTTGTTAGTCCTCTAGTAAATAAAGGCAAAATAGATTAGTTCGCAAAATTAAACTTTTATTAATTTTAACTAAAGATGTGCCACTTTCGCAGGCTGCTTTCGATTGCATTTACCATATGCAATAAGGCCTTAAACCCCTAGGTTACCTTAGTGGACGAGCAATAGTCTCGTGAGGGTTGGATATATTACCCACAACTTCTTCATTCTTCATTTTCATGCATTCATGCATTCACATACTCATTAATCAAGCCATGATACAATATATAAGATAATATGAATGCAAATACTACCACTCACTACCGAACAATAACTATCTCAAGCTAATGATATGAATGATCCCCACTTAAGTAAATAATTTGTTACTTTTTACTCCCAATCTAGACAACCTTCCGTGTTTTTGTGAACATTCTACTATGGTATGTCAATCTCTCTTCTTCTACTTCATTGATCAAACTTTTCCATATTTTTCGTAAAAACTCATTATTTCCATCATTTCACTTCCATCCCTTTTTGTATTTATAAGCTCCGGACTTTCCAGCGAGGATTTTTAGTCCCGACCAACTGGGCCCGAACTTCTTCCATGGGATTTATGCTCATTAGTTTTCTCCCCTTTTTACGCGAACAATGATATTGGTGATACCAATGTCCGGTTACTCAGATCGAAGAACTACTTTTTGCATTTCTTTAAAAATAATTTTTTTAAAAATTTTCTCCATTCTATCTCCCCTTCTCCCCTTTTATAGCGGCAAAACTAATTTTTCAACTCCATAGTCAAAGATCAACTGTTTTTCCCCTAGTGAATGTGTGCATGTGCTTATAGGTCAAAGTTGTCCTTTTCGGTTTCAATTTCACTAATTTATTTACCTATGTAAAACCACAATATTTCACTAACTCAATCTAATCATTACTCTCATGAGTGGGAATATCGCATCACATACTATTGATATATCATAAACACAAACTTAATCAACTTATAATGCAAAACACTCATGCATAAAAACAAAAAACTTTTCCAAACAAAATCAATTTTTGAATTTTTTTTTTTAATAATGAAATTCTATTTTGATTAAATAGATATCCATCCCAAAAAAAAAATAACACTGTCCCTAGTGTTTAAAAATACATCTAAGAGACAAATTGGAACAAATTACCGCAATTGAGGTGGTGTTTTTAGAGTACAGTCCCTGCAAAGATTATTGGCAAAAGAAAAGTCAAGTGATTGAAAATATTATGACAGACTTTACCCCCAAACAAAATCTAAACATATCCAAATAGAGTGAAAAAATAAAATTGATAGAAAAATTTACACAACTAACTGGGCTGCCTCCCAGTAGCGTTAAGTTTAACGTCTTCAGCCAGACTCAACAATGTGCTACCCCTAAATAGATCAGTCCGAATAAATCGGATCAATGAGGAGAATTTCCTCATTTTCAGAAGTTTTAAGTTCTAGGAAAGGCTTTAGACGATGAACATTAACTTTAAACAATTGTCCATTCTTAGGGTCTTGTAACTCGATGGCACCATGACTAGAAATGTGATGGACATAGTACGGGCCTGACCAACGTGACCTTAACTTTCCAGGAAACAATTGAAGACGGGAATTATACAAAAGAACCTTTTGTCCTATGAAAAACTCCTTTTTGAGAATGTGTTTGTCATGTTCCAACTTAGTCTTGGCTTTATAAATTCTTGAACTCTCATAGGCATCATTTCTAATTTCTTCTAACTCATCTAGTTGAAGGGTCCTACGTTGACCGGCTTTATCATAGTCAAAGTTCATGGCCTTGATGGCCCAATAAGCACGGTGTTCGAGTTCAACAGGCAAGTGACAAGCTTTACCATAGACCAATCGATATGGGGGCATTCCTATAGGGGTCTTGTAAGCAGTACGGTATGCCTATAAAGCATCCTGGAAACGAAGACTCCAGTCCTTCCTTGTGGGGTTAACTATTTTCTCTAAGATCTGTTTAATCTCCCTATTAGATACCTCAACTTGACAATTGGTTTGAGAGTGATATGATATGGCTACTTTGTGATTGATTCCATATTTGGACAACAGGTTTCCAAAGACTTTGTTGCAAAAATGTGAACCATTGTCACTGATTATGGCTCGAGGTGTTCCAAACTGAGGCAAAACCTGGTCTTTGAAAAAACGCACCACAACTCTATGGTCAGCTGTTTTGGTGGCTAAAGCTTCTACCCATTTTGACACATAATCAACTGCTAAAAGGATGTAGAGATTGCCAAACGAGGATGGAAATGGTCTCATGAAATCAATACCCCATACGTCAAAGATTTCAACGACGAGAATCGATTGTTGAGGTCATTCGTTTCTTTTGGTAATCTTACCTAGCAATTGACATCTATGACAAGCTAGACAGTATGTGTGGGTGTCTTTGAAAATGGTTGGCCAATAGAATCTTGATTGCAAGATTTTTGCAGCAGTTCGTTTGGAACTGAAATGGCCACCACATGCCTGGTCATGATAGAAGGAAATGACAGACTTTTGGTCTACCTCAGGAACACACCTACGAATGATCTAATCTGGACAATATTTAAACAAATAGGGGTCATCCCATAAATATTCCTTAGCCTTGGCCAAAAATTTATCTTTCTCTTGTTTGGACCAGTTGGAAGGAATTTGACTAGTCACAATATAATTGACAATATCTGCATACCATGGTGCATGAGATATTTCAAATAATTGTTCATCAGGAAAATAATCAAAAATGGGAATGGAGTCACTAGTGGATTCAATAACAATACGGGACAAATGATCGACGACTACATTCTCGGAACCTTTTTTATCTCAAATCTCAAGGTCAAACTCTTGAAGGAGTAAGATCCAGCGTATCAACCTAGGTTTTGCATCAGATTTGGACAAAAGATGTCTTAACGCTGTATGATCTGTATAGATGATGACCTTAGATCCAACCAAATAAGATCTAAACTTCTCAAAGGAGAACACGACTGCTATCAACTCTTTCTCAGTGGTTGAGTAGTTGATTTGGGCATCATTTAAGGTTTTACTAGCATAGTATATGACATGTCGTGCTTTATCCACTTTTTGGCCTAAAACAACACCTACTGCATAATCAGATGCATCACACATAATTTCAAAAGGCAAGTTCCAATCAGGTGAGCGAATGATAGGTGCAGTAGTGAGTGCTGACTTTAAGTACTCAAAGGCGGACTTACAGGCATCAGTAAACTCAAATTGTGCATCTTTAGCTAGAAGATGGGTCAAAGGTCTAGCTATCTTACTGAAATCTTTGATGAAACGCATGTAGAAACCGGCATGACCTAGAAATGCTCTAATATATCGAACAGATTTGGGGATAGGTAGATTGGAGATTAGATCAATTTTTGTTTTGTCTACCTCAATTCCTGCACTGGAGATATTATGACCTAGGACAATTCCCTTTTGGACCATGAAATGACACTTTTCCCAGTTAAATACCAAGTTATTGTCACGACAACGTTGAAGTATGAGAGAAAGATGGTCTAGACATTGCTCAAATGATGACCCAAAGACAGAGAAGTCATCCATGAAGATTTCTATAAACTTTTCAACAATGTCACTAAATATAATCATCATACATCGCTGAAATGTAGCTGGTGCATTACACAAGCCGAATGACATGCGATGATAGGCGAATATACTGAATGGACAGGTGAAAGTAGTTTTGTCTTGGTCATCAGGGTGGACAGGAATTTGATTGTAACCATAATAACCATCTAAAAAGCAATAAAAGGCCTAACCAGCTAATCTTTCTAACATTTGGTCGATGAAGGGAAGTGGAAAATGGTATTTTCTAGTCACGTTATTCAGTTTCCTGTAGTCTATGCAAACTCGCCATCCAGTTTGAATGCGAGTAGGAACAAGCTCATTATGGGCATTGGACACAACAGTGATGCCAGACTTTTTAGGAACTACCTGGATTGGACTCACCCATTGACTATCAGAAACCGGGTAAATGATATCAGCGTTAAGAAGTTTGATAACTTCTCTGCGGACAACTTCTTTCATATTGGGGTTAAGTTTCCTTTGAGGTTGTCTACAGATTTTCGCATTATCTTCTAAGTGAATGCGATGTTGCACCACTAGAGGATTAATGCCCTTGATATCATCAATGGACCATGTTATGGCTTCCCTATTTGTCTTAAGAACCTCACTTAATTGGGACTCTTGTTGCTCAGTTAACTCAGAAGATATTACCACTGGAAAAGTCTCAGATTCACCAAGATACAAATATTTTAAAGTCTCGGGTAAAGACTTTAATTCAATATTAGGTGGTTTCTTTGCATTTTCAGATTCAGTGTTAACTGGCAAGGACAATGATTTGAATTTGGATTTATACTTGGATGCTTCAAAGGTTAGGGCAGAGTCTAGCAAATCATTTACTTGGCTAATGTTATTAGCTTCATCCAAATTATCATCAAAATGGGCTAGACAATGCTGGAGTGGATCCTCAGGATATGAGTGGTTAAAGGTGTGGTTGGTCAATGAATCAATGAGACAAACATCTTCAACAGACTCTGATTCAATGGGTTGTTTCATCAAATTGAACACATTGACTTCCATTTTCATGTTCCCAAAGGTTAAGGTCATGCTACCATTTCTACAATTGATCAATGCATTGGCTGTGGCTAAAAATGGTCGACCTAAAATGATTGGAATTTGTTTACCTTGGGTTGGTTGAGTGTCTAGCACAATAAAGTCTACGGGGTAATAAAAATCATTAACTTTTACTATCACATCCTCAATGATACCCCTTGGAATTTTGATAGATCGGTCAGCTAACTGAATTCTAACATCAGTTTTCTTCAAATCAGTCAATCCCAAGTCCAAGTAGACTGAATACGGTAACACATTGACACTGGCACCAAGGTCCAATAAAGCTTGACCTTCAAAATTTTGTCCTATCCTACAAGTGATAGTTGGACTACTAGGGTCTTTGTGTTTAACCACAGCTTGATTTTGTAGGAAGGAGGAACAATGTTGGGCTATGAAGGCTTCCTTAGGGATATTGGTTTTCCTCTTGACTAAGTCTTTAATGAATTTTGCATAAGAAGGAATTTGTTTAATAGCAGTGAGGAATGGAATGTTAATCTGGAGGTTTTGAAAAATCTCTAAAATTTCACTGTATTGAGAATCCTTCTTATTATTGACTAGTCTAGAGGGAAAAGGTGCACGTGGAATAAACATCTTTGGAATGACCTCATCAAGCTTAGGACCTTGGTCCTTTTTGGATTTTTGGGAATTGGGTGGAAGAGATTTGGATGGTTCAATTTCATCACTGATGGGTGGCTCAACCTTATTATCAATTTTATTTCCTGACCTGAGGGTAATGATGGAATTTACATTGGCATTTGATTGGTCAAAAGTGGAAGGAGTCCCTACAAGATTAACTCCTTGTCTTTTTGGATTGATTTCGGGTTGGCTAGGCAATGTACCCCTTTGTTTTTCAGACAGAGCTGCAATGAGTTGACTCAACTGATTTTGGAGAGACTGCTGAAATTGCAGTTGATTTTGAGTCAAGAGATCAAAGTTATTTTCTATCTTTTGAAATCTCTGATTGGAATGCTTATTGGATTGATCAAGATTAAGGGCAAACATTTTCAAAGTGTCCTCATAATTGGAAGTATTATTGACCGATGGGACAGGAACAACATAGTTGTTCATGGGATCAACTGCTAAATCTCGGCTTGGATTGAACTGGTTATTCCTAGGGAATTGATTTTGAGGAATTATTGGTCATTGAGTTGGAGGTTGCCTATTGGAGTTACCCTGAAAACCAGACTGACCACTTAAGTTTTGTGGAGGTAAATTTTGCCTCCATGAAAAATTAGGATGATTTCTAGTATCAGGATGGTAACTTTGGTTAAATGTATTAAACAATGGTCTCATAAAGGTATTGAAAGCACAAACTTGCGCATTCGAAGGTTCAGATGTACAAGAGACCGGACATTCCTCTGTTGGATGGGATAAACCAGACCAAACATTGCATTGTGCAGGGGTAGATATTAGGGCAAATGCATCAAATTTTTTACCTAAGTCTTTCACTCCCTCAACAAGACTTTGCATCACAGATTTTAACTCATTTTCAGGTTTGATCTCATAAAAACCAGATGTTCTATTCATTATCAATTTGGTTCCAATTCCAATTTTAGGCATTTTTAGCTACTTCCTCCAAAAATATATATGCTTGGTCAGGGGTTTGGGCCTTGAAATTTCCTTGGTGCATTGACTCAATCATGGTTCGGTTCATAGGTGAAAGTCCCTTATAGAATAAATGGACTAGTTGTGCTTTATCAAAGCCATGGTGTGGGCATTTGAGTAGCAAGTCATGAAATCGGTCCCAAGTTTGATGGAATTGTTCCTCAATTTTTCCTTTAAAAGTACTAATGGCATCTCTCATTGATTCGGTCTTTTGCATGGGATAAAACTTACTCATGAATTTCCTTGCAAGTTCATCCCATGATCGAATGGAGTTGGGTGGAATGAAGTTTAGCCATGATGTAGCTCTATCTTCTAAGGACAGGGGGAAAAGACGCAGTTTGACACCCTCTTCATTCAAATTTTGATTTTTGAATGTGTTGCATATTGTTAAAAACTTCCCTAAATGGATATAGGGTTGTTCGCTTTCAAGTCTATGAAATTTTGGCAACATATTGATTGTGGCGGGTCTAATCTCAAACTGGGGTGCATCATTCTCAGGTAGAACAATGCAATTGGGTGGGTTGGCTGTGATTGAGGCAAAATAATCATTAAGAGTTATCGGTGCAACCATTGATGAATTATTGGTGGTTGAGAGTTTTAACAAAGTAGTTGATTTTTCTTCTAAATCAATAAGCGAAAGATCACTTGGAAACCTAACTAAACGCTTGTTAACTCGCAACCACTGGGGCATAAACAAAAAGAAACCTAAAAATGCTAGATGATGGGAAAATCACACAAATTTTTTGGCTTTGTTATCTTGAGCTTAAATTCAAGGGTGGTGAATTTTTAAATCTAATCTTGTAGAGAATTAATAGGATGGTGTCCAAATTAATTCTCTCCTAATTAGATAGCTCATACTCTATTCCAAATTAAGTCGATAGATTACCAGTTAAGGATCATCAAACTAACAACGGAGTAGTTCCCAGGAAAGTGTGGCGAGACACGTGGCCTGCTTAATGGCGCGTCAACCACACTCCTAGACAGAATTTCCTACCGTTTATCAATTTGATAATGACTCACTGGTGTGACTACCAACCGCTTCCTTCCTAGAGGCCCTATGAGCTCGTAACCCTAAATTGGATTATTGCTAATGAATTTTAAAATTAGGCTCTTGGTTTAACAAATGCAAGGATTTTTGTGATTTGTGGGCCACGGAAACGGGTGATGAAATCCCGACCGTATCTTGTGGGAATTTTTGCCCTTAAGTATCTTTATGCAAAATGCTAATTAAAATATGCACACATAAGAGAAAAATAAATATTTTATTTTTTAAAAAAACGGGAGCTTAGGGGAATTTCTAATGTTATTTTATCCTAGAATTCGCATGCAAAATTTGTGTCTAGAAAAAACTAAAATAAATAAATAATAATAATAATAAAATAGAAATAAACTAAATACAAAGGATGTGAACTTAGAGTAATTTCTAATGTTATTCTATCCTAAAATTCGCATGCAAAATTTTCACCTAATCTATGAAAAAAAATAACAAGGGTTTAGAGATATGGAACCTGGCTGACGAACCGGTACGGTATCTCCTACAAAAGAAATAACAAAAATAAACAAGTAAGTAAATAAATAAAATAAAAACAAAATTGAGTGAATAATAATAAAAAAATTAAACTAATCTTTTTTTTTATTATTATTTTTTTTATTTTGAATGTGGAAAGGTGATTTCTCAAATGCAAATTTGGAAAGAAAATGAAACTTCCAAACTGCATATAAAAAAAAAACCTTAAGTGAAAGCTTACACTATTACACTGTCCAGTCTACAACAATTTCATATAATTTTTTTTTTTTTTTTAAACAAAAAACTCAAATGAGACCTTACTAGTATACACTGTCCAGTCTACGACAGTTTCATATAAACTTTTTTTTGTATTTTTTTTTTTTTTAAAAAAACTCAAATGAAACCTTACACTGTGCTGGAGTCTACTGCAGTTTGATTTTTTTTTTTTTTCGAAAATTAACAAAAATCACACAATGTAGAAAAATTAAAATAAAGGGAGGGATAGAAAGTTCGGGTGGGTTCCCGAAAATTTGTAGTCTTGAATCTTTGACTCCGAATTCAATGTTGATGCGGCAAAGGCGCCATTTGACGGTTGGTGATTTGTTGATATTTGTCGTTGTTTCACCAAACTCCGGTCAACAAAATTTATAATACCTACAAATACTTTACTTAAAATAATATAGCAATAAGTAGGGTCGAACCACTCTCAACTTATAAATCGGTTTGAGACTAGGATCCAAAACTATAATTTTTGAGATAAAAAGAAATTACTTAAAACAATTCTTGAATTTTTGAAAAGTAAACTAAAATAACTAGATAATTATCAAATGATGGAAGAAATCTCAAGGGAAGAGAATCCACCACCCGGGTCTATATAAATAATATTATATATTTCTATTGCAAATTCTCCTCCAACCTATTAAACATAAACATATATATTTGTAGGAATTTCCCGTATTTCCATTAATTGGTAATCACGGAAATCCTCCCTCTAATGTTTTGGTTTAAAAATAAATAAATAAAAATAGTGGTAGACATTCCCCGTATTTCCATTGATTGGTAATCACGGAGAATCCTTCCTCTATTTTCAACCTCTATTGTAGGTTTTGTCACTTGAAAGAATTATTTCGGGAAGAGAATTAAACAATAAGAAATAAAATAAAATTATGTATATCTTACCCAATATGGTTTCATCACTCACTTGAGAAGATGTTTAAGCTAACATAATGATAGAGAAATAAAACATGATGATAGAAGACTTTTTCATTAACTAAGAAAAAGATTACAACAAAATAAAAACTTGATAGAAGACTAAATTCTCTCTATAATTTCTCACTATCTACCATCTAACTCCATACAATTTCCAACTACTCTCCTATTTATAGAGAAAATTGGAATATAATGACATCTTGTAAAGTGAAGTTAGATCTACTTTTCTTTTCTTTTTCTTTGAATATTGATGTTTTTCAAGTCATTTTCTTCTTTCTTCATGTGCATTATATTATTCATCTTCCATCCATGTGCATTATATTCTTTCTTCCATCCATGTGCATTCCTTTCTTCACTTTAATATATTTTATTCATCTTTTCCAATTCAAACCTATAAGAAATAAAAAGATATATATAAGAACATTTATGCAATAAAATGGTGAATTAAAGATTTATTTTTGATATTTAAAATAGTGATTTTGTGAACTTATCAGGGATTTTCACAAAGAATTCAATGGGGGTTGAAGTGCAAATAAACAAAATTTAAGAGTAAATAAAGTAAAAAAAAAAAATAGTTCCCCCACTAGGCACCATATAAGTACGTGCCTGGACACGGGTACGGTGACCCTAGACGAAGTATCCGTGCTTCATAGCAGCATATGAAGACAAAGAATAGTATTACATTTGTCTCATATTAGTTGTCCACTATTACAACTTTACTTGTTCCAAAATACTTGTCCAGTTCGAATTTCAATGCAATTTAACATTTCACTTTCCCTAACAAGTCTTCTTCCACCAACTTTAAATAGATACTGGACCCATCATAATACTATATCATTAAAGACAAAATTGAAAATTGCATACTAGTCAACCTATATTAATAAAATATTAAAAAATTCAAATTGGACAACTATTGCGGGACGAAGGGAGTAGTAAATATGGTGATATTGTAAATTAATTGTTAGTTTGGTTGTTACAACATACCTCATTTTCTTTCTGGTTTCTGGACAACAACCGGACCACTATGACAGTTCGTAATTATTTTTTTTATTTTATAATTGACAGTTCGTAAATTGATAGAATTGGTTGTATTTGTATTGATATTATAATCACTCTCACTATAGGGCATGTAATGAACTTCATGCACCACAAAACAAGCATTTTCTCCATCCCTATGTTACAGAGATCTTATATTTAAATCTCTGAAATTAATTATTATTATTTATTTTTATTTTTATTCTTTATACAAAACAGGTAAAGTTTAGATTATATCTATAGATGCGGACCCAATTATTTATTTGCATCCAGTAAGAATCGATTATGAAAGTAATGGTTCATATAGTATATATAGAAAATGTCAACTCATACTCAAAGATTAAATAAATAGGAAAGTCATAAATAAATTGTCCCCCCAAAATATGATATTTTATTTCATCCTTTCAAGTCTTTATACCCCAATATTTAAAGGATAATACTTAGGTTTTGTCCAATGAGAATCAAGTTCGTCTTTCCCATGATGTGGTTCAATACAAGTTGGACACGTGACAAAAATATTTTTCAAAAGGAATTGACCTTGATTTGTGTATTTTTGGATATTATGTCCAACTTCCTTTTAAATTTTTTTTTGAATATGTGTCCAACTTGTATTAAATCATATAATGAAAAGAATAAACTTGGTTCTCATGGTGCATGACCTAAGTATTGTCCATATTTAAATAGGAATTCTTAATCTAGTAGGTTGATTAGTTTCCAATTCCCTCCTTCTGTAGTTCAAAGTGATTTCCTCCTAGCCAGACTTGGGCTCAACTTTCGTGCTCTGAGGCCCATCGGTTGGATTGGGCTACTCCACTTGTCTTACCTTGCCTCACATTTTCTATATATATATTTTTTATCCACACGTAATTATGTATACTTTGGAAAAATAACATACATTGTAAATAACACTCGATTTTGGTGAAAATGAATAGTTGTAAGTGAGTTTTACTTGAGATTCATGGTATTATTCTATCCGTGATGTATGCTGATTCCCCTTTTGAAATGTGTCAATACTGTTACAAAACAGAAATACTTCTCTAATACTCTTCTTTAATATCGATATCGCTAGAATCCGTTATACTATTATCACCACGTATACAACAATTGACCATGAAATCACGTACTAATCCTATGTCCAAAGCCCCTTAGTGGATCCTTGTTCCAATTCAACTTCAAATGATAGTTGGTCCTTTTTTTTTTCACTGGACTTGGATCTAGTAAGAATTCAATGAACCATAATGTATCTGATAGGAATTGGGCCCTACCGATTAAATTGGGTCCCACCTAATCTACCAGATACATTCTGTTCGGTTGACTCCTCAGAGTGAGAGGGGGATAAGGACCTAAGCGGAATTGAGCATAAGTGAAAGAACCTCTTTCAATTTCATCAAATTGCCAAAACAAACACTAACTTTCAAAACCTAAACGCAATTAGACTAGTTTGGTGATTGCTTTGGGCTGTGACAACTTGGGTTCACAATTGACACCAAACAACTGGGCCACCCCCCAGGTGAATGTGGCCCAGAACCACATTTGTCAAGACTCACCTTCAAAATCACTGATCATTCGACACGTGGCACACTCTCCTTGATGATCTGACAGCTGGACCCGACATACTATCTGTGGGCCCAATAACAGAACAAACTGTCAGTCTGTTACTCACCAAGGACAAATCCGTCATTTCACATACCCAAAAATAACTACCTGATTCCTTCTCATCTCTAACCGCCAAACAAACACCTATACCATCGGCCTATATAAACCCCTCCTCTGTATCGTTCGCACCCATTTCCGAATCGCCTTCTGTTGTTTAGAGAGAGAAAGTTTTAGAGAGAGAAACTAGTGAGAGAAAGTGTAGAGAGAGAGAGAGAGAGTCATGGAGACGACTGTTCTTGCAGACACCACCAACACCATTGACAGCAACGCTGCGAAGAAGAAGGTCACAGAGACCAAGGCTGAGTCGACTCGCAAGAACAACCGAATTCAAGTCTCCAGCAACAAGAAGCCCCTCTACTTCTACCTCAATCTCGCGAAGGTATTTCCCGCGAGTTAGGGTTTTTCTTTTCTGCTTTGATCTTCGATTCGTGCTCTTATCTGCTCTATTTTACTCTAAAAATGTTAATTCGTCGATTTCATACTTGATAATGTATAGCATTTGATATCTTAGTTGATCTTGATTTCGGGGGTTTCTGATTTCTGTATTTTACTCTAATAATGTTAATTCGTCGATTTCCTATATGGTAATGTATTGCATTTGATATCGTAATTGATTTTGATTTCTAGGGTTTCAGATTTCTGTAAATCTTTGCGTTTTTGCTTGATCTGATGATCGATGTAGTTTGTTGTTATACATTCTTGATCTGGTTGTTAACTTGCTAAGATTTATGATAATACAGAGTATGATTTTAATTGTTGTTTACGATAGTGTAATCTTAACTATTTTGAACTTAAAAATTGGAGCATTGTGGTTTTTCGTTATGGTTTCAAGATTCTTTGTGATTGGCGTTTGATTTTGATGGTGGTTATACATCCTTGATCTGGTTGTAAAGATTTATGGTAAATTGGTCTGTGATTTATGTCTTATGTGAAGGTGTTCTTTCAATTGATTGGAATTGGAGTTGTATTTGATTTTGTTTTGGTGGTTCTTTGGGGTGGGGAGTTGTAATGGCTGTTCTCAACTGCATTATTGAATTGCACTGGAACCTTTCATTCACCCCCCTTTTTTTGGCTTGTTTGAATACTCTTATCTTCTTTGAGCACATGTTTTGATTTCTTGATCTGGTTATGTATAATTCAGAGTCTAGTCCTTCACCATCTCAAGATAATGAATCGAATCTTGTTTTATGTACTAGTGTAATGGCTGTTCTCAACCATTATTTTTATGTAAGCTTTATTATCCATGGTATTGAATTCTGTTAAACATTGTCTAACTATATTGTTCAACTTCTTGAACATTTGAAGAGTCTGTTTACTTTTTTCTGTTATTTTCTTTGAAGAAAAATGATGGAATTTGATGTGTAATGGTGATTTCTGATGCAGTAGTTTCTGGCTCTATTCTTGAATTGACTTTTCTTAAATTTTATTTATGGGTTTCAGAGGTACTTCAAGCAGCACAAAGAAGTGGAGCTCTCTGCTTTGGGAAAAGGTGTGGCATTAGTTAAATATGCATCACTATCATGGTGATAATTGTTGTTACTAGTTGAATAACGTTTACTTTAACATGATGATCTCTTGCAGCCAGCCCGTCTTCACAGAAAACTTCTCACAATTGATAATTCAAATATGTGTTGGCAATAATCCTTATTCTTAGAATTTATGTTATCTTATTTTTATTTGGAATCCACAGTAGTAGTTGTCAGGAATCATGTATTTATGCATTGATATGGGTTTCATGTGACTAACAGTGTGCACTTAACGGCCTTGATTACTACATTTATGTGAGGTTTCTCTTCATTTTAGGTACTTTGGATGTCATTGAACAGTTCCTCTAATATCGGTTGCATTACTATTGTTATATATATCTGAAATTCATAGAGGAGTTCTCAGCAATCATGTGCTTCATAGGGAAAGAATGCATTGACAATGGTTTCATGTTAACAGTGTACACCAGAATGATAGATGAGTTAAGGGTCCTGGTTCTCTAACATCTGTTGTATCTCTATTCCAGCAATTCCCATTGCAGTTCAAATTGCTGAGATTCTGAAGAGCAATGGACTTGCCATTCAAAAGAGTGAGAAGCTGCATCCACTTTTGTTTAAATCCCTTTTGCATTGTGTTCCTAGCCTTTAGAATGATTTTTGTTTCTTGGATGAAACAGAGGTTTTGACATCTACTGTTGCCCCGAAGGATGAAGCTAGAGGTCGCTGGGCTCAGAAGGCAAAGGTTGGCTTGGTCTTTCTGAATATTCATATCTATTTAACACTCAGACTTTTGATATTAATGACCTTTCTAATCACACTTGCAGATTGAGATTGTACTTGAGAGGACTGAGAAAGCCGAAAAGGAGACTGCTGCTGCTGCTACAGAACCTGAGGTTGCTGCTGAAGAACCTAATGTCTCTGCTGAAGAACTCGCTGCTGCTGCTGAAAGGTTGAAGAACCTGAGTATCAAAGAAGGCTCTGCTGAACTGCAGTGATACCTAAGAATTTCATTTCTGCTGTATAATGCTTGTATTCCTTGTATCTGACAATTGGGAGAAACCAATATCACTAGCTATGTAGATTTGTAGGTGCCAGTTATAGCTGTTGTTACAGTTGCTTGATCATGTTGAAACTAGAGATAGTTTCTTTCCCTTCCAAGTGCTGTTGACATCAGTTCTACTCTGGCACTTTGTCCCTTCCATGTAAAGTTTCATGTAGCTATTACCCACACAGGAAGACACATTTTACATATATTACATATTCATTTTAGAGCTCTCTCTCTCTCTCTCTCTCTCTCTCACACACACACACACACACACACACACAGTTAAATGATCAACACACTATGGTAGGGCCAACTTCAATCTATTTAGCAGTTTCTGTTAATTAAAAGTTATGCAATCGATACAATTGTCCATAGTAAAATCTTGATGTCAAGTGTTCATTGTAAGATACGCAATTGATACAATTGTTCATAGTATAACTTGCAAACACCAAAGCACTCCAGTGCTTTAATTCCTTGATTTTCTTTTCCACACTTTACATGACTGCTCCACTGGAAGCAAGCGTCTTTGAAAAGTCTGAGCTGTTAGGAGCAAAAGCTTTGACAAGAATTCTGCTCGAGGCTTCAGATCAGGGACAACTTGGCAAGGGTTAGAGCCAGTACCTTCACCCCATTTGCTATATCCTCAATAGAGGAAAATTCTTCGGGTTTATGACTATATCCTGCAAAACCAAGAGGATGCAAATATACAAGTCATTTATGACACCTCAATTTTTGAAAGCGTCCAAAAACTATATACATGGTATTTTGCATCTTTTACAGGTGCAAAGTGAGTAATTGAAGGAAAATACCAGTAGTTAGTCTTTAGTATACAAGACGAAAGAGTTGGAGTTGGGTGTAGAAATATAGATGGAGAGAGCTCGTACCTTTGTAACATGGAATGAATATCATGCCCATCGGAGATATTCTGCAAGGAATTGATAGTACATGGTCAGAAGTTATATATAGAAAAGGGTTAATTAAAGTAGTGTGGTTGGGAGGGGCCGACTGCTTACCTGGTCTAATGTACTCTCCGATTTTAAACTCCTTTATCACAGTATCCCCCTTACTATCTTAGCTAAGCAAATATATATATATATATATTTCACTCAAGAAATCTAAGCCAAATTAGGGGAAGAGATGAAACACCTTTCAACTTTTAAAGGGCAAGGCTCAGCCCAGGTATTAAATCTGAACATTGTATTTTCTCGATACATTTTTTCGCAAAACTTTTTCATCTAAAGGCTAATAATTAAGTCAAAAGTTTTTATATGCCCATTATCTTTCCTAGAATGTATGTCATAAGACTAACCATACATTTATGGGACTAAATCTTCTGTTTACAAGACACTCAACAAAATTGGGGTGCTTCTTTGGGACCAAGTTTTAAGGAGTCGAGATCCTCCCTCATTCTCCCTTCGTTCCTAGATTTTGATTCTCTGACAGATATTTAACTTAGAGCTTTCTATTACTCACTTACCTGGCCATGAACAGCGAGTCGTGATAAGCTCTGCTAATCATCTTCTTGTGAGTCAGCTTGAGCTCTTGAGATGCATCTACCATTGCTTTAATTATCGAGTCCTCAGAAGTGGCTGGTGGATCCTGATTGACGATGTTGAATTCCGATAGCTTGACACCACGGTTTGTGGCTATGGTCAAAGCAGATTGACGAATTTTTTTAATTACGATGTTTCTCCGATTTTCATCAATGTCTCGTGTATCTGCAGCTCAAAGGAAAAATAAAGATTAGGAAAAAGGAAAAAAAATATTGATAACAAAATATGTTTGTAGCACGTACCCACTGCTGTTGCAGCTGGTAATATCATAATATAAGATGAATACAACGTACCCTCTATACTTGGTATAGAATGTAAATTCATCTATAAGAAGCATACCTATTTCCAAGTGCGATCTGCTTGGGATGCTATTAATTGCTCCAGGATGCAGCTCCAGAATGCCTTGGAAAGCAGGAGTGAAATATTATTGGTTATACACAAAATGAAAATTTCCAACTTCTAAGGAACTGGAATTCTATGTTCGTTATGATGTCTAAGGAAATGATAAATGGCTCACCAACTGTACCGACAGTGTCAGTAGATCCAGATTCCAGTACATGCTTCTCCACAGCGAGTGCTAATTCAGCAGCAGCCAGTCCTGCATCATTTCTGCTCCAAAAGATTTAGGAAAAGCAACAAATCTGATTTTAAATAAATGGCATAAATTGAAAAAATAAAATGGTAAAACATGATCATTTTTAACAGCTTTAAGCTTTTAACTAATAGACTAGAATAGATAAAAGGGGGTACTGCAACTTTATCTATTAGTACATAACAAGCACACCACCAAGAAAAGGAAGCAAGAGTAATCAACTTGAAAGAAAGAGGAACAAAATTTTAAAAACAAATCGTGAAGAACTGACGTTACATAAGTGACTTGCATTACTTTATTTCAGGTACGCAAAATGAAAAGAAAGATGAAGATACGAGAAAGAAAGTTGAAATAATCTACGATGCATAGAAGTCAGTAATTTCTGTAAGCAGGAAGATAAAAGATGAAAGATGAAAGTTCAAGTATTACTTAAAGCATTCAGGTATATAAAAGATACAAGAAAACAATGATACAGAACACGCCCAGCCCAAAAAGAAAAATTAAACCATTCACCTATTTGGCATTAGGACAGCGCCTGCATGGCCTCCGTTGCCTTCAAACTCAACTTTAATGCTTGCTGGAGCAGCAATTGCAGTCACAATACCAATAGAAACACCTGGATTAGGAAATGGATCAGTATGAATATAAATATCGGAGAAGAGGAGGAGAAAAAAAATGGATGTTCGAACCCTGTCGCGAGAGAAAAGAAAGAAGTGAAATTAAGAGGGAAAATAAATACTGGCAGTCTACCTTCTTCCTCCAGAATAGGGCCTTGCTCTATGTGCAGCTCCACAAAAGCCGAATAACTTTCTTTCTTTAGAAACACACTGGATAAGTTATCTATATCCTTCTCATAACCAGCAGACCTTGCAGCATCAAGAAAGGATATATTTTGAGTATCAACTGTCTTCTTAAGAGCCTTCTCAAGTGTCTCACTTCCTGCCAATAGTCGGCTACAAAATTTCGGATAAAATATGAGAAACCTCAAAATACGGACTGGGTTATCTCCGATTACCCTTTGCAAGATTTGAGCAGTTGTAATAAAACAGGAAAAGGTAATCTGATTAAAATTACAAAGATGAAGACAACAGGTTCCATTGAAATTAGAAAAAAATTGGCAAATATGCGTATTAAGCTATAATGTTGCAACTATAGGTGGTACTAACCTTCCCAAGCAGCTGATCCCAAATCTTGTAGGCTCTTCCGAGGTGAACATGATTACTTCCAGCGACCTTTTAGGCTGAAAGCCAGACCTGTGACATATTCAGTCAGCATTATATGAAGAGAAATCGGCAGCTAAGTTACACTTTCAAAGAAATGAAGATGACAGGAGTGTGCTTTACTATACATAGTGATTTTGAATAGATAACGGTCATATATGTCAACATCACCATTCCAGTTTCCAACGGTGATTTCATTGTTATGTTGTTTATGTACAATAAGAGTTTTAGCTTTCATGATTTAAGTTAGGAATCAAACAAAGGTTTTACATCTCTGCTTGACACCGTTCGCCGCCTTTCTCTGGGTCTGAGGTAATTGCCTAAAAGATAAGGTTTGTACTTTGCACAAATAACATTTAAGTTCTTTATACAGTGCTCAAGCCCTACAAGATATAGGATTAACGCCAAATAACATGTGACCATGTTAATAAAAAAAAAAAAAAATAGGTTGTGTCTTCCAGAGTCCTAGTTACACCAGTTTTAGAACTTATTGGAGAAACTATGAAATTTCGAGAAGCCAGTTCAACTGTTGACAACTGGCAAGGTGTGCTATGTTCAACTAACCTTGTTACCCTTTAAACACCCCTTCACAGTTCTTGCTTGGAAGACGGATTATTTAAGATTAGCCCTTTTCAATCCAGACACTAATATGGGCAAATCACAGAGAATATTACCTGTAGTACATGCTCGATACTCTGAAATTGTAAGTGCATTGAACTACAAATATCTACTATCCACTATATATAGCATGGATTTTGTAAGAATAGAAAATTTAAACACCAACTCAACGAAGTTGTCCATGTATTGGAGAACCTCCAAGCACATCAAATGGCTTCTATTTAAAACAATTGCATTTTTTAAAATAGTCAGGGACTCGCATACCTTTTGAGTACATTAATGGCTTCTATTGCACCCAAAACACCGACAACTCCATCATATTTCCCAGAGTATGGGATGGCATCAGCGTGAGAACCTGTTGAAACCGCAGCAAGATCTGGTTCAGAGCCATCCCTGTAGAAAGCACATGAGATGAATGGTCGAGTGAAAACTGACAATGGACAATGTCAAGTTGTCAACCCAATAAAACTAAGAAAGTAACGTTGCAACACTTGAAAAGGCTCAAATAGCTCAACAGAATCGTGAAATTACCTGGTTCCGAAAACTATAAATTTACACCAAACCAGTCTTATGAATCATAGTGTTTATGAAAATAACAAAGAATACCATACAAGTTTATGGCGCAAGATCTTGCCATACAAAATAAAGCAAATTAAATTATAGAATAATCATCAAAAAACAGAGAACCCTCCGTATGGAATTTAATACTCCCATGAGCTTGATATTATCATAATGTAAGACATATATAACGAACAATAAACTAAAAAAAACTGTGTGCATACAGTACCTTGTTAAGGTTAACCATGATTGAACTTAACCAAACCTAAGTCGGGTATTATATGACAAGCAGCCAATATGGCCTACTAGTTTGGGAGCAAGTAAAACACTTGAGTGGAACATAAAGATTATGGTGTTGATAGGTCTTGCAAGGCACTTCCTATAAGGTATATTAGGCTGGATCATAGAAAAACAAAATTGAAGGAGAAGAACCAAAAAGAAAAAAAAAAGAAAAAGAAAGAAAAGATACTGGATTTTTATGCAAGGACTAATAGAGAGGCGAGAGTAACCACTTTTTGTGGAATAATATGAATGGAAGCCTGCAAAGGTGGTTCCAGTACCAAGTAATAGCACTTTTGTTACTCCGTTATACGATCAATTGTTCACGGTGAAAGCAAGCAACAAAAAGAGGTACTCAAACAAGGGAAGAAACTTAAGAAGTCAGCAAAGAACTAGTATTCTAGATTCTATAGGTCTTGTGCAACCCAATGTACCAATCTCCTAGGTTGGACACTAGAGGGTAATGTCAATGAGAAATCAATAACATATTGGGATTCAATTTTAGTTGGTCTATGGTAGGAGAAGATACTGGGTACCCCTGGGATAAATCCACGTGGTACCCCAAGCCATGTCTAGAAAGAGGTGTAATACATGGTGATATTCTATCACTTGCGCGTGTATATCACCAATTCTCCTTACTGGTTTGGGATACCCCCTCAGAGTTATCCTTGGGGTAACCAATAATTTTCCCTATGGTAGGTGGTACTTGGGTTCCAAAATAGAGAGGTTTCTCTATATGAGGGTTGATGCATGTCATCTCTGCAAATTACTTAGAAAATTCAATATCCATATCCTTTTGCTGCTGGTAACTTTGTTAACGTTCAGATGTGGATGGAGATCGCACATTGGTGTACTTTGAAAAGAAAGATAATGGAAAGCTTAAAATCTATGGCGGCTGTTTTCTTCCAACTCTGTGATGGAATGTTAAACAAACAGAAATAATTTGCTTCTGTTGACAATAACTCACCAACGACCAAATATGTTACCCACAGCATCCTCTCTGACAGACAGACCAGAAAGTCCCATCAAATTTTTGACATACCTGCAAATTAAACCAACAGCGAACCGATATGAAGACAGCCAAGCAGTGTAACAACACAAGATGTTGCAAATAAAAGCACGCACAATTCTTCAATTGTTGCATAACTTGAAGTCAGACAATTTCTCAATATTAACAAAAAGGGCATCAGTAACAGAACAAAAGATTTTCCTTGGAAGTTGAAGAGTATTCTCTTCAACATCGGTTTGTGTGTATTTGTGTGTATCTCTAAAATATAAAATGAGTGAAAAAAAAGGAGCAGAAAATTTTAGTATAATGGAATAAAGAACTCAGTACAGAAATACTCGGCTCAAAAAAAAAAAAAAATCTTAGCTGTCTGAGGGCTGGCTGTAACAATCATTCTCTGTCATTAAGTTCTATTGAGCCATATTCTCAATAGATATATAAGTAATTTCGTCATTCTGGGAACATGCTGTGCATGGACTGCCTTAGGCTTCTCAGCCCTCTAATAGAATCTACCAGACAAACATGTTTCGTTATTTTTCTTCCTTTGAAGTATATTTTTATCACTATGCCCAGACAATGACACAAGTCTCTTAAGCTGAAATTCATGCTGATGCAATAACAATGACAGGTAATAATGTAGTTAGGAGCCCTCAATTTTTATCATGTTTGTCTACTCTTATTCCCTTCATCAGCAAAATAGTTGCATCCTCGTACAAAATCCCAGAAATGAATATAAGTCTGTGCATACCTCCTAGCCAAGACATCCTTCTCGCTGTACAGGATCCTAGTTACTGAAGGGGCGGGTGTATCCGAGAAAGTGGATAGCTTGTCAATCTGAAAGAGAGAATATCTAAGTATACTTCCTGACAATTAAGAAAAAAGAGCCTACGATGCTTGTGAGGGTGCATCCGATTCCCCATTACATGCTTCATGCCATAACAACAATAGTAAAGTGTTACAAACAGAATTTATCAACAGAATAGCTTAAAAAAATTCAGTCAACACCAGTAATAAATAAATTACATTTTACAAATTCTCTTATTTAAATTAATTGGTGAGAAAATTAAATATTACATTTTTGATCAGGTAAAGAAAACTCTCAACGCGGACCGTTGAGCCGACGAACAGAGGGGGCCTTCTGACATCTCAAGAGGTTTAAAAAAAAACGAAAGACGAATTCGTTGCATCTAAGAATAAGAAGCAATAAATTCACTTAGGAAGATTCACCCAAGTTGACAACCTCCCCTGCAAACAGAATTTCCCATTCGATTGCACACAGCATTAGATTAAAGTTATTCATGCTATGTTTGGTTGCATATAATTAGTATTTTGAAATTGGAGTCCTAATTATTTTAGTTTTTGCGTGGAACACATTGAAATATAAATTGGAGAAAAATATTGAATTTAATTTCTCCAATTCCATGCAACCCGAACAATAAACATCACTGAATCCCAATATACACCAATTACTAAACATTGCACAAAAAGATAAAAACACCCAGTTCATAAATCATCTTAAACTGCCCAAAAATTAGTAATCAAAATCAATAATTAGTAAATAAATAAAACACCCAGTTCAAAAATCATCAATTTACATGCTTATATAATCACTGTATTACATAAATCAGTAGTCATATGAAATGGGTATTGACGATTCGGTTTTGAATACCTGTTTCTGCAAACTTTGGGCATCCACTGATAGTGAAGACAGAGAGTTGGGAAAGTTGGGATCGTGAATTGGGTATCCAGAGAAAGCCTCCATGGTTTTGATTGTTGGGTCTTCATTGTTGTGGGCTAAGATTGCAGAGAAGCTAGACATGAGAGTGAGAGAAAGAAGAAGAAGAGGAGGACAAGGGTTACAACACAATCTCAGAGACATCTTTCTCGGTTGGGTTTGTTTTGGTGTTCTCTGATCATATGGAACTTATGATTGCTCACTGAGTGGAATGCTGTGAATGAGCCTCCTCGTAGATGGGACAAACTGAGAAAAGTTATAATCTTTTTTTTATATATTTTATTTTGAAAAAGCTGGGATTTGCAAAAAATTTTGCGTCTAACTTCAAGATATTATATAATATTTTTAATAAATATAATTAACAAGTAATAAACACAGTGGCACCTATGTGGTGACTGGTAGTGGTAGTGGACCTAGTGACACCTTTGTGAGGGAAAAAGTAATAAACACACTAATGTACCAGGACACATAATTTTTTATTATGAAGTGGTGATTCAGTCTGTATTAATTTGTTTCTCAGAAAGAAAGAGGAGAAAGGAGGAAGTGTCATTTTAGGGTAAATTACATTTACATTTTTTCGATATATGATATATTATATTTTTATTTTCTATTCTTGGATAATTACAGTTTCACATTCTCAAATTTGTAGGATAAACTTCCGGTGTAGTCAAACCTTGTCAATGCTAGGTGAAATGTCTAAAACACTCTCAAATTTATTGTTATGAGCATTTTGGCTCCTGTTTACTAGATTAGTACTTTCATTTTGCTCCAATTTTTACACCCTAATTGGACAATTAGGGACAAATTAAACAAAAAACTCAATTTTTTACACCCTAATTGAAAAATATCCAGGGTTATATATGTCATTTCAATTTTTCGGTCTTTTGAATTGGGCTTTGATGACCTAGAGGGGTGAAACTGTAATTATCCAAAAAATGGGGGGTGAAAGTGTAATAAGTCATATCTCGAGGAGGTGTAAGTGTAATTTACCCTTTTATTTATAAAAGGCAAAAGTGTTTTTTTTTTTTTCCTTGTTAATAACTTTTTTCATTATTATTTTTTAAAATTAAACAAGGCACAAACTTTTGAAAAAAAGAGGTCATACCATCTGTTCTAGAGCTTCTAGGATTTAGGGTTTCTTTATCTACTAAATCATAGTGCTTAATGGTTTTCAGATTTTAACCTTCCTCCTCTGTCACACTTGTTCACTGTAGCCAAATTATATGAAAACAAGTTAGAAATAATAGCTTTGCTGACATAGTGGCAACAATTTATAGAAGGTGATAGATTGATGTAATGATATTTTTGGTTGAGTAGAGGTTTGCAACAGAAAAAAAAAGAAGTAACAATACCCTTTGAACCATGAGCCATAATCAGCCTGACAAGTGAGATTTTCATGTCTGAGCTTCTAGTTCTGTAATAAAATGAAATGATGCTATACAGCTTTGCCAAAGTATTCAGTATTATTGAGATAAAAAACTTTCCGGAGAACAAAAATAGTGTACAAATGAATTCAATTTAAATGGTAAATACAGTGATAACATTATTCATTTAGTACATTTCCTTTTGCTCCACATTGTACGAATTTCATTGGAGACAGGTCCTTCCTTCTGGAAAAATTCGGAAGGGACTCCATGGTCACGCTACACTGTTCATCCACCAAGACAAGGTTTAGCAACATTGAAGTAACTGCTTCATTAGGCAAGAGGTTTCTGTTGCACATCTGCTCTAATATCTGCATTGCTTTATCGATTTCATTTTCTCGAAGGTAACCCTGAATGATGGTATTGAACGAAATGGAGTCTGCTATGCAACCGTTCTCTTCCATTTGCAAGAGCAACTTATTGGCCTCGGAAACCAACCCTTCCTTGCAAAGCCCATTGATCAATATGTTATACGTTACAGCATCAGGCACCAAACCTTTCTTCAAGAGCTCATCGAATTGTTTTCTTGCTTTCTCCAGTTTACCGGCCCTGCACATCCCAGAAATAAGAATGCTGAGGACTTCAGTACTAGATTCAAGCTCAGTGCATTTCGCAGACTCGAATATATTCATCGCCTCTTCAATGTGTCCATTTTTACAAAGCCCATCCAACATAACGGAGTAAGTACTTAAATTTGGAGACAAGCCACAATTTTTCATTCCCTCAAACAGATTCCTAGCAGTTCTAACTTTTCCTGCTTGACAGAGTGCACCTATCAGTGTGTTGTAGGTAACAGTTGTGGGCTTCAAGCTCTCGTGTTGTTGCATTTCCCTAAAGAGCCTCATAGCATCATCCATCATCAAATTCTTGCAGTACCCATTAATCAACATATTGTAAGTAGTAGCATTGTGCATACCATCTCTACCAGCTATCGATGTGAAATTTTTTACTGCCTGATCCAACTTGCCACACAAACAGAAACCATAAATAAGTGAATTATAACTGTACACATTAGGCTCCTTGCCAAACCGAACCATCAGCCCTAGTAACTCTGAAGCTTCTCCTACCTTGCCCTTTTTGCAGAGACAATCTATCAGTATTGAGAACGTTACACGGTCAGGTGAAATTTCCTGTGCAAGCATTTGATTGAATATTATTATAGCTTCCTTCCACAAGTCCAACTGACAAAAGCCATGAATCAAAGAATTGTATGTCACAACATCTGCAAAAATTCCTCGACCAACCATTTCATCGAAAAGGCTTACGGCTTCTTTCAACCGGCCTGAGCTACACAGTCCGTTGATCAAAGAACTATAGACAACAACATCCGGAGAAACTCCTCTGCCAATCATTTCAGAGAACATATCAACCGCCTCGCTTACCAACCCCTCCTTGCAAAGAGAATCAATGATCATACTATATATAACCACATTCACCTCACAATTAGCCTCTAACATCTTCCTATGCAGCTCAAGAGCAAGACCCGTCTTGCGGATTTTGCAAAGCCAATGAATTAGAATCCCATAGGCAAACACACCTCCATCCACACCCTGTTCAGTCATTTCATCAAACACCTGAACTGCACTCAAAACCTTCCCTTCCATGCACAACCCCTTAACCAGAGTACTCACTGTCATCGAGTCCGGCTCCAAACCTCTCTTCAAAATCGCGCCAAAAAGACCAAACCCAGAATTCATATCACCCAAGTGACAGCAACAATTGATCAAAGTGTTCAATGTACACAAGTCAGGCTCAATTCCTGCAACACCCATCTTTTTATACAGCAAAAACACATCCAAATAGCATTTCAATTTGGAGATAGAACCCAATAGATGATTAAATGTGTCGATTGATGAAATGGGTAACATTTGAATCAATTTATCAAAGTAGTTTATGGCATCTTTGAGCTTGATTCTACCTGATTTGCACCGATTTCTCACGTAATATTCAAATCGCTTTGAACAACTCTTATAATTGTTTTTTGTACAGAGTTGATCACTGGTGTTGGAACTTGAATTTGAATACTGGTATTGGTTTGTAAATATGGAGGACAGAGAGTACAAAGATTTACTCTTTTGAACTCCACTACATGTAAGAACAATTGCATTCTTTTGCAACATTGAAGTATGAGTATGCTGAACTGGAAAAATGTTAAAATATAAGCACTATAGAAGTTACAAACATGTATGAAGTTATGAATATAGATGTATATAATTTATTAATTTCGCAACTACACAACAACGGCAAAAGCGAATTTCAGATACAGATATTCCGCGAAAATATAACGGTGGGTTTGGATACCTGTTTTTTATTTTTGTTTTTTTACTGTTCACAGACTAAAAAAAAAACACGTTTGCCAAACGTGTTTACTGTTCACTGTTTTTTCCTCAAGAAAACTGTTTTCTGTGAATAGTGTGTAAAAATGGTGAAAACACCAAATACAACTTTTAGTTGTTTTTTGAGTTTTTTCACTGTTTAGGTGGTAAAAACAGTGAAAACACCAAATCCATAAAATACAATTTTTACAAAATAAAAGTGGTGAAAACACCTTCATCCAAACGCTTTTTTGTTTTTAGTTTTTTTCTGAAAAAAACAAAGACAAATACAAAAACAGTTTTTATATTTGAAGACAGAAAATAAATTCAAAAAACAGGCTTTCCAAACGCACCAAACATACTGTATAAGATATGTATGGTCAAATTTATGAGATATATTATTGAATGATAGTTTTCATTTCTGTTGAAAAAATAAGGGTGAAAAAGGATTTGGGAGAGTACAGTAACTACAGCTTATGGGCATCATCATTAGGGGAAGATATTCGGTCCAAGGTTGTATAATACTACGCGGTATTCTTAATTATTTTCAGAATCACAGAAGTTTTATTAATTATACAGTGATCTTTTATCATTTCAAATACTACTTATAAATTTATATTAATTACACATTGGATTTTATGTTAATTACACAAAGTTCCTTTACTAGTTTAAGTATTACAAATACAATGTATTTTTATTTATACTTATCAATATTTTATCAAAAAACAAAAAATCTGAGCAAAGCATGTCACATTTTCATAATTTTGTGACAATCAAACATATATAACCCAAAAATATAATTAAACATTCCTTAATTTAGTGATAATCTTGTGTACAAATATTTCAATGTATTTTTATTTCCACTTATAAATTTTTATTACATATATATTTATTCAATATTTTATCAAAAAAAAATCTCAAAGCCAAACATGTCACATTTTCCGAAATATATATAACCCAAAAATATAATCAAACATTCCTTAATTTTGTGACAATCTAGTGTACAAATATTTTAATGTATTTTTATTTTCACTTATGGGTTTTTATTACATATATATTTATTCAATATTTTACAAAAAAAAAAAAATAGAAACTTTGTGTAATTAACATAAATTTATAATTAGTATTTGTAATGATAAAAGATTATTGTGTAATTGATAAAACTTTTGTGGTTCGGAAAATCATTAAGGATACCAGTAGGATTATACAAGCAAATATCTTCTCCATCATTAGGGGGCACCCAAAAACCGAAAAACAGCGAAGAATTGAACTAAACTGAAACCGGCTATTTGATTCGGTTACAAGATAATTCGATTCGATTACGGTTTTCAAAATTCAAAAATTAATTTTTTCAGTTCAATTTCGACCTTAACACATGTAATGAGACACAAACTGTTAGTTCTGTGATGGGATGTTGTGGTTTATACATATTAAGGTCAATTGCGCACCAAATCAACATAATCTTTAGGTTAGTTACTACAGCGACACACCGATATATATATATATATATATATATATATATATATATAACTCTAGCATACATATTAACACACAACATGTTTATCTATAGCAACACAATTCTATACATACATATATATATATAAATATAATTTAAAAATTTGAATTTTATAAATCACTCTATTATTTTTCATATATCATCAAACCTATTCTTCATGAGTAGTTCCAGTTCTTCCACGAAGAACAAAGAATTGATTTATTTTCATAACCAAAACCAGTTAATGAATGACTGGACAATTCCTCGGGTTAAACCCAAAACCATATATAAATATGGTATTTTCGAAATGATAAGTACCATGGCAATTAAAACCATGGAGCAGACCATAGGTCTAGATGATCAGGACACTACACTTAAGTTGTTGAGTCCAAAAGATTTGGAAAATTATGGTTCAAATTATAAATTTATCCATATAGGGTTAATCCAAGTTGCCTTTCGGCCTTTAACCTTACTTGGTATGAATTCTGCTCTTCAAGCCACCTTGAGAGATGGTAGGTGTCTCGATTTTAGACCCTCCTTAATGGGTGTTGTTGAAACTAGTCTAAGTCATGGACCAGTTTATTTCAATGTTTTCCCCAATTTGTCATTGTCTTTGACAGATCCTAATTTATATGAAGCACTGAATCTTCGTATTCAAACTCATGGGTATAATTACATGCCTGGAACTGAATTAATATGTGTTGACTATAGGATACAGTATAAGGTGTTAAATACCTTATGTCCTAAGGTTCGAACCATGTCTAGTTCAGGTCAAACTGTGTTAATTGACACCAATTTAATGACTTCTAAGGTTGCTACCCCTAGGATGATCCCCTGGGATGAAGTTGTTTTCCCTGATACTTGGACTATACAAAATGCTGTTCCTCCAAGACCTTTAATTAATCATGATATTAATTCAATCATTCAACATGTTGATGGTGAGGTTGTTTTAAATTTCAAACAGTCTGATATTTTGTCTCGTAGTCTTTCTACTAGAGAGTCGTCTCTTAGGAGTATTCCTCCATATAGAGTCTCTATTCCCTCTAGTTCCAGGAAGTCTAATGTTGAATTGAATACTGAAGTCTCCTCTGAAGAAAATGTGTCTTTAGATGGTGTACGTTTATCTGACCAGCAAATTCCGCATGGTATTTATACTCGTAGGGAATCTTCTACCCCTACCGCATCTGAATTGAATTTTTAATGGTTTTTATCGTAGATAGAAATACTATTAATGATGATTTTCAGAAACCAGAATATAAAGCTTTTCGAAGTTGGTATTTTGGAATGTTCAATAAAGAACAGCTTGAATTTTATAAAACCCAGTTTTATAACTATATTGATTTGACAAAAGAAATTGTGCCTTTTGCCAAATGGTTTTGTTACTATTATAGTATTCAAAATCCTTCAGTTCTTGTTTTAGATAAACTTCTTAAAACTTGGACTACTTCTGATGGTAAAGTGATTTACTCGGTTCATCCACCTCCAGAATCTTTGAAAATTGAATCTTCTGGAAGTAGTAAAACCTCTCCTGATTCAATTGTTCCCAAACCTATTGAAGCTTCTGCTTATATTAGGCTTGGTAATAATTCTTCTAAGGATCCTGTCACTGCTGATTTTCATAATATTTTCAAACAGAACAATTACACTAATTTGTGTTTTCAAACTGTTGGAAAACAATTGTCTCGAATTGAATCTAATCTTGATTCCATGATTTTGTCTAAAACCAAACTTGAAGAAAAAGTTGTTTTAACTAATCCTTCTGTAAAACCTCCAATGGAGGTAAAAGGTTTTAAACTTAAAGCTCCTGTTTCTTCTCCTCCAATTAGTGAGGAATTTTATTCTGTCCTTTTGGATAAATTAAAAGATCTTAAATTAAATGTTCTATCTCAGAATGAATCTGAAATAGAAGATGATAGTTTAGATCTTTCTCTAAATCAAATAAATGATTTTGAACAATCCTTGATTTCTTCAAATAGCATGAATTTGAATAAAGTCAATTTTTCCACAAATAAAACTCAGGTTGGCGATCTTGGTGGTAGTAGAAATTACTATCATCGACCTACTCCTCAAGATATTCTTTTTGAAGAAGCATATCTTTTTGGCCAGGTGTCTTTCAATTCAAAAACTATCTATGAATGGAATATTGATGGTAAATCTGAATATTCTATTTATGAGATGGTACATCAAATGATGATGTACAGCACTGTCTGTAAAACTGCTGATAATAATGAACAACAAATTGTTGGTTTTATTACATGTGGTTTTACTGGCATTTTGAAAGGTTGGTGGGATAATATCCTTTCTCCACATCAAAAGAATGAGATTCAAAATTCTGTTAAGATTGTTAAGAATGAGGTTAATCAAGATATTTTTATCACTGATGCTGTTTATACATTGGTATTAACTATCATTCATCATTTCATTGGTCGTGAGGGTATTAACCATGAGCGTGGCCGTGAGATGTTACAAAATCTTAAATGTCCTTCCCTTACCCATTTTAGATGGTATAAGGATGTTTTCTTAGCTAGAGTTACCCAACGAACTGATGCTAATAGTGAGCATTGGAAAGCTAAATTCATTGATGGTCTTCCAACTTTCTTT
Organism: Cornus suecica; assembly: GCA_963922005.1. NCBI lineage: Eukaryota > Viridiplantae > Streptophyta > Magnoliopsida > Cornales > Cornaceae > Cornus > Cornus suecica. The sequence continues at coordinate 5,727,212 of OY998246.1, forward strand.
GCTGAAAAGGTTAGGAAGAAATTAAAGGATAAACATAATGGAATGTCAATCCCTTATAATGATTACAATTATGGTGATTTAATCAGTATTGTTATACAAGAAGGTCTCTCCTTGTGTAATGATTTAAAATTAAGACACCAATTGAAGGCTCAACGTCTTTCTGGTAGAAAGGAGTTGGGAGAATTCTGTGACCAATTTGGTTACAATGTCACTAATGATTATCCTAATAAGAGGAAAGATAAGGTGTCTAAAGATAGAAAACCTTATCACAGAAAACGTTATACTAAAAGTAAAAGTAAACGTCAAAGCACTAATAAGGAGTCTAAACCCAGATCAAGTTCTAAACATAAGGGTAAGGGTAACTCTAAAATTAATGCTAAATGTTATAAATGTGGACGTATTGGCCATTATGCTAATAAATGTAAAACTAAGGCTAAATTGGATAGTCTGGAGATTGAACCTGGTCTTAAGCTTCAGTTGAGTAAATTGTTTCTTAATTCCAGTGATTCTGAACAGAGTTATTCTAATTCTGATTCTGACAATGAAATTATGTTATTGTCAACCTCCACATCTTCATCTGAAGATGCTCCCCTTTGTACTACTAGTTCTTGTAACTGTGGTACAAACGAGGGCTCTTCCAATTATTGGAAAGCTATTGTTGAGATGAATGGTTTAAGTTTAAATGTCTTAACCAGTCAACAACAATCTTTTGTTGATTTGTTAGATCAAATTAATGATCCTCAGATTAAGCTTAAAATGATTGAGTTTTGTTACCAAAATCATATTAAGGAGGAAAAGGATACGATTAAGGTTCCTAATCAACCCTTTACCATGAAAGAGGTTTTCAATAGGTTAGAAGGATCAAGTTCCCAAAGACCTGTTAATATTAATGACCTTCGTCAGGAAGTTAATATTTTGAAAACTGAGGTTCAAATGTTGAAAGCTAGTCAATCCAAGACTGAGTTAATTATAACCCAATTACAATTAGCCCAGGCTTCTCTTAATTCTTCTAGACTTGAGTCTGACGAAAATGTTTCACCACATACTGAAAAGGAAACTGTTAAAGATGATTATTTGTGTCTTCTTGATCAGGTTACTTTTCAGAAATGGTACATTAATGTCAAAATTGTCATTAATGAAGAGTATGTTTTACCTGATTTAATGGCTCTTGTTGACAGTGGTGCTGATTTAAATTGCATCCAGGAAGGATTAATTCCTACACAGTATTTTGAGAAAACTACCCAAGGACTTTTAAGTGCTAATGGTAGTAAAATGCAAATCAATTATAAGCTTAATAAAGTTTATATTTGTAATGAAGGTTTTTGTTTACCAACTACTTTCTTGTTAATCAAAAACATGAGTTTACCAGTAATACTAGGTACTCCTTTTCTCACTTCGTTAATGCCTATTGACAAGATTGATTCTACAGGTATTTTCACTACTTTGCAGGGGACGTCAATTGTGTTTAAATTTATAACACAACCCCTTAATAAAAATATTAACTCTCTTCGAGATAATATATTTTTCAAAGAAAAGCAAATTAATTATTTGCAAAGGGAAATTATGTCCCTTACTATCAATCAAAGGTTGTCCAATTACGACATCCAAAATGATATACAAACTATTCAGAATCAGTTTCTTTCTGAAGTTTGCAGTGATATCCCTAATGCTTTTTGGGATAGACAGAAACATATTGTTTCTCTTCCCTATGAAGAAAGTTTTGATGAAAGATTTATTCCTACAAAAGCCCGTGCAGGTCAAATGAAAAAAGACTACATGGACTTATGTAAGAAGGAAATCCAAAACCTTCTTGATAAGAAATTAATTGTTCCAAGTAATTCTCCTTGGAGTTGTACTGCTTTTTATGTCAATAAACATTCTGAAAAGGAAAGAGGTGTTCCCAGATTGGTTATTAACTATAAACCTTTAAATGATGTTTTGAAATGGATTAGATATCCAATTCCAAATAAAAAAGATTTGTTGGACAGACTCAACACTGCTGTTTTATTCTTAAAATTTGATTTAAAATCTGGATTTTGGCAAATTCAGGTTAATCCTAAAGACAGATATAAAACTGCTTTTGTTGTCCCTTTTGGTCATTATGAATGGAACGTTATGCCTTTTGGGCTAAAGAATGCTCCTTCTGAATTTCAGCATGTCATGAATGATATTTTCAATCCTTATTCTGATTTTGTGATTGTTTATATTGATGACATTCTTGTCTTTTCTAAATCCATTGAACAACATTTCAAACATTTAAAAATTCTTAAAGATGTTTTGAAACGTAGTGGTTTAGTTATTTCTGCTCATAAAATGAAACTTTTTCAAGATAAAGTTCGTTTTTTAGGTCATAATATTAATCAAGGAAAAATTATTCCTATTGATAGAAGTATTGAATTTGCTTCTAAATTTCCTGATGAAATTACTGATAAAACTCAGCTCCAAAGATTTCTTGGTAGTCTGAATTATATCTCTGATTATTATCAGGATTTTGCTCAGGATAGTGCTATCTTGTACCAACGATTAGGGAATAATCCTATTCCTTGGTCCAATCTGCATACTGAGGCTGTTAAGAAGATCAAGCTTAAGGCTAAACAATTACCTTGTTTATCTTTAGCTAATCCTTTATGGTCTAAAATTGTTGAAACTGATGCGTCCAATAAAGGATATGGGGGTATTTTAAAGCAGTTGAATCCTTCTACAAGTAAAGAAGAACTTGTTAGATTTACTTCTGGTACTTGGAAGAATGCACAGCTTAATTATGCCACAATTAAACAGGAAGTTTTAGCCATTGTAAAATGTGTCTATAAATTTCATGATGATTTACTTAATCAGCATTTTCTGGTTAGAGTTGATTGTAGTGCAGCAAAACAAGTTTTGAAAAAAGATATTAAAAATCTTGCTTCTAAACAGATTTTTGCAGGATGGCAAGCAGATCTTTCTGCATTTGATTTTGATATTGAATATATTAAAGGAGAGTCAAATTCTCTACCTGATTTCTTAACCCGCGAATTTTTGCAGGGTATTCAATGAGCGGCTCTTTACAGGGTAACCCAGCCAATAAAGGCAAGGGTAAGAAAAAGAAAGATTCAAATAGAGTGAATCTTACAAATGAGAAAATTTTCCCTCACCTTCAAGCTAAAAAGGGAAATAAAGTCCCTACTTCTGCTAAGGAAGCTCTTCTTAAGGAGCCTCCTCCTTTTATTCCTAATACCAGGATTACTCAATATGTCTTAACCTTGGAACCTCAGGATGTCCAATGGATGCCTGATCCTAGGGAGATCAAACGTCGTTATCTTGGCGATGTGCAGAATTATGGTGCACCTCTCAATAAAGAGAGATATGTCTATGAGATGATTTTACAGGAAACAAATTCTGTCATCATCACCCATACTTATGAAAAGTCTGATGACAAAGTCAAAAGCCCAATTTCATATTCTAAAGCTGTTATCAAAAGGGTAATGAAACCCACTGATTGGGGGCTTGACCCTGCAAGGCCCAGGACTTTTTCTCGTTTTGGAAAAATGTTTTCATTTAATTATTGGGATTATAAAGAAGCATGGAAACATGCATTTTTATACCAAAATGTCAAATACAAGCATACTTGGTTTTTTAAATTTTGTCCTGAATCTTTAAAAACCTCGTATCCAAATTGGATTTTCTATTGGTGGCGTTTATATGGCCCTGAGCTTGATATATTACCTAAGCTTATTCGTGATGAATTTAGTGCTTGGGCTGTCCATCATCCTCAATTACGAGGACAGGATAATCTTCCTGAAGGATTTTCAAAATTACTCTTTTTTGCTGAATTTGGCATTCCTTGGATTTCCAAATGGGAATTAAATTGTAATTTTAATGGTTTGAAGGTTCCTACTCTTTATAGAGAGTTTTCTTATCGTTGGTGGTCTTCTGTTTCTTCTGAAGATTTGGCTACCCAGATTATTGAGAAAACTAATGTCTATGTTGAGAATGTGCAGAAATCTCAGCTGGTAATTAAACCAGTTTCTAATCCATTTGAGGAAATTAAGTCCTCTTTCAGAATCCAGTTCCCTAATTTGGGTGAATCAGAATTGATGGTCAAATGTATGGAATTTATGAAGACTCAGTTCATGAGTTCTTTTGCTCCTTCTACTTCTGCTATTCCAGATTCAGTTCCTGATGATCAGTCTATGGCTAGTCAGGATGATGTTAATGCTTATTCTTGTCTTGCTGGCGAAGCCCAGAATCCAGAGGATGAGCTGGATGATGATGGTGAAGCTACCATGGGTGATTATTGGGATGCAATGATCACTGCTGTATCCACCTCTGCCCCCAAGGGTCCTTGTCACAAATGACGTTTGCCATGATGTCACATGCCATATGACGTTTGCGATGACGTCAGCCCCAATTATCAGACTTTTGAGTCTTTTGTCGTTTTATGATAATTGTGTCAATATGTATCAGATAATAATGATCTGTCTTTTATGTCGGTCCGTGATTCCCGGATCTGGTCGGGTAAAGTAGTTTGCAATCACTGTCGATGGGGCCCCTTGTGCACCCGAGGATTGCTTTTCTGACTTTACTTTTGCTTTGCTTTCTTAGGTCTATATAAGAGCAAGTAGGTTTTCATTTGGGCTCCTTCTTTTCTCTCTCAAGTTTTCAGAGATTGTTTTCTCTCTTCTTTGGAGTGCTTTCAGTTTGTAATTTGTTCTTCAGTTTGTAATAATAATAGTTTGTAATAAAGACAACCAGTGTTGCAGTTCATTGTAAGTATATGCTTCTGAGCTTCTCTTTCTCTTTCTCTTTCCGCAATTTGGTATCAGAGCCATGTTAGAGTAGTTTTATTTGATGATGTATGAATCTGTATAGTATGATTTATATTGTTTAATGTTTCTAGTATTTATATAATTTTGTTATTCTGTTAAATGTATATTTGAATTATCATCATGATTTTATTCTGCGGTTATGGGTCGTCATAAAGTCGCGTGTGGAATGTTTAGGTATTTTTGCATTTGATTGCTCCTTGTACCATGTTTCCCATAAATCGTTGACAGTCGAGTAACCATAGGTTTAAAACGAATCATGATAGTTCAGGTAACCATTTAGCATAATAATAATAATAATAAAAAAAATAAAAAAAAAAAAGGAAAAAATTTGAATTTTATAAATCACTCTATTATTTTTCATATATCATCAAACCTATTCTTCATGAGTAGTTCCAGTTCTTCCACGAAGAACAAAGAATTGATTTCTTTTCATAACCAAAACCAGTTAATGAATGACTGGACAATTCCTCGGGTTAAACCCAAAACCATATATAAATATGGTATTTTCGAAATGATAAGTACTATGGCAATTAAAACCATGGAGCAGACCATAGGTCTAGATGATCAGGACACTACACTTAAGTTGTTGAGTCCAAAAGATTTGGAAAATTATGGTTCAAATTATAAATTTATCCATATAGGGTTAATCCAAGTTGCCTTTCGGCCTTTAACCTTACTTGGTATGAATTCTGCTCTTCAAGCCACCTTGAGAGATGGTAGGTGTCTCGATTTTAGACCCTCCTTAATGGGTGTTGTTGAAACTAGTCTAAGTCATGGACCAGTTTATTTCAATGTTTTCCCCAATTTGTCATTGTCTTTGACAGATCCTAATTTATATGAAGCACTGAATCTTCGTATTCAAACTCATGGGTATAATTACATGCCTGGAACTGAATTAATATGTGTTGACTATAGGATACAGTATAAGGTGTTAAATACCTTATGTCCTAAGGTTCGAACCATGTCTAGTTCAGGTCAAACTGTGTTAATTGACACCAATTTAATGACTTCTAAGGTTGCTACCCCTAGGATGATCCCCTGGGATGAAGTTGTTTTCCCTGATACTTGGACTATACAAAATGCTGTTCCTCCAAGACCTTTAATTAATCATGATATTAATTCAATCATTCAACATGTTGATGGTGAGGTTGTATATATAACTCTAGCATACATATTAACACACAACATGTTTATCTATAGCAACACAATTCTATACATACATATATATATATAAATATAATTTAAAAATTATAACTTATATAAGTGATATATATATATATATATATATCTATATAAATTATCGAAAAAAACGGTTTCTTTACCTTGGCCCTATTTATTTTAATAAAAATTATCTTTATCTTTCAAAAAATAATAATGATAGTAGTAGAAACCGAAACCGAACGATTTGGTTTGCTTTGATTTTTTGAGTTAACGGTTTAGTTTCGGTTCTCATTTTAAAAAAATAAAAAATATCGGTTTGGTTTTGGTCGAAACCAAATATAAATTTCGATAAAAAATAGAAACAATCAAATAAAAATTCTGACCAAATATAAATTTCGATGGTTGATTTTAATTGAGTTAATCATTTTATTTTCAATTTCATTTAATACTTCTACTTTATATATGCTTAATTAAAATTTCAAAATAAAATTAAATTAAAAATTGTGACAAAAAAAAAAATGAAAATTTGAAAGATCGAAATGAATAGAAGGTGCGCACAGCACAAGAAGCGAAGGGAGGCAGGCATGCTTGCAAAACTAATATAAATATACAAATATATATATATATATGTATAACTTAAACCGAACCGAAAATATACATACTATTTGACTATTTATTTTTTAATTAAATAAATATTTAAATAAAAGTACAAAGCGGGACCAATATTTTTATTTTTTTTGTGATTCAATAAATTACAAAATGTTTTAAAAATGCCCAAACAAAAGCCCTAATTAACAAATAACAGTTAATTGTCGCGTCTCTCACTAGTTCGTCTCCGCGACTCGAACCTCTGGCCTCTGCTGATTTCGTCGTCAATCGAAACCTCTCAGTCGCCACCGCATCTCGGTGTCGCCACCTCCGTCCACCGCCTCGTGCCGTCGCTTCTTGGTGGCGCCGTCTCGTGACTCTCGCTCTCCCTCTCGGCGCTGGCCCTAGGGTTCTGATTTCCTCTCTCTTTCTCATCATCTATGTATATTGATGTATTTGTTTGAAGAATTGAATTATGTTTAAGATTTTCTGGTAGTTTCTATCTTCTGACCTAAGCTCTGTACTTGCAATTTTGACTTCACTAATTGGGGCGAATTTGCACTCAATTCAGTAATTTTCTCCCCTGTTTCTCGGTTAGTGAACATCATGTTTCTGAATAACAATTTAAATATATACGTATAGATTCGTATGCAGTAGTCAGAGTCAAATTATGTTAGCATTAAATTGAAATCAGGAGTACATGTAGCTACATTTGCACTGTCTTAGATGTGTTCATATATGATCTATCAATGATTTAGTCAGAACCCAAGTACTTTAGCTCTAAAAGGAAATTAGGAGTACATATAGCTACATATACACTCTAATATATGTGTTATATATATGGGGGGTGTTTTGTTTTAGTCAGACTCCAGGTTATCTTATACTAAAATTAAATCTGGAGTACATATAGGGACGAACACACTGTGAAAGGTGTTAGATGTATATCTATTTTTCAATCAGACTCCAGATTATATTAGTACAAAAATTAAAATATGATTGCTTTTTGGTTCTTATGAATGCGATCCCTGGGCTTGTTGAAGTGCTTTAAGTTGTATATTAGATTAATATTTGACCTCGCTTATCTTTTTGTTTGATTTTCATTCTTCAGGACAATTATAGCTACCTCATTGTGCCGATTTTGTTTGATATTGCGATACTAAAGTGATAAAAAAAATGCTGTCTGGATTAAAGTTCATTCCTCGCGATAGCGTTGATGCGGTAATTCCTCATTCTTTGGTTTATTTTATAAATTACTTTCCAACTACATGATGCAATACATTGTTTTCTATGTTTTATGATTTTTTTTCTTCTTTTAATTAGTTTTGTGCACAATTTTGGGTCTGGTGTTAGGAAAAAGATGAGAACTTGGATGCATCTAGTAGAGAGAGAAGAAAATCAAAGAGCAGGAAGGGAAAATACAAAACAAAAAATAAAAGTTCCAGTTACAGTAGTTCAGATGACGAAGACCTTGAAAGAAAGAAAATAAAGTCTAGAAAGAAAAAGAAGTGGTATTCTTCAGAAGAGGATTTTTCATCAGATTCAGAGGTTAAAAGTGACAGTGAGTTGGGCCGGGATGAAAAAAAACGTAGTACTAAGAAAAGAGGGAAGAAAATATACATGGACGGATCTGAAGATGAAGGTAGAGGTAAGAAAAAAGGGCGCAAAAAGGACACTATGGAAGAGGATTTGCATGGTATGTATTATTCCAGTTGTTTTTAATTGGAATGAATGATATATACTGGTTTTTTAAATTTTGCAATTATTCTTTATGTTTTTATTTTTATTTTTTTCCATCTCTGTGAAGATGATGGTGGGGAATTTCACTCTTCAAAAGTTAAGAACATCATGAGAAAAGAAATGGGATTGGAGTGGATGCTTAGACCTAAAGACGATGCTGAGAGCAAGTCAGCAACAACTCTTGATCATCAGCCAGAGGAAACTCCAGAGGAAGAGGCTGAGGAGGTATGCTCCCAAAGGTGTCAACTCTTTGTTATCGCTTATGAAGTTCTGCAAAATGACACATCCATTTTTACTGCTAAATGCAATTTCTATGCTAGGGAAATTTTCACCAACATATGAATTTAACACCATCTATGTTCCAGGTTGTACATGTATATTTATTTCTGTTATAGAAGATGCAATTGACTGAGCACATAATTGAACACGGAACTGATCTTATGGACTGATCTGGCTGCTCATGCTTCTATGATTAGTCAATCTCTTTGGGCTATTTAATATGATTAGACATAATAATGAAAACTTTGGGGGTTCTACCAGGTGGAATACAGGAATGACTGAATTTAATGAGTCTATCCATGCTGCAGCGTTAACTGAGCTTAGAGGAATGACTGTAATATTGTACACTTCTCTATATTCATGGGGCAGCTAATATCACAAGGAAGTTTGACAGAGTGCTTGTTCTAAGCAGTACAGGCTGTTTTAGTTTGTGGTGCATCACTTTTGCAGTTTGACTGAGGACATCACTTTACAAAAATAATATTCTGAGTAGTATTATTGAAGCAGAGGGACATTTTCCTCTAACATGTTTCTGGCAAGTGCTTACATAAAACTATTTTTTAATAGTACTACTCAAAGCAGAGGGAGCTTTCCCTTTAACATGTTTCCGGCAAATGTTCGTCACATTATGAAATTTTTAGTTGTTATTTTATAAATTTGTCATTTACCAAAAGTGCTTTGGCCCTTCTTTGAATTTAAGTAGTGTGTTCCAGTCTGGGGTTAGTATGATTATTTGTTTTTGTTTCAGTATACTATTAACTGAAATCAAAGGATTCCTAGAATTTTGTTCCCTAGTCTTGAATTATTTTGCAGAATATTTCTATGAAGCATACATTTGCTTGTTTAATTTTAATGCTAAAAGTACAAATGGTTCACTGTCTTCCAAATCTTAAATCAGTCAGTTGGTCCTCGCATTGCCCACAGAAACTGCTTGCTCTGTAAATATTACCTTATCTTTGCGATTTGGGATTCAGTGTTTTTTTGTAGTTCTGCATGTTGCAAAATTGGGTTTGAATTTGCTCTAAACATGTCCCTGAAAGAGCATTAGCATCTAGTCTACCTAGATTCATGTAAATGCTATGAAGCTCGGCAGTTTTCCTCTTTTCAGTGGTTCATTTTTTCATACTCTTTTACTGTTCGTTAATACTTTCCCGAGGATCTTCTCTAATTTGAAGTTATAGGGTGACCAGACTAATAGTTTCACATGGAATGTTTTTCATCTTCTGAAGGTTTAGATATAGTGGCTTGTTCTGAAGCTTTGATGGAGACAAGGGCTCCGGCAGTATAACTTTTGCTCTTCATTTACAATCTGAATGAGCACCATCTTGCAACTTTAAACCAGTGCAATTCAAAATATCATCCCCATTAGAAATCTTGATATTTGATGCAAGTTAAATATAGGACATTGACCAGAGAAAAATATCATGTCTGCTATTTTTTTCCTTCTTTTATTTCCCTTTTGATTTTCTGGAAGGTAATTTAATGCATGTGAGATATCCTCTTGTTTCTGTTGTGAGTTTTGGCATGTGTGCGTTTATGTTATATGTTACTGAGTGGTTATGATGGAATATATCAAGTAAAAAATATATCATGTATAGTTCGGCAGATTTGGTAATGGAATATGTTCACCTTGTATGCTGGTTAATGCTATTTTGCATGATTTGTGAACTACACATGCTTTGCACATCTTTAATATGTTTTTGTGGTGGTTTTGGTTGTTTTCCTCTTACAGATAAAGAGAGCGAATCCTAGAGAATTGAATCCATATCTGAAGGATGGCGGAGGTGGTTATCCAGAAAATGGAGATGGAGAAAGGAACCAGCTTTTGTCGTCTTCACTTGTTGGGGATGGAGGTGCAAGCTGGAGATTGAAAGCCTTGAAGCGTGCTCAAGAACAAGCAGCTCGTGAAGGACGAAAGCTTGGGGAGGTACACTATTATAACTTTCTGGTTTAAGCAAATCTTCATCTTTTTTTCTTTTTCTTTTTTTTTTTCCTTTTGTTGTTTCTGCTGCATTGAACTGAAAATATAACAGGTGGTTGAGGAGCGTTGGGATTCTCTTGGTCAACTGGCAGTTTCTGTGTCCTCTCGTGCAGCTGCACCATCTCATGCTCATCTGCGTGCCATAAAGGGTAGACAGAGGGGGCAACTAGAGGAGCAACAAACACTTGAAGACAATCAGCATGGAAAGGTTACTGAGAAGGTATCTTGCCATAAATAAGAGCATATTTGTTGCAAAATGTATAAATTTGTTTGATCTATAAATAGAATTCTGAAGAATATCACTGAATCTTTTGGATAATTTTTTTTTTAAATTTTCCTGTTGAATAAAACTCCACTCAATTCAATCTAATATCACCTTACCTCCCAACTATTTGAATCATTTATACAAGTCTTAGATACATGAATCCTGTTTTCTCATTTTCCTCCAAGGCTTTAACCTCATTCCATGATGGTTTTAGTCTGTTGCTTCCCAATTGAACCTCAATGCATGTTTTCCCAATGATAAATTTACTGGTACTCGTTGCACATTCCCAACCTACTGTAATAAATTTTCTGTCTTTTTCTCCAATTGATGTCTTCACGACTTTGTCATGAGTGTGTTTGTCTTTAGTGGATTCACGGGCATTATAAATCCATATTCCTGAATCTTTAGCAAGTATAATAGTTATTTCTTTGAGTAGGAAAAGAGAAAACAAGATAATTCCCTTTTGCTTACATATTATATTTGTTAATATCAGGACATTGGCCTTGAACGGCGACAAGATGCATCCCTCCGGCATCCTCAAATGAGAGTACCCAGAAATCGAGATTCTTTATCCTGGGGGAAACGAAAAAGTCAAAATATGTCAACAAAGGATGCTGGCATTATATCTTCTGCAATATCCAGCATGAACAAGTTTTCTAATGATGGAAGCTTCATGAGTGAAATTATGCGTCAGAAGTATGATGGTCCCGATGGTTCTTCATCTACCAAGTGTGAGAAAAAAGTGGATACTGAACTGCCATTATCGGAGTCGGAAAATCCTAGTCAAGATTGTTCAATTAGTAAACATGGATTGAGTGCAAACCAGTTGGCAGCAAAAGCATTGCAGCTCCGCATGAAAGGAAAACATGAAGAAGCTGAGAAACTTTTGGTGAGACACCACTTCTAGTTTCACATGATTTTTCCTATCCTATATTTCTCTTAGTCTTACATGAATTAATCATGTATCTCTCTTTCTATGCTTACAATCGTTTGTCCATGCTCACATGTGTGTATTATTTTTTTCCACTTGGAGAAGAGATGTTTGTGTAGTACATAAGGATTTGTATGGTGGGGAATATGAACTTGATCAAATTTCGTAATTTTTGTTATTTCTGATCCCTGATATTCATATCTAGGCGTCAAATGTAAATGTTGACATTTGACAATACTTGGTCATATTATTTTTGAAAAATAATACTTGGTCATATTTAACGTCAAAGAACGAGGAATTTGAAAGTCCCTTTGCACATTGTCTCTTGAGTGAGTGCTTAGCGTTTTGTGCTGCATACTCATTTATGTGGGTGAAATGATAGGTTTTATGCTTCAAGTGTTATTCTGTCCTAATGAGCTGCAGCTCAGCTGGTTCCTCTTTAGACAAGGGGATTCTTTATGATTCCAGCCATCTGTATTGTTGCCATGTATTTAGTTTTATACAAAGAAAGGTGCAATTTTTTAAGTATCCATAGTTTTTGGACTTGTCAGGTACAATTATCTACACATGAATCATTTTATTTTTTTTGTCGTGATGTGCAAGATTATGATTATTGATTTTATCCTGCAACAAGATTACAACTTCATGAGCATCCTTGCCAATTCAATCAAGTATTTGGGTTTAATAATTTGATTGCAAATGCTGACGCGATGACATGTTTCTTCCATTTGGTATTTCGAGATTCGTTACTTGAATTGATATTTAGCTATTTGATCACAAAAATCACAAGAAAACCAACTCTACTGAGAGTTTATTTATCATTAATGAACTATTAATGAATTTTATTAGGTTTTGTGTTGTCACTGCTGCAAAGTTGCGTAATTGGCCAAGTGGCCTTCTAGGCTCTGTAATGAGCATCCCCAAATGATGCCTTAGTGGTGTGCTCCTATTGCTTGTTTCTTCTCCATTCTTAAATACCAAAATTTTGTTTTCCTGAAAGAGATAAAATTGCTATAGTATTTAGTTATTTTATTTTGTTTTTGTTTTTGTTCTTTGTGGAATAGGAGCAATAGCCGATTATATTGAGGCAAGTGCCAAAAATAGTCGTGAAAAGTGCATTGTTAATTGTATTTATTGTTGGACTTTCTTCCTGTGCCGTAAATATTTATGGTGTTGTCTTTGTTCTTTTATGGTGTTTCCTTTTTAATTATTTATATAGCGAGGACTGGCGATATGGAAAGCACCTTTTAAATGATATCATATTGCTTAATAATTAACTAAGAGGGTCTCCGGTTACATATATGTGATTAATTGTCTTTTATCTCTTTGCAGAAAGAAGTAGAGAATATGAAAGTAAAAGAGAGTGCTGTAGATGAATCAAGTAGGCCACGAAAGGAAGTAAACACAAGCAGGTAATGCTGCATCAGACTTTTGTCAGTTTAATTTTAGAAGGACTATTGCCTGGTGTATTCCCCAGCATTGAGGGTCCTAGGAGGGGTGGACTTGATAGAGATTTAACTTTTAGCATTATTTGCACAAAACGACTTTTCTCAGCTTTTCAATTAATGTTCGCACGCCTGACAAACCGAGCATTTCCCCGGTACATTAAGCAATGGTCCTTGTTGATTTAGATGTGATAACATGAAGTTATTATCCTATTGAAAAATGATTTTAGAACAAATGTATTCATTGTGGTTCTTTTTGTAGTTCTATGAATGGTGGATGTTTAGACTTTTATATGACAACTTAGTCACCTCTTTCTCTGTTATGTTTTTGTTTCCCTCCTATTCTTAGTTGGCTTGATGCTATATGTATCTTCTATTTTCATCTTTATAGATATATCATGCATGACAATTCTGTTCGGCGAAAGAAGAATGAGGATGATGCTGACGTGCATCTAGCTCAAAAGATAGTGCAAAACCAACGGTATAGCGTAAATACTCAAGCAGATGACGAATATGATTATGAAGATGGTCCAAAGAGAAAGACACGGAAGAAAGGAGGGGGCAATGAGCACAAGTCAACTGAGATGACTTATTCTGCAAAGCGCATCTTGACTCAGCAAGAGCGCTGTCAGTTTTGCTTTGAGAATCCAACAAGGCCAAGGCATCTTGTTGTTGCAATTGCAAATTTCACTTATTTAACCTTGCCCCACTGGCAACCTGTTGTTCAGGGTCATTGTTGCATTCTACCTATGCAGGTTAGTCTAATTTCTATTTCACATTTGTTTTATGTTCATCATCTATACTCCTTGATATCAACCAAATAATGTCTGTTTCTATTGAAGTATAACGTTTATTGGTGTTGAATGTTGACTCCTACATGGAGAAAGAACATTACCTCAGCATTTACAGAAGTAAAATGCTTTGTAGAGATGATACCTTATCCTTTTTTTGTATCTATTGTAGTTCAGCGCTGCAAAGCGTATATATTCCACAATTAGGAAACACTGTAAAAGAATTACGAATAATGAGAATGTGAATAGTGCAAATTCTGTAACTTCCGAATTCCACCCGAGCTATTATCCATAATATCAAGTCAACTTGTTCAGGTCCTCCAATAAAAGAGGGTAAACACAATTGAATGCTATGTTAAAAATGCAAATTATCACGGTGATGATAGGATTATTTTTATTTATCTGACCTATTGTTACCTAAACAGCATGAATCAGCCACAAGAACTGTTGACAATAACGTGTGGGATGAAATTCGCAACTTCAAGAAATGCCTCATCATGATGTTTGCTAAACAAGAGAAGGAGCCAGTGTTCATTGAAACAGTGATGGGGTTGGCGAAGCAACAGCGGCATTGTTTGGTCGAGTGTGTTCCATTGCCCCAAGGAATTGCAAAGCAAGCACCTCTTTACTTTAAAAAGGTTTGTTTTGCTAAATTTTTTTCTATTTTGTTGATCAGTACTGCTGGTACTTTTCATTCTCTAACTTGTGTCCCCAAAACTGTTAATTTGGAATAATTGGAAAAAGTTGTTTTTTCCTTTTTCAAATAGTTTACTCTCTTTTTGCACAATGATACAATTAAGTGATGATAACAGAATAGGGGCAGATTTCATTAAGTGAGCCCTGTACAAGTGGCTTCTATGCGCTCTATAGTTTGCTTGAGATGGAAGCGGGGCCTTAATGATATGTTGTAAAGTACAACAAAAGATCTGTATACGAAAGACTTTATGGAGTATATGGATATTAACAGATTGTTTTTCTGTTTTCTTTGGGTGGAACTTCCTAAGCTCGTTTTATTGACACAAAGTAGATAGTCCTTATATGCTGAAGAATTAACAAGAAGGTTATTGGTATTTATTTATGAATTGGGTGACTCCCTGATCTCTGTAGGCAGTTAACTCCCCTTGATGAAAACTTTGACCCACATTCCGAACCTTGGGATCTGGCTCTGCTTAAGTTTGATAATGTAATTTTTACTTTTCCATATCTAGCGATCCTCACCCAAAATTTCATTCTTTTGATGCTATGCACATCACTTCTAACTGTAAACTCTCTCTTTTTTTTCAATACATTTGGTTTGTATTTCTTTATTTCTTCTTGTTTTAGTCTGCACTTTAGTCTTAGATTTACCCAAGTGAGGTTATCTATTGCAATTGTAAACTTGCCCCGGGCTACCGGACACGTTAATAAAACGTCTTACTCATTCTAGCTATATGTTTTATAGAGTTTCTTTTGCGTACATGTTTATAAAATTATGTTTTCTGCAGGCAATTGATGAAGCTGAAGATGAGTGGAGCCAGCACAATGCAAAGAAGCTTATAGACACGAGCCAGAAAGGGTTGCGTGGTTCCATCCCAAAGGATTTCCCATACTTCCACGTAGAATTTGGTTTAAATAAGGGATTTGTTCATGTTATCGATGACGAGACACAGTTTAAAAGCAACTTTGGCCTTAATGTCCTAAGGGGCATGCTTCGGTTGCCTGAGGAAGACATGTACAGACGACGACAGCATGAATCAGTGGAGACACAGAAGCAAGCGGCTGCAAGTTTTGCCCGAGATTGGGAACCTTTTGACTGGACAAAACAGCTTGGGTAGGCATCCTAAGTTCCTAACGACTGGTCAGGTGAGGATTTGTGCCAATATGGTGTTACTGTCAATTACTTTGGATAAATATATACACGTCAGTCATTGCTTGTGGTTGAGTTTTGAAACTTCCGGTGAGGAATGCGCTGGTAATTTGATGACGAGCTCTGTATTACGTTCATTACCTGAAGTTGGAAACGTATAGGGGCAGTTTTATGTGTCCTCGAGGCAACCTGCACATTATTCTACATTGCCTTCCGGTGTAGATTTTTTCACTTGTATGAAACACAGTTCATAATACTGTAATATACGCTTAGGTTTTAGTCACTGTTAGAATTTTTCCGCTTCCCCCATATTTTAACGACCAAAAGAGTTTGGCAAAATCAATCATAACAATCTAAGTTGCGCTAAATCATGCTGTGGAATGATATGATCGTGTTGGACTAATTCTTCACAAGTGAGTATGTTTTCTCGCCATTGAACGTTTTTGAATATGAATTTTCAACTCGCTGTTGTTTTTCAAATTATTGACTTTGGATTGAGAATTAGTTTCCAAGCACCAGGTGGAATGTTTAGCTGTTGCAACAATGGTAGATATATTGTCATTTCATTATATACCACATAATATGGTATGCAGAACTGCAGATAGAATCTTTTAACTCAAAGTTCAATCAGCAAAAATTCAATATGGGTTGGGTTTAACAATAATAGTATGAAATGCTCCGTGTTTATTCAATAAAATGGTCCAAATGTTTCTGATTCTTTGTTTAAAACAATGTGTATGTAGGGGAATTCCATTGATGTGGTTACCATGAATATACATTTAATCAACTCTTATTGCCATATGAAGTGGGTGATTTTGTTTACTGCCACTCTTTTTGTTGTAAAAAATGATAATGTGGAGGTAAGATATTACAATGGCCCTATACAAAATTACCACAAATCAAGGAACTCACACATGAGCTTATAAGGCTCGAATCTTAGACCTCTCTCAATTTTGGAAAAGAATGAAAATATTATGGGTAATTTGCACTAACACCCCCTAAGGTTTCATTCAATTCCATTTTTGTGTTGACTTTTGAAATTTTTGCACTAACACCCCCTGAGGTTTGGTTTATCTTGCAATAACACCCCCTGAGCCAATAAAATGACCAGAATACCCTTGAGAGAAATATATGAAATGTGAAATGACCTTTATGCCCCAACCCCAAATATATACAATTTCGAAAAACATATATATAAATTCGAAAAAAGATATAAAATTCGAAAAAAAATATAAAATTAGAAAGAAAAAAAATTTAAATTTCGAAAAACATATATAAATTTCAAAAAATATATATAAAATTTGAAATATATATATAATTCGAAAATATATATAAATTTCTCTCAACGGTATTCTGGTCATTTTATTGGCTTAGGGGGTGTTATTGCAAGAGAAACCGAACCTCAGGGGGTGTTAGTGCAAAAATTTCAAAAATCAACACAAAAGTAAAATTAACTAAAACCTCAGGGGGTGTTAGTGCAAATTACCCAAATATCATTAAACCACAATACCAATACCATTGATATTTTTAGCCGGGTCACCATTCACAAAATTACGGTGCTCCTTGGAGCCCAAATTCATTTGTATTGCCTCATAACGAAATGCCCCATCTAATTATTTTATGGGTAAATTACAGTAGCACCCCCTAAGGTTTAGGTCAATGCCACTAATATGCCGGTCAACACTAACTTTGCAATGACACCCCTGAGGTTTGGTTTTTCTTGCAATGACACCCCCTGGGCCTGTGAAATGACTAAAATGCCCCTTAAGTATTTCACTTATTACATTAGGGTAATATATAAAGTATGAAATTACCCATATGCCCAAACATTTCCACCCCTTATTACAATATATATATATATATATATATATATATATTCGAAACAAACATATAAAATTCGAAAAATATATATATAATTTGTAAAAAATATATAAAATTTGAAAAAATCATATAAAATTCAAAAAAATATATAAATTTTGAAACAATATATAAAATTAAAAAAAACATATAAAATTCGTAAACAAAATATAAAATTTGAAAAACATATAAAATTCTAAAAAATATATAAAATTCATATATATATATATATATGTGTGACTGTAGTGATTCCTACCACATTTGGAAATTCAAATTATTTTGAAATTTGAAATAATTTCAATATATATATATATATATATATATATATTTCAAATTTTCATTCAAATATATTTAACAAATTGCTAAAGTATTTATTTTGAAATAAAAAGAAAGAAAAAGTTCCTTAGTTAAGATATTTCTAGCACTAGATTTTCCTTTTTTATTATTTAAAATTTAAATACCGTTATATTGATTCCATGTTTTTAGAAGTGGAAACAAAGAATGACAAATGAAAGAAAGTGATCTTGCAAAGGAAAATTTTATGATATTTTTTTACCTTACATTATTTTTATTGAAATGAAGACTTTTAGGAAGGAATAAAGTTGATATTGCATGATTCTATTATAAAATTATTTCCTCTTTAGGAAATGTTAGATATAGAAGGGAGAAAATGTGGTAGGAATCACTTCAGTCACATTTTATATATATATATATTTGAATTTATATATTTTTTAGAATTTTATATGTTTTTCAAATTTTATATATTGTTTACGAATTTTATATATTTGTTTCAAAATTTATATGTTTTTTTAATTTTATATATTATTTCAAATTTTATATATATTTTTGAATTTTATATGTTTTTTCAAATTTTATATATTTTTTCGAATTTTATGTGTTTGTTTCGAATTTTTTGTGTTTATTTAGAATTTTGTAATTTTCGTAATATATATATATTTTTTCGTAATAAGGGGTGGAAGTGTAATTAGTAATTTTAGAGGGGTGAAGTGTTTGGGCATATGGGTAATTTTACACTTTATATATTTCTCTAATATAATAAGTGAAACAATTAAGGGGCATTCTAGTCATTTCACGGGCTCAGGGGGTGTCATTGCAAGAAAAATCAAATCTCAGGGGGTGTCATTGCAAAGTTAGCGTTGACCGGCATATTAGTGGCATTGACCTAAACCTCAGGGGTGCTACTGCAATTTACCCTTATTTTATTGGTCAGGTCTCCGAATTTTCTATATTAGGCCATGTATTTACATTAATATAATATATGTCACTATTTCTTCTTAAAGTTTCACCAATCCAGAGTAAATTCCGCTTGCACAAAGGCACAAACTTTAAGGGGTCAACCTGTAATTTCACTCCGGAAAAGAAACCAAATGAAGTACAAAAAGGAAATTCAAATTAACAAAGCCTCATTTTATTTCCAATATAGCCGTTAGTAACCCCAACGGCTAGTTTTCAGATGCCTCTCCAAATCCCAAATCAGGTAGCTTTAAAGCCTCCGATTCAACTCCTCCCATACTTCACCTATTTCTATTTCCCCAACCCACTCCCCATCTTCTCTCCAATCTGATATTCTCAATTTCCATTTCCATCTCTCTCTCTCTCTCTCTCTCTCTCTCTATATATATATATATATATCTACATCTATACATATATTATTGAAATTCTGAATTGGAAAGATGAATGATCTGATGACAAAATCATTCGTCAACTACGTGGATCTGAAAAAAGAAGCCCTCAAAGATCTCGAAGCCGGTCCCGATCTCGAAATGACAGCCACGACCCAGATGGACAACAACCTAAGTGCCTTCTTGGAGGAGGCAGAGAAGGTGAAAACAGAGATGGGTTCAATCAGAGACATCTTGATCAATCTCCACCAATGCAACGAAGAAAGCAAGTCTCTCCACAAGCCCGAGGCCCTGAAATCGCTGCGATTTCGCATCAATGGCGATGTAATGGCGGTTTTAAAGAAGGCCCGGACCATCAGGTCCCAGCTGGAGGAGATGGACCGGGCCAACGCCGTGAGCAGGCGGCTCTCGGGGTGCAAAGAGGGGACCCCGATTGACCGGACTAGGTCTGCGGTGACGAATGGGCTGAGGAAGAAGCTCAAGGAGCTGATGATGGAGTTTCAGGGGTTGAGGCAGAGGATGATGTCGGAGTACAGGGAGACTGTGGGGAGGAGGTACTTTACGGTGACCGGAGAGTACCCGGATGAGGAGGTGATTGAGAAGATTATTTCGAATGATGGTGGACAAGGAGGGGAGGAGTTCCTGTCTAGGGCTATACAGGTATATACATATATATGTTGCTATCTGTTCTTAACATTTGCAGCTATTATATTAGGATTTTGTTATTTTTTAGTTTTATTGGAAGTGCTGAATACAAGCCTAGCTGAACTAAAATAAAATTAATTTTATAGCTTGAACATTTTTTTTAATTAGAATTTCAACTTTAAGGCATCAATTCAATACTGTGTATGTGTTTTTGGATTCAAAATGCAAAGAAACTAGTTTAAGAAATAGAATTTTTTGTGGTTCTTTTTTGGTTGTCATTGTTGTTGGGGTTTTTGGAAGTATTGAATTGATGCCTTGCGATTGGAACTGGAACAAAATTACTTTAAATTTTTGAACTTGTTTTCTTTCAATTATTTTGTTTATTTCCATTTTAATTTTTGGGCACCAATTCAAATCCCAGTTTGTAAATTTGGATGAAAATTGTGAGAATCCATAGAAAATAGTTTTGTGTGCTGCTGATATTTGGAAGTACTGTTTTAACTTTTTTGCAATTCTAACTTGGCAAAATTATAGTTTAAAAGTTAAATTTGATGTAACACGCCCTAACATTTATAATGATAAAGAGTCTCGTGGGCTGAGTTTGTCCTTTGTTATTAGTTAAATTTGGCTTAATGTCCCCTCTTCGGACCTTTACAATAATAGAAGTCTCGTGCACTGAATTAGTCTTGTATTTTAAGTCTCATATCGGAAAACACTTCTCTTCTCGTTACAGGAGCACGGGAGGGGGAAAGTACTGGAGACAGTGGTGGAGATACAGGACAGGCACGACGCGGCCAAGGAGATCGAGAAGAGCCTGCTGGAACTGCACCAGGTGTTCCTCGACATGGCGGTGATGGTGGAGGCGCAAGGCGAGCAAATGGACAACATCCAGCACCATGTGATGAACGCGGCGCAGTATGTCAATGCCGGCACGAAGAACCTCAAGACCGCCAAGGACTACCAGAGGAGCAGCAGGAAGTGTATGTGTATTGGGATCATACTGCTGCTCATACTTGTTCTTGTAGTCATCATCCCCATTGCCACCAGTTTCAGTAAATCTTGAAATTTCAATCAATAGGGTGTTGGATTCTTGCAATTCTTTTATATTTTGTCTCCTGAAATGGTCCCTGGTTTTGGGACTCATATGTTGAGTGTTGTTAATGTTTGGTTACACAAGTTATTTCAAGGATGATTTTCCTCAAATACTATATATATTACTTGATCCCAAATTTTTGGCCTCATTAAACTTGATCTCAAATACTATTTCTGTTGTGCCAGTTCAAAACAGAAAATAGGATCATATTGCGGATATAGGCCCGTTTGGGAATTATTATTTTTGTTTTTGTTTTGAGAACCAAAAAACAAGAACAATTCTTGTTTTTGTTCTTATTCTTTTATTTTCTTACCCAAAAGAACAAAAAATATGTTTGGGGCAAAAAAACACACATATTCTCGCACAATTTTTCATGTCTACCACAGTTTTTTTCTACTATTCACGAAAACAGTTTCCAAATTGAGAAAAAGGTTGTCAAACATGTTCTGTTCTCCTCAATAGTGCCAAAAAATAAAAAAAAAGAACAAAAATAAAATTTCCAAACGGTACCATAGTCTCCATTCCATGTTTCAGGATACGTGTTTACAACATTATTGCTGATTTGATGTGTGTTTGAATGACCAAAACAACCATAAACACTCTTAATTGACTGAAACTATAGAATTGTCTCACATCTAAATATTTTCCAAATTTAAAACTAAATACTATCCTCACATTAGGCATTGAATGGATTTGGATCCTCTCCAACAAATTTCTTGTTCAAGTCTACAAGGCACAAAAATTGTGTCACGTCATCATTTTTGAAACTATATGTCAGCCGAGTTATAGTTTCATAAGCAACATATATGATAACATTGTTGGTCACATGGGCGGAAACAGGATTTAAAGTAGGGGAACCGAACCAGTGATGATTATTTAAGTAATACAATTATTTTTGGTTGTCAAAAATATTTAATTATTAATTAAATCTAAAAAAAATGTGACTAATTCAACTTTATCGAATTTGTGTACATTACAAAAAAAAAAAGTAAACCAAAACTCAAAATGTATTACAAAAATTTATTTCGACAACATTTTAGGAAATACAAATTATTTATTATTAAATCTAACTTCAAAGTGGCAATTTTTACTAATACTCAAGTAATTATAAGAAATTCGTTCAGCATCTTGTTATTGTTTTTGCCAATTTAAAAGGTATAACCCCCAAGGACGATCTCTCAGGGACGTAGACTCCAAGGAGATCGTCCTTTGAGGGTGTTATGCCAATTTACATTCTCGTAAATGAGTTTTTTTTCATAAATGCAATATTTTATTTACCTAAAAGAATAGATAACGCATTTTTGGAATGTGCAAAAGTCAAATTCAATCACATTAGCAAAATTGACATTATCTACTTTTTTATTTTTTTATATTTGGTAAGTTGTTTGACCACATAACTTGTTGATTTTTATAAAATCATGTTATTTTAGGCCACATGGTTACTTAACAAATAAGTTAGGAGGGGCCAATTATATATATAATTTACATTATTTTAAAATATTAGTCTGTTGAAGTAATGCACAGCAAGCAAAAAAAAATAATGAGGATATGTTACAAATTGAGCAATACATGAGCAGGGCAATGGCCTCTCCAAGATTTTTAATTTTATTTACTTACGATATATTCAAGATGATCATAACTTCTGCAATATTGACATATGAACTAGCAGATAGTTATTTATAGTCATTCTCACATTACAAGTGAAACAACACCAGAAGCTATCACGATCTTAATCTATAAATATTTGCTTGAATTTCCTAAAAAAATAAATAAAAAGATGGAAGTCTTTAAGTACACATTTCATTACAACTAATCATTCACAAGAGGAAAACAAAAGACTAAGAATGTCATGTGCAGGTACAGAGCAGCTCTCTAGAGCTAGTTAAGAATTTCAATTATGCATTATATATGTAGTCTAAGTTGTCTAATACAAGCATTTTGTGTGCCCATATATATGTGTATCTATCTATCTATCTATCTATATATATATATGTATGTATTATGCAGGTAAGAGTTCGTGGCCGGAGCTCGTTGGGGAGCAGGGAAATATGGCAGCGGGGAAGATTGGGTTAGGCTTAATCTATACTTTCTTCCATGCAATTGTCCAAAATGCCTGCTATTTCATGTACACCATGCTCCAAATATATAGACCTAAATTAAGAGTATTTAACATTATACTTGGCAGATAATGAGACATATTTGAGCCTAACCCAATTTTATCAGAGTTGTGTTTTTCAATTCAAGCCCAATTTTGGAACCATTTACTCGAGCTTAAATTAACCAGACTCCGTTTGATTGCATCGTTTTGAGATTATATTGGAACTGAAATTTTATGATATTGAAACGGTTCAATCAAATGGACCCTCAACGTTCCGTAGCCAGGGTACGTTGAACCACCCAAGTTGTACCATTAAATGGGCCAAGTTTCAAATATGGACGGACTCATTTGGATTAAACACCGAATTATGATTGATTTTTCTTCCCGACCCATCAGTGCACTCCACGAGCTCATTCAAATTTGTATGTTACAGTTTTTCAGGCATGAAAATTAGGCTACGTTTGGCATGTGTGAATGAAATGAAATATAAGTGGGAATGAGAATGAAATAAAATATTATAGAGAATATTAGGAATGGAATGACCTTGAATTTTTTTTTCCAAAAATATCCCTCTTAATGATAAATATATGATTTTAACAAAATTATATCATAGTAGTAACAGACAATGGAGGTGGTGGTGGTTTTTTTTTACTTGAAATCTAAAAGAGTTGTTTTAGTAACGAGCATTCCATTCCATTTAATTCCCGCGTACCAAACATGACATTAACTTCCTGAAATTAAAATTGAAGACCAATTAAATTCATTTAAAATTTAGATAAATTTTCTTCTGCAGATTACCATTCCAAAATCACAGCATCAATGTCTTCCGCGTGGGAGCAACGGAGATAGAGAATGGTGTTGATTCTAGTGTTATCTATCAATTCATTTGTTAGTCACTTTAAACTAGTGCAATTAAATATAATTTATAGGATATTATTTAATTTTACCAAGCTATAGAGACGAGAACATGAATTTCCTTCACCCTTGTTTTTTTTTTCTGGCTTAGGATGTGAAGGTGAGACTTGGGATTTTAAAGCAATGTGAGCCAGGTGCTTCAGAAAATTAAAGGTGCCTTCGACATTTATTTCAGGCCATGTAACTTTTTACACATCTTTGAAACTTTTAGCATATTACTCGTTAAGGTCAACACTTTTACATTGTAAAATGTATGAACATCGGTTCTCATTGGTCTGCCTTTTTAGAGCAACAATGCAAGATAAATGTATATAATAATTATATATATATATATATATATATATATATATATATATATATCTACGAGTACTTACATATGAGGGACTTTGGACGTTTACATTTGAACTGACAGAGCAGTTCTCTCCATTCCCTTAAATAATGCTTTATTATCGGAATTTTATTTGTTTTTCTAGTATCCAAAATTAACATGAATTATATTCTTGGGAAATATAATCATATATATAATATATAACAATATAAAAAAAGGCAACCAGAGCTTGTCTAATATCGATCAAACCGCACTGTCCTTTTCTTTGTGCTTAAAATTCTGAAAGCACGAATTATTTAGTTTTCAAACTGGGACATTTTCTTTGTATGTAGAAAAATATTTACGTATTTTTCTTCTAAGATGCAAAATATGTAATATTATTTGCTAATAAAGTAATTTTCATACAATAATTTAAAATAAAAATAAATAAATAAATAAAAATTAAAGCTCAACACCATATCACATCACAATTACTGGGTGATTTTTACACACAATTTAAGATTTAAAGCCTGTTTAGAGAGCACCAATATCGGATGCTCCAGAGTGATCTTAAATAAAAAATTGCAACTCATTAACTAAATATATGTTTAACGTTTTTTTAAAAAGTTTTTATATGCGCACAGGGACGGACCTATATAGAGAGGCGGTGGCCCCATTGGAATTTTTTATTTTTTTATAGCTTAAATTCTATTATATTTATGTATATGCCCTCATTAAAATTCTTTTTTAGCGTATATGCTCCCACTAAAAATTAATAATTTCTCTTATTTACTCCTATAATAAATATTATTTTTAAATACACCCCGTGTAAATCCTATGTCCATCACTGTGTGCGTACATTTGTGTATATAACTATATATTGCCATTTCAAATCATACCCATCTCAATAAAATACATTACTAATTATAGATTTGCTAAGCAAACCACTGACCGTGAAAAAGTCATAAATAAACATTATACTTTGAGCATTTTCAAACTGCCACCTTAATTTATTACTGTTTGGATTTTCACGATTCCGTGTGTTTGATTTCTGATTGTGGACCCTATGCATATACATACATACATACATATATATATAGTTAGTTATTCAACCTTCAAACCATGGCCAAGTCAAACACAAAGAACACCTATAGCTAGGCCAAGTCAAAAACTCCCATTAACATTTGAACAATTAAACACTACAAACACCTTGCCTATATCTATCTATATATATATATATATATATATATACCTACCACCACACAACACATATCACATATCACATATCACATCTTCAACATTCCCACTCCAATTCAATAGTTCTCTCTTCCTCAAACCCAATTTCCAACCCCTACTAAAAAAATAGTGTCATTTGAGGCACTTTTTTTTATTTTTTTTTCTTAAAATGGCCTTCCATAAGAGCCTGATCTTCACAAGCCTATTAATTTTTTCAATTTTGGTCACTTTATCTACTACTTCAAAGCTTGCAAATGCCTCGAGACCTTTGGATGGAGTCCAATGGCTAGAGAAACAAGTCACGGTGCACGCGTCGCTGGCTAAGGGTCCAGTGCCACCATCGACCAGCTCTCCTTGTACTTACATTCCCGGTGGTAGCGGTACGTGCTTGAATGGAATGAACTTTGCCGGACGCGTGGCTCATCCACCGCCGCCGCCACCACCGGCTTATCCAGGCCATGTTATTGAGTTCGGAACTGCGATGGACACCAACAAGCAAGAACCATCCTCCTGATCGATCTTGCTTATATAGTTGGCTATACAGAATTATACAATATACATCAGCCTAGGAATATTGTTTTTTTTTCTTTCCATTTTTTCATTTTTTTCTTTTTCTTACTTGGGAAAAATTGGTTACTATCCCTTGTAATTGATGTAATTTACGTTGCATTACCTTAATTTTATTTTTTTGGTATGAAGTTATTGTGATTAAATAATAATGTACACTCCATACAATATTTGAGAAATGAAGTACATGATCATGCATGGTTGGGATTTTCTGAATTGAGTTCCATCACCATGCAATCAAAATATCAGAGTTGGTTTGTCTCTTTTCTTCTTCTTTTTTTATCATCCCTCCGTCCCAATTTACTTGTTAATATTTGACTTTTTAATAATATTTTTGAAATTTTGTGTTTCTTAGTTTGCCCTTTGATAATATAGTATAATTGTAGTTTTTAGTGAGACCATTCATTTTTTAAGTTAATGAAGAAGGATAATTTGAAAAAATATACTCTCTCCGTCCCAAATTATAGGTTCACTTTGGAGAATTCAACTTTTTAAGATGATAACTTTTATTGTAGTGTTAGTGAATGAAATACTAACTTTATTCATGGTCCCACTATAGTGATGTGATAGTTTATAGTGTATATGTTTTATAACTTTAATGGTTGAAGGTTAAATTGGTAAATTGATCAAATAAAATGTTTTGACTTTTCAAAAGTAAACATTTATTTTGGGATAAGGTAAAGAGGAAAAGTGAACCTATAAGAGGGAGTATGATAATATTGTATTGAGATTCAAAACTGAAGAACTAATTTAAGACAAATAAAATAGATAGAGTGAACAACTAAATTGGGACGAAAAGAATATATTATTTGATGAGGGTATACATGGTACATACGTTATATATACCTTTTATATACACGTTACACTAGCTTATTCCATGGTAGTGAACAAATTAAACTTTCTTCCCAAGACACAAATAATATTAAACAAAGATATGTTTTTGAAGTCATTGGGATTTCCACAAATCTGCTAAAATAATAGTTTGAAGTAATTATTCCAAATAATCAAAGCACTGACTAACTAATCCCATATAACATGAAGTATTTAAATCGAAATTAGTCATTAAATGTATATGACTCCTACACATCATTATAAAAAATGTTTTTTAGTTACAAAATAATCCTTATTTATTAGTATAAATGTGAAAGTGCAAACCAGATTTGACTTATTCTAGTCAGCAAAAAGCAATCCACTAAAATGGCGCACGGTCAACCGGAAAGCACCATTTCCATCTGTTTACCTAACCGGGCCGGACACAATTTTTATACGTAATTCAAATATTTATTTAATCTGTTTAAATTTTAGGTCACCATCCACTACTATCGTTTGTAAAGTTCCGAGTCCAACCACACAAAGGACCCACGTGTCTGATTCTTGTGACACTGCCTCATTCCTACGCTATATAAGGTCTTCTCGGGAAATTTATCCTTTTAAGATATTGTCTTTCATAATAAATGAAATACTAATTTTATTTTTGGTTCTACCATAATAATGTAATAATTTATTGAGTAGATGATTTATAATTTCAATGTATGAAGGATAAATTAGTAAAATGATATGATAAAGTATTTTAACTTTTCAAAGCGGACACTTATTTTGGGACGGGAAAAAGAGTAAAAGTAGACACTTATTTTGATATGGCATGAGTATTAATTTTCAATAAATTTTATCTAAAGTTTCACCATTTTTAATATTGATTTTTTATTTTCTTATTTATTTACACAAGTAAAGAGGAGAAAAAATTAACCTGAAAAAAAATAACGTCAACACCAATAAGATTAAGCAGACATTTAGGTTACACATTCCATTCATAGTCGTCTTGATTACACTGAATAACAAATTTTCCTAGATTATGAAGTACCTTGTTCCAACTTCTCGAAACCCATTACAAAGTAAATCTTTCATGATTATCACGGAGAAGGAGCTTAATATCCTCAAAGATCAATGAACACAATTTTAACAGGTTAAAATAAAGTTTTGTAGTATTATAGTTTTGAACGAAGTTCATAGAATTGATGAACTATAAACTAAATTTGTTGAAATTTCTAAAAAGTTACCAAAAAAAACCAGATGTTTGGAAAGATTTTAGTTTTACACACCACTATAACAGGCTGACCCAGCTCATCATCTTGATTTTATTTTATTTATTTTTTTGGTAAATAATCATCTTGAATTTTTTGTCATAACCATAGAACCATTTTGATGAATTATTTTAACGACACGTAAAAAAAATTCCATCCATCTTCTTGACAACCAAACAGTGGCGAATTTGGAAACTTCATCCTATTTGTTTTGAGATATAAGAGACATTTTGAATTTTTGAGGATAGGTAGGTACTGGGCCATTTACGGAGATGACGAGCTTCAAAGTTCAAACCCTATCTGATATAAATGAGAAAATAATTAAGTACGTATATATTATCCACTCCACATACATACAAAAATTGAAATTGCAACATTGGTGTCATAGAAATTAAATGTACCTATATATGGTCCTAAAAACATGAACAAAGCAGCCAGTCAACCATATGAATAAGAAGTCATGAAATTGACTTTCTATAAAACTATATAGTTGATACATATATTTCAACCAAATGAACATACAATGAATTAAATTAATTAATCATCAGAATCAAAATGCTTCAACTCTGGACATGTAATTCTATGTACCCATAGTTTTCTTGAGTTTAAAAAAAAATAATAATAAATAAAAGAAGAAGATTTCAGCTTCATTTCTGCTAGGTAGCAACACCAAATGGGACAGTGGGATTAGGGTAAGCCCTAGCCCTAGGCAAACCGGCACCGGCAAAGTTCATCTCGTTCACCGGACAGCTTGGTCCGCCGCTACCGGGGATGTTGGTGCAGCCAGATGGTCCAGAAGGAGGCACAGGACCCTTGTCAAGAGACTGCAACAATATATGCCCTTTTTTCATCCACTTTTCTACTTTGTTTAATGGTCTACTAGCTTTGTATGGTTGGACACATAGAAGAAGGACTAGCATAACCAACACAATGTTGTGTAGCCTCATTTTGTATGTAATGCTACAAGGGTAATAAAACCAATGATAATGAAGATTTAGTGAAGAGGATATAGAGTATTTATATACAGGATTTATGAGATATTTTAATTGTAGTTACTTAGTTGTTCATGGATTTTGACTCTTGACTACCAAAATTTCAAATATATATATATATATATATATATTCTACTTGTTTGAACTTGAATCCCAAGGTTTTCCTAATTTCTTAAATTCTTATTTAATATTCATATATAATTAGGTATACGTATATGGTAGTATTGATTAACCATGTTATTAATGTGTGGTAATGGTCTGTTATTCAAGGGTAGTGAGTTTGATTGTGTCCTCAGTTTTCTATTGGTTCGTGCAAGCTTTGGATGTGGACTAATTGGAGCAATTCTTGTAGAGGAAGTTTCATGGGGAGTGCAATATTTGCTTGGGCTTTGAATGTTTGAATTTTGATGTTTGCTGTTCTTTTAAGGAGTCATGTTTGAATAGGAGTTTTGAACTGGAGGCATGAATATAGAGTCACTATATATGTCATGCCAATATTTTTTTCCTAATGAATTGATCTTCCCATTAGCCAAGTCAATCCACTATATTTATTTCCTTCATGTTTTTAAATTTATAAGTTCTATTACCTCTGTTCCACATAGGTTGTCCAATTTGCACTTTTTAACATTTTATGGATTGAGGTTGTAGTATGTGCAATTTTCATTTTTGCCCTTAACGATATAGTATTATGGTGATGTCAGGTATTTGTTTGAAATTAGTGGAAAAAGAGTAGTTGGGGAAAGTGAGAAGTTATATTGTATTGGAATTCGAAACTGTACAAATATTTTGGGACAAGTAAAATTACAATAGTGGACGGAGAGTATTTTTTTTTTCCCTCTTAGAAATATTGCAATACCCATAAGACAAGTTTATTTTTTGGTGACAATATACTTTGATTTCAAACTCCAAATCACAACTCCACATAACATGGGCTTTCCACATTGCCTGAGGCTGAGGTAGATGAACCATTGTTTCTTCTCTTTCCTTTTCCATGTTGTACACATAATAGTTACATGCAATACAATATTACCTTTTTACTAGTACAATTTCGAGTTCAACCCAATGAGTCCAATCCCTTTTATGAGATGATATTTTTACTTTCACCACCCCTGTAAAGTTTAAATTTATCCTTAGGGTCGTTTGGATCATGGAATTGGAATGGGGGATCTCTTGTATGAGATGATATTTTTACTTTCACCACCCCTGTAAAGTTTAAATTTACCCTTAGGGTCCGTTTGGATCATGGAATTAGAATTGGGGGCTCCAATTCTAAATCTATTGTTTGGACGTAACAAAATATTTTGGAATTAAAATTGAAATTGAAATGTAATTCCAAATATATCAATTCCACAAAGAGATGTTGTGATTTTCAATTTCACATCTTCTTCAAACTTTAACTCACTAAATACTCTCTCTAAGAACAAATTTTTTCACAACCACAAACATATATACATATATATACATAAATACCTATATATATACATACGCCTATACACACACCTATATATATACGAATATATGTGCACACACTTATATATAAAAAAATATATACACACATATACATACCATATGCATATATAAATACTCATAGAGGACATATATATATATATATATATATACAAATATGAATACACATACACACACATATATAGCCATACACATACACATATATACACACATAAACACATACAACTAATCTCACACATATATACATACATACATGTATATACACACACACATACACATGCATATACCCACATACATATATATTCATACTTTTATTTGTATACTTATACCTATATATATATATTTATCTATATTGTCTAATTTAATTTTATAGTTATAATCTTTTACATTCAAATTAGGTTGGGTTTGAGACTCAATTCCAATTATACTTGAATTTCAAGACACATCCAAACAATATATTTGGAATTGCATTAGAATTGAAAACCCATGACATTCCAATTCCAATACAATTCCAAATCCGTTTAACCCTTACTCACCAATGATACAAACAAAACATTCAGGCTCGACTCTCTTTGAATATAAAGAAAGTTTTCTCTAGAGACTCATAAGAGGTGCCCTGAAAAGCAGACCAACCCAGCAACTAAAATGTGGGTCAGACTCAAAATAGATCAAACTTCAACTCTGAATCGCAGGACACAGCAAAGCTACATTTCTGTGAATAACTTAGGCAGAAATCACTCTTTACAAAATGTTTTTCTTATCAAATGCCATTACAACCTCACTCCAAATCTAAGCCAACACTTTCCTCAAATACGTTATTACGAAACAAATAACACAGTAATTTTTGTGAGCAAGTTCACTCCCACTACACCCTTTTCACCGTCCGTTGGACGGCCGGAATACGGTATAACCATTGACGCCGCATGCCAGGTTTGTATACTCCGGCATATGATACGAGTAACCATCGCCCTCCAGATGCCTCATATTAAGAAAGGACAGATCGGAACCAGCCATTTGCCACTGGTTCGGTATTAACCCATCGATCTGCCCATTCGTGTAGGGCTGCTGATTAGGTTGCCGCATCATATCCCTCATCGCATCAAAGTGGCCGCTAGAAGAACCATAGAACCCATCGTCATGGTAACTTCGGGTGGGCTCGTACATGTGATTGCTGGTGGAGGGGTCCATATCGTTGGACAGGCCAATATCACCAGGGAAACTGAAATGCCGGTTCAGATTATGAGGCCCATTGCTGAAACTTCTGAATCCTGTGCTAGCTCCGACTGCCCTGCTGATACCATGTTCCTCGTCAAGCAGTTCGTTGATGATGTCAAGGTGCGGGAACTCATCTGCCACCACGCCTTGGCTCTGACGTCCAGATGTACAGGCTGGGAACTCAACAGGAACTTGATCTGGGGATCTGCTGTATACAGGCTCGTACAAATCAAGGTTCTGTATGTCACTAAGAAGGGAAGGATCGCAGTGCATGCTTCTGCCAATGTCCATTTGAGGGCATTCCATCCACTGGGACCCACTCTGTAACTCGTGACTTACAGTACCGAACGAAAAACTTGGTCTGATTGAGTTCCCCATTCTCTCGGAACTCTGAGGTAAGAAAATTGGTGCGGATGCCAAGGCTGGCGGTTGTGAGTACGACTCGGAAAGGCTTGCAGCTGAACTTGGCGACTGGGGTTGAGTGAAAGCAGCTGTACTTGCAGTAACATGGTTCCCCATTATGGCATTACGATAGGATTGAGGTATATAACTATGGGTTGCAGTGGTCGGATCAGGACCCAACCGGCCAGCTGCACTAACTGAACGTGCTAGTAATGGGGTTGTTTGCACCATGGAAACAGCAGGAGTCGTTGGCCTTGGTGCAGGAATTAGAGGAGCGCTTAAGGGCCTTGACATGACAGGTATTTGGTGCGCCTTGGGCATTTCAGTTGGCCTCGAAGTTGCTACTTTATAGGCATCAGGTTTAGATAAAACAGCATCTTTGGATGGGGGTGCCTTGTCAGTTTGTTGGGAACTGTTTGAAGATGGTTTGCTAACTGAAATAGGAATGTTGTAAGGACTGTTCTTCGGCTGAACAGCAGAATGCAGATTTTTGGGCGGACTCCTTGGAGAGCTTGGCACTGTTGTTGTCTTCTCTTTGGGGGAAGATATTCCAGTTTCAGGCTGGTCTTTGATGCTCAGCTTCCTTTGCAGAGAAACAACTTCTTCCTATTACATGAAAAGGCAATAGCTCATCAGGTGCCATTGAAATCCGAAGTTCAAATAAAGTTTGTTCACATAAGTCATGACAGAGTGGCTCTCCCATTTTCGGCCTCTATGCCTATTTGTATGTGCTAAGCATGCCATAACCTTGTTGTTTGGTTTAGTGATTGTCGAACAGGAATACAGTTGATAAAATAAAAAACAAATAATGTTCATACCACCTTTCTTGCCACACGATGCTCGAGATTCTTTATCCGAGCCTCCAAGGGAAGTACAACAGCCTCAAACTCAGATTCGGCGGTTTTGCTACTTCCAGTTGCATCATTTGGTTGCTTTGCATCTGTTGCAGGGTCAGATGGCTGACTGTGAATTCCATTGTCCAAACTTGGTGGTTCAGATATCAACTTGCCTCGCTGGCTCCTTCCCCTAAAAACAAGAAATGCAAATATGATGTTAAACTATTCAAAGGATCACTAGCTCAAAAGTAAGCTAAAGATTACCTTCGTGGTGATTTTTGGTTTTTTGGGTTTGGAATTGAATTTCCTTTGTATGGCCCATTCATTACTACTGATGGGATTGAGTCAGTGGAACATGTCGATGAACTATCGTCCATAACAGATAGGCTCTTCCTTTCTACTGTTCCATTTTGTACAGGCAAAAGGCCATTTACTACACTGCTGCTGGCTTCTGTTGGAGGTTGAACTTCAGATGTGTCAGTATCCCAATTGCGAGGACTAGCATCTCTCTCTTCTGAATCGGGCTGAAGTACGTCAGGAGGACAATCTACTGAATCAGACATGTCAGAAACATCTTCCAGTGCATCAGGCTTATCAAGACCAGCTTCTGCCTGCTCAGTCAAGAAGTCTTTTCCGTCCTCAGTAGGGCTTGCTTGTTGGAGCTTGTCTTCTACTGCAACCCCGGCCTTTTCATCCTTTCCCTTATCCTTCCCTTTGCGATTATTTCGTTTTTGTTTACCCTGCCAAACCATACAAATGCATCAGCTGATACGACAAATCAAGAACAGGGAAAAGCATGGTGGTATGGAGGGCCTGCAACATTATATCCATCAGGCATGACAACAGCTACTTCAAAAAATAAATGGCATGACACTGAATTGAATTATTGAATGCTCCAAATAGTTCTACTTGCTTATTTTCTGCACAAATAACACATCTACCCAGTTGAATTCGAGCACTTAACCTTCCACTTGAATTCTTTTTTCTATCATCATCCTCAAGCTCCCAATAAATAACTTGCCAATGAACAAGTGCAACTCCAGTGAACATGTCTCCCACTACCAAGTCCTACTACCATGGAAAACAAATTGGACTGTTCAATAAACGACAAATTTCACATTAGCACCCATCAAATATACAACTACCCCCTACAATTAACTCCCTCAATTAAAAGCACAACTCCATTCCTGTTGACTTCTCAAACTCGACCCTGCCACTTCTCCCTTTGACATCAAGTTCCATCTTCACGTTAAGTCACAAGTTCAATGACCAGGCTTTCTGCTTCCATAAAAAACCCGGAAAACAATTTCCCCAGATGACCTCGACTTCCGAGTTCTGACACATAACAGCCTAATCATAAGAGTTTTCTCTATATTCTAGTAATATATTTATTTAAACTGCAACTTTGTATTTGAACTGCTGTGCTGAACCTGTTCAAAGAAGCCACCTCTATATCTTCTCCAAACTACAAACCGAGTAGCAGTCCTTGCAAAACAAAATAATTTGATACTCGGTAAGATTTAGATGAATGTAGCCTTCCGACTTCAATACAGATACCCTTCTTCCAAACCAGGTCATCTCATCTCCAACCTTAGTACCTTACAATGACCTTGTCGCATTTCCAGGAAGGCAGTTGCAACTCAGTATGGGATGAATAAGTTCTAACCCCTTTTCATCCAAAGCTTACAAGCCAAAGTGATGCCCAACTAATTAAAATTATGACTCTCTCCATACACACAAACACATTGTTACCAAACAGAAATACATCTATGAAATTGCTAGAATACATTAAATATAGAAATGTTTATCCTTCTCCTGATGGAACCAGCAGTTAAAAGAATAAATGATGGATTAACATTGAAGGGGTTTGAATTTAAACAAAAAGATTGTCAATTTGGATCCCGAAACCATGCGATGTTAAATTAGAGACATGATATACATTGTATTGCACTTAGAACCCTCGCAGACATGGTTTCCAAATTACTCCTTCCACATAATTATGCTCATATACAAAGCTTTCAAATAATTATGTAGCTTGCTATAACTTTAACCTGAATTACCTACTCAGTTTTTACTATGACCTTCTAATGAGAACATAAATCCATTCCTTTTGAATTCAATCCAATAAAGTCTTATTGATATACATATCTATTATCCCTAGTGATGTACGTATCTAATATAATTCCCATAGGGTAATACTGATGGATTAATCGTCAAACCTGCTTTTTCTTCGACTTCTTTTCCTTGTCCTGCAAACCACGTTTGGCTTTCTGCCCAGACTCAGCCAGCCAGCCAGCCTCTTCTTCACGGATGAGCTCCTCTTGTCTCTTCAGAGCAACAGCCTCCTGGTAGGCAACCTCAATTTTACTGCTGTAACATGAAAAAAAAATATTTAAAAGAAAAGCCGTATCTAACATAGTTCTCTCAAAAAAGCATCAAGCCACAGCATCCCATTAGTTTCATGAAATCATCCAATAACTTTAATAAGTTTTGATATGATATATCACAGGACAATAACTAATTACATTACAAGCTTCATTCTATTGGATAATGCGTACTTTCTCCCCTCTTGGTAATGATTTTGAATCACGTCATAACATAAAGCAAGTTTCCATTGGAAACCAAGAATTATCTAGAAAGCACAAACAGTTTGCCTAAAGGTGACAGCCGACAGGGAAATATCGAACCCTCAGACATGTGGACACAAACCAGACCCATGTCGGACACGGGTAAAAGTGTCTGAAATTTGAAAAGTTAGGCCCTGTTTGGTTCGCGGTCCGGTCTCATGTGATCCGGTCTCATAATGGCTTTTTTGGGACCGGACACTGTTTGGCAACACGGTTCCAAAAAAATAAGGATCACTTGGGACCAAAATGGGTAATTTGAGACAACCAAAAATGATGGTCTCAAGTGGTCTTATATACAATTGTCTTAACACATGGAACCATAAAATTTGAAAAATATATATAAAATTAAAATATATTTATAATTTGAAAATAATATATAAAATTAAAAAAATAATCTAAAAAATTTGAAATAATGTATAAAATTTGAAATATATATATAAAATTCAAAATTAATATATAAAATGCAAAAAATATATTTAAAATTTGGGAAAATAAAAAAAATCCAAAATAATATAAAAAATAAAAAATAATGTATAAAATTCGAAAATAATATATAAAATTTGAAAAATAATATAATTTTTTTAAAATAATGTATTAAATTCGAAAAATATATATAAAAATAAAAATTAATATATAAAATTTTAAATATATATATAATTTAAAAATAATATATAAGTTTTGAAAAATAATATAAAAAATTTGAAATAATGTATAAAATTTGAAAAAAAATATAAAATTCAAAAATAATATACAAAATTAGATATATATATATATTTGAGAAAATATAAAAAATCAAAAATAATATATAAAATTCAAAAAATAATATAAAAATTCGAAATAATTTATAAAATTTGAAATATATATTATTTTTGAATTTCTTATATTATTTTCAAAAAAATTATATTTTTTCAAATTTTATATATTTTTCATACTTAATATATTTTTTGAATTTTATATATTATATTTTTATTTTTTGTATTATTTTCCAAACATAAGACCAAATAGCTTGAATAAGACCATAAGTTCAGACAGCTTTACCAAACAGACTTTCAGAACACCACCCAGATAAGACCAGACCAGACCGGACCGGACCGCCTACCAAACGGACCCTTAGTATTGTGGTTGACCATGGCAATCTCATGCATAGAACACTTTCAATTTTGTGATTATGTACTTTTAAATGGAATTCAACGCTTTTTTAAAAAAATTTAAAAAAAAATAAAAATTATGTAGTATGGGTTTAATTAAAAAAATTATACCAAATCTATGAAACAAAACAACAAACATTGAACTCTAACCTCCAAATCAGTGCTTTTCATTCATGATTATATCCATATAAAAAGTTACACATATTATGGGTTAATTAGAAAAAAAACAAAAATAAATAAATAAATAATTACAAGCATTGAACTCTAAACTCCAAATTCATTATTAGATGGATAGAACGTGTTGCACCCATTACCTGTGTCCGTACATGTGCTTCCTAGAGAATTTCAACATATGCTAGATACAAGTTCCCTTTCCTATAGACTGGATCAAACCAGCTGCAACTTTAAATTATAACAAGGGAAGAAAGGTGCACGGCGTCATGAATTACTGCAGTCATTAATTTATTATCATCATCACCCTTCCTTTATTCCATACGGCGTGGGTTGGCCACAAGAATTTTCTGTTTTTTTTCATTATTTTCCATTATACACCATGTCTTCCCTTAATTACTCGATCATGTAAGCTTCGGTCTTATATCCTAGGCAAACAAACTCTTCCACTTTGAAGAGGAGCAAATAACTCTTCTTCATAAAATACTTAACTCTATGTCAACCAGTTATGCGGGATTGTCCAATGAACAACAGTACCAAGAGCAAAGGTATATATTCTCAGCAGTAAATCCTAAGCACCAAAATAATTTACCTGAAAATATGGGCAAGGACGAATATTTCAATGGTCCTACGACCCAATTCCGTAAGACGCCTTTCATCACGCTCAATGGAATCCTTGTTGAACTCTTCTCCATTACCCCCATCCTACACAAAAAAGGCTAAATGTTACAATACCAGCAGATGAATATGGGAGGAAAGAACAGCTTTAAGTGCCTCTAATTGGGTGGAGGATAGATATTGTAAATCTATAGAGGAAAAGATTATTTTCCTGGGTTCGCTAGGGCCTTAGGCTGGCCTCTTTCGTTGTAAGGGACGCACTCCCCTTTTGAGTGCCTTTTATATATACATCTTACTTATCAAAAAATAAATTTTGTGCTGCTCACCTTCGTACGGTTCTGCGGACCCTTCTCGTCCTTTGGGGGCAAGGGTTCCATGGCAGCCCTCTCGAGTAATAATAACACATCATCCACCAAAACAAACATATCTTTCTCCACACAAACAATAGGAACTGGCACTTCCTCAGCATCTAATAACTTTGCCGTGCTCTTCTTGCTCTTGGTCTGACCTTCAAGAGCCTTCAGTCCACTGAACAAGGAATCCATCACAAGCGTAGAGGTTACTTCTTTCTCGATAAAGAAGTGCTTTACAACAACTTTCAAGATCGCATCTGTTTTCTCCCTGGACATGCGTCGCCTAGCACTCTGGTCAATCCCAAGCCAGAAAGCACAGAAGCTGAAACAATCACAAGTGATCTGTTACGAATCAAAGATGTACTGACTAGTTGTGTTATCAGATCTGATATATAAAAAAAAAAAATTAAACATAAGTGGTGGGAGAAAATTAAAAAGGCTCCAGTTTTTTAAATAAAATCAATAATTGTATCATTGCTTCTACTTTATAGCGATTGGTTATAATAGTAGTGCCATAAAACATAAAAGTAAGACTGAACTTTTTGATGATCGATAACCCAAAACAACAAAAACACTGAACAATGTTGAATCTATGGCCACAGAAACTAAAATACCATCTAGACTACATGTTATTCGAAAAGCTATACCTTCCATTATTATTGGAACCAACAATCATATAAACTATCATTCATTACCTTGACCATCTATCTTTATCCTCTAACAATTTGCCAAGCTTGCCTCTTCTCTCTTCCACAAAACGGCGACAAATTTGCTCAACGTTCGTCAAGTATACCCGAACAAGTTCTCTCCTGTACTGAAAATCAAGGCAACGGAAGGGACGGTCTGTTCTCTCCCTAGAAATAAAAGACATAGGTAAATTCATTGTCAAGATGATAGATACCTATAAACATCACTTGGTGAGTTGCTGATGCATTAGTCAGTCAATAATGAAAACCAATAGGAACTATTCCTTTTTCCCTTTTAGGTTTGGTGGGTTGGGGGAGGAAGCCACTGGAAATATAAATTTATATTTTAAGTACACAATCAGTATGATACCACAAGAAATCTGAATTAAATGCTCTTTCAGAACGCCACACAAATTATTATATCAAAATACTTGACTAGAAACAAAGATGGAGTATTAAAATAAGGTAATAATTTGGCAAATAAAACATTACAATATCTAACATATGCATGACTAAATATATATTTTTGTAAAAAATAAACATTACATTTCTAACATATGCATGACCAAATATATTTTTTATAAACATCCTTGATAATAATGACTATTGGACGAAGAAAGGGGGAAAAAGATCAATAACTATTCAAGGTGCCCAGATTTTCAGGTCACGGAATTCAAAAGCTATCAAATAATCCATGTGAAAATACTTCATCAACCAAAGCAACTGAAGCCAGAGTAACGAAGACCAAGAAATCCATCTGAAGCAAATATTATAAGTTTAAAAGCGGCTATTCTTAACAGCACATGGCATCAACAGTAACCCATGAAAAACACAGACCAACAATAATTGGAATAATTTCTTGGTGCACACCTGATAACTTGGACTTGAGCTTTAATTATGAGAGTATCAGCATCAATAAATCCATCTAACACTTTTGATAGCTCCATAAATTTTTTCCATCCCCAGTCATGCTCTTTCTTCCAGAATCGGTGTAATGTATCTGCATTTGCATTTAATATATCAGTGACGACGATTATTGCAATTAGAAACTCCATCCTGGAAACTCCATCCATATCTCACCAGAATATTTAGATTTCTTTGGATCTTTATTCACCACAGCTATTGTGAACTGTGCAAAATGGCTCCATCCTGTTTAAAAAAAGATACCACATAATATTAACTAGAAACAAGAATGTTAAAACATAAATGTAAGTAGCAAATCATTACTTATTATCCTACCTGGAAGAAGCTTGTCATGATTTGCCACACACAAAAACAAAGAGAGATGATTGCAGACATCACAACCTTGGGGGTAAATTAAAATGTACCTGCCACAACACCAAGTAAATTTAGTAGGACAAGGCAGCAACATTTTGCATCAAAATCAGTACTTTAGTATATGAGTTATACCGGTATTATATACAACACTTCAGCATCCCAATATAAGGATACATGCAGAGGCCTCACAATAGTAATAGTAAATTTGAATAATCAAGATTCAATACACAAGTTCAAGCACATAGCACGCCCACATTGTTGATAAGCAACATGCACCAAAGGGGACACTTTTACACCCTTTTAGTGATGCCTTTATCCAAAAATATTCAAAGAATGACTAACCTAACAGAAACCAGAAACTGACAATACGATGTTCCTATTGCCATGTTGATACACAGTTACACCCACACACACAAAACCAACGTGAAACCATTTGCGTAGAGGTATCAAGGGTCAGCGCAGGCCTATCTGAGGACAAATTCCACTTGCATCTTATCAAGCATCTGACTCCACCTATTGAAAACTAGTATAGTATAATCTCAAATGCTAGCCCAGCAGGGCCAGCACTAAAAAAATTCTATTCAACCAGAACGAAGAACATGTATGCATGTCCGATGATATATAGACTTGGCTGAAGTGTTGTTAAAGGCACGCCTAGGCGTGTGCCTAGGCTCCAAGCTTATAGAGGTACAAGACTTGCGCCTGTTGTGCGCCTATGGTAACATTTGCAGCTTTATTATGGAATATAAATACTTCAAAAGTATTTTTTTTCTCATTAGATTTTTCCTTGTGTGACTCACTTCACTGAGGCGAGCGCTTCATCCTGTGTCTTGCGCCTAGGCTCCAGAAGACCTTTAGCGCCTTAGTGCGCCTAGAGCCTTTAATAACACTGGACTTGGGTATATGTGCTTGATGTTGGTATGCGCTTATCTTCGTTATCAAAACTTAATCTGAGGCATAGGTGACTAAATACACATATTTTTCAATATCATCCTATTATTTCCTATTGTAAAATATTATTTTTACATAAAACGAAATTTTCAACATGGACACAGCTCAGTTTGAAAACAATATAAAACAAAGGGTAAATACTTACCTACTCACCGGTAAGTATGAGTAGGTGCTATTTACAGACTGCCTATGTGGTCCAACCATAAATGCAGCCCTTGTCCTTGATTACAAAATCAGGAAAGTAACAACTACGAAAACAGAGAGAGTGGGCCATGAGTGTATATGAAATATGATTAACCGGAAAGAAGTTTTTTGCTCATCTATTACCCTTTTCTGTTTTTTTAACAAAAAACGATGTGCACATTTGTGGTTGCCAGACAAGCAGTCAGTAGATGCCACTTAACCACCAGTGAGTAGGTAAGTATTGTCCAGTAAGCAACATACAGAGAATTTTATCCATAACAATATACTAAAGTTATTGCCTATGCTTCTTATTTAATCTGCGTGCTATTTGTGTATCTGATACAAGTACTTCACCCATCCAGTAGAGTCCACAAAAGATATTGCATGTCATTAACAAAATTTATAGGCTACTACAGATTCAAGATGTTGAAACCGAGCCTCTTGTGGTTGAAGCTGACAGAGGTTATTCACGAGACGTGTGTATGTGCGCATGCATACAACTAAACTATGCATGCATAAATCTGTACGTCATTGTGTCGAATGCAGTCGGATGCAAATATATACTTTATACGTGAAAGAGCGAATGAAGAATGAGAATCCATGTTAATAATAACTACACAAAGGGACAAGCAAAAGCATGTCTGACAGATCATACCATTTGTAGCCGCCAACCTCAAATGCATTACTACGAAGTTCTCTCTTGTTGATCTGTGAAAATTTATCTATCTTCCACGTATACTTTCCATATAAATCGGCAGGTTTTGGCCCTACAAAGTACGAAACAGCTTATGAGCAATTTCAACTATATTACAGTAGTATCATTTGGAAAAAAACAATCGCGTTTAAGGATTTTGAACAGGGTAATTTTAAACATTTATTGCAATAAATCAATGGAACTTAACCTCTATAAACTGCAGGAGGTACTATTCTCAAAAGTTAATTTTGAAATTCCTAAAAACACTTCAACTCAGTAAGATGTATACGACAAGAAAATGCAAATGTATAGAAATGGTATTTAATACAGAAGGTGTGTGCACATAGGATAAATTATAGATTACCCCAAAATTATGTCTCCCCAAATACTCCTATCCGTTGTATGTTATAGTGGGGCCCACTTGATGGATGATTTGATGGCTGAAGGTAATTAGGGGTTGTGATTGGGATACCCCCGAAGTATTCTATAATTTCTGATACATAAAGGAGCTACGAACAGTACATTAACTATTAGTCTATGACAATCAAAGTTTCTTTCCTTCCTCCACCTTTTCCCAAACAGGTGGCAATCCAAAGTTCTGGGAGAGAATTGATTGACCCAAAACTGGAATATTTTAAAAGCGCAATCTGATTGGATTGAGTGGCTAGCTTGAATCCGGATGCATAGTAGTCCAAAGTTCTGGAAGGGGGTATTGATTAACCCAAGAAAGAAACATTTTAAGAGAGCAATTTGACAAGATCCTTTTGTGGGCTTCTTTGGGCAAGTTGTACAATTCATAAAAACATAGAAAATAACTGGAGGCTATTACCAGCTCTCCCTTCATCATAAGTCCAGATTTCCATGACCAATTATGATTTTCTCGTGGTCGTTAAGAAGAAAGCAACCAGGAAGATCTCCAATCAATAATTACTTTAACAGTACTGAACTAATCCAGAAACCAATAGTAGATTAACAGAGCATAATGGCATGAAATGAACACTTCTATTTGTTATAATACCCAACTCGAAAAAAGGGATAAACAAAACAAAACAATTTAAGCACCCCAGAGAACTGGAGAAGACAAACAGCGTACCACAGTCATCATCATCGTCAGTGTCCCAGTAAGGGGGTGATGTTGATGGGGTCCCATTTTCTACCTGCTCGGAAAATCTCCATTCTGCCAACGCTTCTCCAGAATGGCAACGCTGCATCCCACATGAAACCCCTTCGAAATCCCTACTAATTCCAGACTCCTCGCTCGCATTTGCGGCCATTTCCCACTTCACAACTCCCAGCACACTCTTTCAACTTTTCCCACTTCAAGAAAAAAGCAACACACATTCAAAAACTATCGGGAAAAAAAAATTAAACAATTACACATCATATTCAATTCTCCTTCTTTCTCAAGTATGATATTGAAAACTACAGAACAGAATCATCAGCCTACCCAAATTGTACTTCACCAAAACAATACAAAGATCCCTCAAAATACATTCTCAGTCCGAATTAACAGATTGGAAAATTAGAAACCGCAACACAATTGCATCAAAAAAATTCCCAAACCCACCTTCAAAAGTTCTTATAAAACCCATATCCAAACCCACAAGTACAATAAACCCTAAATTTGAAATTCTAGAAAAATCAAGAAATGAACAAAATTAACCAATAATCAACAATACCCAGAAGCATAACAAAACATATAGAGGCAAAGCAATAATCTAGACCCTCAAAATGAGCCCAAATTAATAAAACCCACATCGAAAAATACCCAAACAACTCGATAAACAGATAAGATCGGCATAAAAATTCCCCCAAAAAAAACCCTATAAATAAACCCTAGAACAGGAAAAAAATGAAAACAAGAGAAACAAATCAATAAAATGCCCAGATCGAATTGGGTTAATACGAACCCGAAAGAAAGATGAAAGCTTCGTGAAACGGTGAATTGGAAGCTGGTGTTGAGTTCGAATAGCGAACGGAGATGAGAGAGAAAAATATTTGAGGAGAAGCAGAGCAGAGGCGGAAATAAATATTATTATAATTTGTAATTTATAAGATGATTATTTTGTGTTTTATATATATATGAAGAACACTGTGGAGGAGATATGGAAACAACAAAAGGCTTGCTCGCTCCTCCTCTCTCTCTCTCAAATATTTAAAATAAAATGATCTGAAAATGTTCCTTTATTGTATATATAAGAATTTATATATAATATAGGATTAATCCCACTTTCACCCTCTGAAATTTTCTTTAATCCCACTTTGATCCCTCAAATTTCAAACATCGCATTTATACCTTTTCAAATATAAGGATATTAATTTTACCAATGATAATTTGTACAATAATATTTTTGCCCTCGAATATTATATTTAAAGAAAAAAATATGTGTTTTGTGAAGACAAACAATTTTACATGATGGTCAAAGGGTGACATCATCATATAGTGGAGTTTAAGTGGAACCAAAATTAAATCTAAGGGGTGTAATGAGAATGTTTAAAATTTAAGAGGTCAAAGTAGAATTAGGACAAATCTTGTGGTGAAAACGGAATTAACCTCTATATATGTTTATGAAAAGAAATTGTTATAAAATTATGTATATTTTTTTTCTGCTTTTTGAAATATAGATCATAAAACATGTTCGGTTATAGTATACAACGTATATATAATTGTTACAAAGGCCCTGTTTGTTTATCGGTTATGGTCTTATATTTTCGGTCTTGTCATGAGTTTTTTAGACCAGATCATGTTTGTTTTGTCTTGATCTCAAAAAATATAAGCACACCAAATTGAACAAAAATGACCTTTTTTAGGACCACAATTTTTGGTGGTTCTATCTGGTCTGGTTATAAAATCTATCCAAAATCTAACCAAAATGTCATCCAATAATTGAACCACATCTAACCAATATATAACCAAAACACAAAAATAAAATAATAAAATAATGAATAATAAATTAAATAATACATAAAAATAAAAATAAATAAATAAATATAATAATAAATTAATAAAAATAAATGAATAAATAAAAATAAAAATATATTTATGAATA
This sequence comes from Cornus suecica, assembly GCA_963922005.1. NCBI lineage: Eukaryota > Viridiplantae > Streptophyta > Magnoliopsida > Cornales > Cornaceae > Cornus > Cornus suecica. The sequence goes on from OY998246.1 coordinate 5,772,154, forward strand.
AAATAATAATATAAATGATAAATAAAATAAAATATATTTAAAAATTAATATAAATAAATGAATAAAAAATAAACAAAATAATGAATAATAAAATATTTTTATAATAAATATATAATAATAAATAATAATATAAATAATAAATTAATTAAATATATTTATAAATTAATTAAACAAATAAATAAATAATAATAAATGATAAATTAATAATATAAATAATAAATTAAATAAAGCATATTTATAAATAAAATAAAAATAATTAATAATAAACAAAATGAATTAAATAATACATAAAAAATAATAAATAAATAAATAATAAGCAAAATGAATTAAAAAATTAAAAAATAATAATAATAAATGATTAAATATAATAATAAAAAATAATATAAATAATAAATTAATAGAATATATTTATAAATTAATTAAAATAAATGAATAAATAATAATATAAATAATGAATTAAATGAATTATATTTATAAAAAAATGAATAATAAACAAAATGAAATAAATAATACATAATAATAATTAATAAATTAAATGAATTAAATAATGAACAAAATAAATAAAATAAAATGAATTAAATAATACATAATAATAAAAATAAATAATAATAAAAATAATAAATTAATAAAAATAATTTTAGAGACAAATAAAAATAAATGAATAAATAGTAATAAATAATAAACAAAATGAATTAAATAATATATAAAAATAAGAATAAATAAATAAATAATAATAAAATTGAATTAAATAATACATAAAAATAATAATAAATAAATAAATAATAAGGAAAATGAATTAAATAATACATAAAAATAATAATAAATGAATAAATAATAATATAAATAATAAATTAATAAAATATATTTATAAATTAATTAAAATAAATGAATAAATAATAATATAAATAATAAATTAAATGAATTATATTTATAAAAAAATGAATAATAAACAAAATTTAAGACCAGACCAGTTTGCCAAATAGAGTATGGTTCAAAGAAGTTTGGAATCAGACAGTTTGTCAAACATGGTCTGATTCTAGTTTCCTCAGATCAAGACCATTAGATCAGACCGCTTACCAAATAGAATTTCAGAACATCACCTAGACCAGATCAGATCGGACCAAACCAGACCGGACCAAACCAGTTACCAAACGGGCCGAAAGGGTCGGTGATAAAAGAGGGGTGCAACAAGGTGGTTACCAAATCTATGCTTTGACTTCTTTTGGGAGCCTTGAACCTGGTTCAATGTTTCAAAGCACTCTGTGGACCCACCTTTGAAACTAGGGTTTGACATTGATTTATTCGAGCTTTGGTGGTGCAAAAGTTTCAAATAATTTAATAATGAATTGAAAAGGATAAACTTCAATATGAAGATCTCATTTATTATATGAACAATATATATACAGTTAATTCTCATCTATCATTTTGTCTTAACATTATTTTACAGTTTTTGGAGGGGAGATAAAAATGCGACACTTCATTAGTGTAAGTTAGGGAGCACGAATATGAAAAAATAATATCTAATCCATATTTATATATTAAAAAATTAACATTCTTATAAATTGCAACCCGAGTATTAGTATATGTAATACAATTATGGTTTTCAAAAATGGAACCGGAACTGAACCAGAATCGGGGTGTTCGATTACAGTTTCGATTCCAAAAATCAAAGAACCGAAATTTTAGATTTGGTTCTTTGGAATCAAACGGAACCCGAACCGAATCGTTTTTTTATATATATTTTTTTAAAAAAAATTATTAGTTTTATATTCTTACCTTTATATATATTGTATTTAAAATTATAAGTTATAATTTGATAGGTGTTAATTAACTTTGGGTTTGTAATAATTGAAATTTTGAAATATTCTTTTTAATTTAATTTATAATTATATTATTTTTTTATATTTGGTATTTTTATTATTTTTTTAAAAATAGAAGGAACCGGAACCGAACCGATTAAAATCGGTTTGGTTTTATTATTTTTTTAATAAAATTGAAGGAACCGGAACCGTACCAAAAAATTGGTTCGATCCCGGTTCGGTTCCTTGGGTGTTCGGTTCCGGAACCGAATCAGTTTTGAACACCCCTAAATACAACTTAGTTTCACAAAAATTACAAAAACCATTCCTAGTCATATCTAATATAGTTTCTTTTTTATTATTAACTATTTTTTTACAGTATTGTTTTAGAAGTTATTCTTAAGATTTAAAAGTTATTAATAATGTGTTTTGGAATACATGATATATGTGTTAGAAATTCAAAATATATTTTCAAACTAAAAATATATTTAAAAAAATAGCAAACACATATGACATATCCATTAATATTCCCAGAATGTAGATATACAAATAAAATCCAAATACATCATTATTGCATACAAGTCTCCATAAGTGTGAAAAAATGGAAATAAATAAAATGGGAAACATTTAGAACATGTTTGGTTTGTATTTTTGAAAACTGTTCTCGAAAATTTTGATAAAAGAAAATGATTTTATGAGAACATGCAATAAAAATGAATTATCTGAAAATAAATATTTTTATACTCCCTCCATCCCAATTTAGTTGTCCATTTTGCCTACTTTACTTGTCCCAAATTAGTTGTCTAGTTTCGAATTTCAATACAATATTATCATATAATTTCTCAAATTATCTTTTTTCATTAATTTCAAAAAATAATGGACCCAACTAAAACCTACAATTATACAAGATTATCATAAGACAAAATGGGAAACACAAAATATCAAAAAAAAAATTGGAAAGGAAATAAACTGTAACAACAATTTGTAGGAGTAATATTTGACATTTGGAGAGGTGGTGAGATGGAAACGCGGGTGGCGCAGCCTTCTTTGACAATGGAATAAAGCATGCATGTGGTATGCAACCTTCATAAAAATCACATAGAGGCAAAGCATAATCTATACCCTGAAGATGAGCCCTGTAAATAAACCCTAGAACAGGAAAAAAAATTTGTAAAGAAGAGAAACGAACCAAGAAAATGCCCAGATCAAATGGGTTTATACAAACCTGAAAGGCGAATTGAGAGCTTGGAATAGTGTCTGCTAAAAATTTGCACTCCAAAAAGATGTGGGCCCTTTTTCGAGAGACGTTATTTGGATTATTCTTATTCCGTCTTTATTTAATCGGTAAATTACATTTTAACCCCTTTTCTTACTGTAAATTCCACTTTTACCCCTCTTGTTTTGCTAATTCTATTTTTACCCCTTTTTTGTTTCACTTTCACCCCTCAACCAAATTTTGACATGTAAATTGACTAAATTACCCCTAAATGTATGTGATGACCAATTTGCCCACCCATAAACATGTGAAAAGACAAATCTATCCTCTTTTTTATAAGAAATATTTTTTAAATAAATATATATAAATTTCTAGGAAACAAATATAAAAAAAATGTAAAAAAAAATATTTCGAGAAAGATATAAATATCTAAAAAAATATATATATATATATAGGGAAAAATAATTTTGGGAAAAATATAAATATTTTGAAAAAGATATATTTCTGGGAAAAAAATAATTTCTGAAAAAATATAAATATTTCAAAAAATATATATATTTTGGGGAAAATATATTTCTAGAAAACAATATTTCTGGAAAAATATAAAATTTTGAAAAAAATTTATTTTTGGAAAAAACGTTCGGTAAAATATATATATATATATATATTGAAAAATATATATTTCTGGTAATAAAATAATTTCGGTAAAAATAGAAATATTTTAAAAATATGGGTTAACTTCAAGAAACCCCTTATGCTATTCAATTTAATCAACTAACCTCTACTATGTCCACTTTGCCCCCTATACTATCCAATTTCATCAATATGCCCCATTCTCCTCACATTTAGAGTCAAAATGTCTAAACTACCCTCTCTTAATAGTATAAGGGGGTTTAGTGAAATCAACTCTTAAAAAAATTATTTTTCGAAAATAAATTATATTTTTCGTAAAAATTATAAATTTCAAAATATATATATATTTCGGAAAATATGAGTTTTTACGAAAAATAAATATTTGCAAATAATATATATTATGTTCCAAAATATGATTTTTTTTGTGAAAAATATATATTATGTTCCAAAATATGAATTCTTTTTTTCCGAAAAAGTATATATTATGTTCCAAAATATTAATTTTTTTTGAAAAATATTTTTTTTGCAAAAATATATATTATGTTCCAAAATATGATTTTTTTTCCAAAAAATATTTTTTTTGCGAAAAACTATATATTATGTTCAAATTTTTGAATTTTTTCCAAAAAAATATATATTATGTTCCAAAATATGATTTTTTTTGAAAAATAATTTTTTTGCGAAAAAGTATATATTATATTCCAAAATATGAATTTTTTCCGAAATATTTTTTTTTTGCGAAAAATATATTTTATGTTCCAAAATATGTATTTTTTCGAAAAATAATTTTTTTGCGAAAAATTATATATTATATTCCAAAATATTAATTTTTTCCGAAAAAATTTTTTTTTGCGAAAAATAAATATTATGTTCCAAAATATGATTTTTTTTCTGAAAAATAATTTTTTTGCAAAAAAGTATATATTATGTTCCAAAATATGAATTTTTTCCGAAAAATAATTTTTTTTGAAAAAGTATATATTATGTTCCAAAATATGAATTTTTTCCGAAAAATAATTTTTTTTGAAAAATATATATTATGTTCCAAAATATGATTTTTTTCTGAAAATTATTTTTTTTGCGAAAAAGTATTTATTATGTTCCAAAATATGATTTTTTTTCTGAAAAATACTTTTTTTGCGAAAAATATATATTATGTTCCAAAATATGATCTTTTCCGAAAAATAATTTTTTGTAAAACATATATATTATTTTTTCCGAAATAATTCATATTTAGGAAAATAATATACTCCCTCCGAAAAAATAATTTTTTTGAATTTACAATTTTTGAGAAAAATATAATTGATTTTCGAAAAATAATTTTTTTAAATGGTTGATTTCACTAAACCCTCTTATACTATTGAGGGTAGTTTAGGCATTTTGACTCAAAATGTGAGGTGAGGGGACATAATTATGAAATTGAATAATATAAGGGGCCAAGTGGACACAGTGGGGGTTAGTTGATTAAACTGGATAGTATAAAGGGGGTTTCTTGAAATTAACTCAAAATATATATATATTGGGAAAGATATATTTGTAGAAAAATATAAATATTTCAAAATATATATATTGTTTTAAAAATATATATATATTTCAAAATATTTTTTATTTTTGCCGAACATTTTTTTTTCTAGAAATATATGTTTTTTCAAAAATTTTATATTTTTTGGGAAATATGTTTTTCCAAAAATTTACCCCTCCAGAAATATATTTTTCCCAAAATATTTTTTTTCAAATTGTTTTTACATATTTTTTTATATTTTTTTTCCAAACAAAATATTTCTTATAAAATGAGGGTAGATTGATCTTTTCACATGTTTATGGATGATCAAATAGGTCATCACATATATTTATGGGTAATTTAGTCATTTCACATGTCAAAATTTGGTTGAGGGGTGAAAGTGAAACAAATAAATAATGAAAGTGTAATTAATAAAATAAGAGGGGGTGAAAATATAATTTATATTAATAACAGGGAATGAAAATACAATTTACCCTTATTTAATTTAATGGTGGCCGTAATTTGGACATGTGGCCGTAATTTATTAAAAAAGAGGCTAATTCCTCTTTCTCTTAATTTAATATCCAAATTACGATAATGTGTCCCAAGTGTATTGAATCATATCGGCGGGGAGAATAAACTTCTTCCTCCAGGAACACGAGACAAGTATTGTCCTAAAAAAAACCTATGAGTCTGGTTGGACGTTAAGTTTTCGTTAACTTCAGTAATATGAGTCTTAGCACAGGGACTTAGGTCAACACTTATATTGTGACACCCCCAAATTTTCATGCATAGGTTGGTCAAACTCATACAAAGAAAACTAAGAGCGTCTGTAATTGATAACATAAGCACAGAAGAGAAGACATAAAATCGAAATATAATAATAACAGCAATACCAAAAACAATTATACAACTTATACAAAAAGAAGATCACCCCCAATACATTTTTAAATAAAATAAGTCTCACACATTACAATTTGGAAATCCCATATACATGGACCCCTGGAAACACACTTAAAATAAATACAGCATATATCATTTATCGGATCCTACCCTGGAGTGGAAGGAAAATATGATAGAACCGAACGGATAGATATGAAGTCCTCAACGCTGCTGGTGAATCTGCCGAGGACCTGAAACAACCAAAATGTGGGTTAAACCCACGAGCAAGTACAACTCTACATGATCCCAAGTAGAGTACCAAAATCCATCCCCTTTCCTAGTGACACCTAATCTCAAAATTATATTATAAAATAATAATATATTTGGCTATAACCATAGTCACTAATATACCACCATTTAATATAATTATCTCTATAAATTCCTTCCATTAATCTGATTTTTCCATACAACATTCATGCCCTGTCATAACCACGTACCCGACAACTCACCCATGTCGTGACAACTCACCCATATCCCGTGGTACTATTGAGACTGCAGTATTAGTCAGTCTCCTTGTGGTTCCTTATAAATCTCCAAAATATAGTTATTTAATTAAATCTTATGATTTTACGAATTTATTAATTCACTTGTATTCTTTATTCGGGAACGTATAACAATTTAAGAGGTCGAGCGTAGGGGGTCCAGGGGGGGCGGCGCCAAGGTATACGATATTTTGTACGGTCGAAAATACGTAATCCAGTATAATTCGTGAAACACATACTAACAATATAAATCAATGTCCAGAGTCTGATAACAAAAAAAATAGAGAAAAACCATTACATAAATATGCAATATTTTTCTAATAACAATTTTGAAATCTTTGTCAACATTGAAACCTAAAATATTTTTGTATTCAGATATTTATACTTAGTTCCAACCATATACACCTCATCAGAATCATACCAACAAGATACATAACCACGAATCCATACATGTATATCTACACATGGTAAAAACATATTTGTACGTATAGCTAGATATAAACATAGTCTCATGCATATATCAATATATCACCACAAATCTCTATGTATATACAAGATCTATAAATATAATCATGGATCTATACATATATGTATAACTATAATATAAATCATCATATATATATATAAATATAAATATACTCTAACAGATTTGTACATATATGTCTATATAAGTCTATTAATCTCTACCTATATGCAAGATCTGTACATATGATCATGGATCTATACATATACATGTAAATAGAATATATATCATCACATAAATAAACATGAATATGAACATACTCTAATAGATCTATACATATATGCCTATATAAATCCACGAATCTCTATCTATATACAAGATCTATATATATACTTACGGATTTATAAATATATGTATAAACAAAATATATATCATCACATAAATAAACATGAATATGAACATACTCTAATAGATCTATACATATATGCCTATATTAATCCACGAATCTCTACATATATACAAGATCTATATATATACTTACAGATCTATACATATATGTATAAACAAAATATATAAAAGTCATATATGAACATGATTTACATATACATATACATATATGAAAAATAATATCTAGCAAATTATAGATGGACAAAGTAAAGGCTACGAAATTTCAGTACAAAAAGAAAGAGTAGAACATATGTCTTGCCTGTAAAATAGAGCTGAATCCACCACAGTTACAGATCCAAACCAACCTTAAGTTCTCAACCTCTCAACCCTCACAATTTCGGGTATAATTGATGAAGAAGAATAAGTAGTAGAAGAAATGAGATGATGGCTAGATATGAATTTAATGATGTTTATATAGAAGAGGCTAGGATTAGGGAATTGTCTAAAATATCCTTGTGTTATGCATAAATCACTAAACTGTCTAAACACTAATGACAACCTTGCCCCCCTTCAGATCACATAATTACATTATGACCTACAAGCCTTAAAATGACTAATATAACCTCATTCAATAATTTAATACCCAATATGCCATCCGAAATAAATATCTATTAAATACGGGGTATTACATATATGATAGACATTCATCAATTGGAAGCGGACAGGATGGTGATGAATTATGATTGGTCTAAATCTTCGAGCAATAACTGATATACCCCTTAGCATGGCCGTCCCTGAAATCCAGAAAATAAGTGGAGACCCTAGGCGAGAGCAAATGTGAGGCCCTTTATAAGGCTTCACGTGCTTTAAAAATCATAATTGTAAAAAATATTACTAAAAAACATATTAAACATCTAAAAAAAAAAAACAACTTACATCTTAGTATTGTCGTGAAAAATTATTAAGGTTGTGCGAGTGCGGTAGTCATAAAAACCCTAAGTGTAGTCGCAAAACATTATGCAATTGTGATAAAAATCTTCTAGATAATCAAGATAATAATTTGATTTGAATTAGACTTTAGTTTCGGTAAATTGAAAAATTAAATTAATTTTTTTTTAAAGTTTATAATAACTGAAATATAAAATTTTGAGGCCCAAAATTGTGAAATTGAATTTGAATTTAATACAAATTAAGTTGTTAAATAAATTATTGATTTTTTTGGATCTATGGTAAAATTATTTTTACTTTAAATAAAATAATTTCTTTGATTTGGGACGAGAAACTAATTAGATTATTTTAAAAATTATAAAAGTACTAAGATTTTTAAAAAATGTAAAAAAAAAAAATTAGGGCTCCCAACCCGAAGGACCTAGGCTACGGGGCCGGGCATGCCCCTTAGAGCATCCAGCATGGTTGAGATTTGGCGAGCTAGCAACCCATATAGCGAGCCAAATAGGTTGGTATGAGGCTCGCCAGAAATGGACCCCCCACGCTCGCTAGCTATAAGGCTCGCCAAATGTGGCGAGTAAGAAAGGGAGGGAGACGGTTGGGGCGGAGTGAGAAACGGTTGGAGGATGAAAACTCACATACACTATACATATACACATCAATATATATCTCAAAACCCACATACAAATAAAAACAAAATCAGAGATATTGAAAATCAAATAGAAAATATATATACATACTAAAAATATATATATACACACAAAATTTAACAATTGAACTTACCCCTCTTCAACGCGGCTAGGGTTTGATCTCATCGTCTTTTTTCTCTCTCTAATCTCATCGCCTCTGCGCCTTTCAGATGGCTAGGGCTTGGCCGTATGTGAATTAGGGGCATATATATATATTTGGATAATTATATATGTATATATATAGAGAGAGAGTTGCCATAAGAGAACAGAGTAGAGAAAGAGAGAAGGGAAAGGTAGGAGTAACAAATCAGGGAAATGAAGACTTTTTCCTATTCAATGAATTTGGATGTTTTATATTATCAATATTTTTTAGTATTTTTTTTTGTTTAATAATTATTTATCTCAAACAAATAAAAAAATAAAAGTTAAACTAGTGGTCAGCCGCACCATACTGTGCGGCTGGATAGCTACATAATTAAGTAGTCAAAAATTATGACGTGGTTGGCTAAAGAAAGGAATAACGAGCCCATTATAGCCAGCCTTAGAACATCCGGTATGGTGAAGACATAATGACAAGCCAATTCCCTTGTGCTAGCTAGCCACATCACCATTTTTTGTATAATTTAATCAGTTAAATTTTATATCAATTTTAAGGTTAGTATGGTGGAGATAACAAGCTAGCCATTGCTTTAATTAAATACTTTTTCTCTCCTACAAAGTGTTGACAAGTGATAATTAAATACTCTCCCTCCTAGAATGTATTGGGCACTTGTGCATGAAATGATAATTAAATTAATAAATACTTTTTTTTCTCTTCAACAATATAGTCTCACCAAATATGACGAGCATTCTAGCTAGTTAAACAATCCACATCAGCTTTAGCTAGACCCACAATTAATTTTTACTGGGAACCATACCGGATCCCCTTACTCCGGATGCTCTTAGTATATTAAAATGATGATATTGTCCATATATATATATATATATGAATAGAAAATTACAAGGGAAAATGGAAAGATTCTTCCTGGGTGATCTCCTTCTATAGAAAAAAAGAGAGCTTTGGTGCTGATGAGGGAGTGAAAAGGCTTGAGCTCTGATGGGAGCAGAAGACTTGTGGTCAAATTAGCCATTTCTTTAACAGGTGAGACTTCATTGGTTAAAACTCCAACTCTTAAGGACAATCAAATATAGTTATATATGTATATGTATTACAGTTAACCAAATGGTAACAGAAATAGAAGGGGAGTATGGAAGAACTTGAAGGTTCTTTAGGCTTTGATTTTGATTTTGCTTTTACTTTATGCTTTGTCTGGTGAGCAAATTGAGACTTTAAAGAATAGCTTACCAAATATTAGATACACACATGTATACAAGAAAGAGAGAGAGAAATGGAGGAGGAGAGCGAAGAATTTACAGCAATATAAGGATATAAAACCCATTAAGGGCAAAATAGGTATATACAGGGGGTATTTTTTTGGGATTAATAGGTCATATGACCCACTAATGATCATACTATAGCGTTTTATTAACGTGTGTTTGCAATATTTTTGAATGATTAACACACTCTTTTGTCCTTATGAATCATAAGGAGATGAGTGTCATATGATTTTTTTTTCGTCCTTTGCTCTATTATTTTAATTTTATAATCTACTCTCTATAATTGGTGGTTTTGTGACTTTTGTCATGAAATAGCTTGGATTATGTGGTTTGGGCATCCAAAGTCCATATATGTATTGGGCCTCATTCTGGTTTGGGCCAGATTTTCACATGGTTTTGGGTCAGGTTTTTCGGCCCATACAAATCGCAAATAGAATTTCAAGATACATTCAAATAATGTATTTGGAATTGAACTTGAAGTTAGAGAGCACAAATGTGGACACGGGTTCAAGAAATGGTACCGAACATCCACACACCAAAAATCAGAAAAATGATACTATAATACAATTAGATATTATAGTAAAAGAAGTACAAATTATATTTACTTATATTAAAAAATTATTAATTCTTATTATCAATTTGAATGTAATTATGGATACATATGCAAAAGAAACCTCACTTGTCATCATTTAATAAAGTTTATTTTTTTTATTTTTTTTAAAATCATTATTGTAATTTGCTACTGTTATAAAATTAATTAATAAAATTCAAAAAAAAGGGGTACTTTAGAGTATATGATAAGTGGTGGATGCGTGATCAACATCTTCAAAATACATCGATTACATATTAGCAATTCAAAAACATATTGTTTCATATATTTTTCAAAAGTATCGAACACAGGTATCTATAAAAAAATCATAAAGTGCCGAGATATCAAATAAAAATACAATACATGCATCATGGCTATAAAAAAGTCTCCTCACTAAATATATAGTTTTACTAAAATTGTAGCATGTGAAAAAATGGGAATAATAAACAAAATGGGAAATATTTTAGAGTCTACTTTATGAGAACATAAAACTATTTTATGAGAACAAGAAAATGAAATTCTCTAAAAATAGACATTTTTATATCTGTATATTTCGGAAACCGTTTCCAAAACTAAACAAGAATTTTTGTATAATTTTCTGATTTTACGTTTTAAAAAATATAATACTGTTCTCAGAGTCAACATACTATTCAATGGCCCATGGTAATACGAATGGCCTGACAACGGGCTTGGGCCAATTTTGGAAAATGTATCCTCTCTTTGTTTTGGGAGCATAATTATAGCCCACTATGAGAAAACCAAACAATCCATGTAGTTCTGACGCAACATCCTGCAACCTGTTCTCATGCCATTTTTTTAAGGATAATTTACATAAAAACCCCTGTGTTTTGGGATTTTAATTAAGAAATCTCTTATAGTTCCAAAATCCCCCTCAATTTCATTCTCGTTAGAATTACCCCCTTGCCCCAAAAAAATTTGATTTTTTTTGTTATGTGACTTATGAATTTTTTATTCTGCCACCGAATAACCTTATTTCATAAAACCCTTGTAATTTCAAAAAAATTATATATTTTTGAAATTTCAAAAAAGTATATATATTTCATAAACAATTTATATTTTCCCCGAAATACATATATTTTTTTCGAAATACATAATTTTTCCGCAATATATATATTTTTCCAAAATATAATATATATATATATTTTACCCTTACCATTTTTTAAGAGTAATTTACATAAAACCTCATGTGGTTTGGGATTTTAATCAAGAAACCCCTTATAGTTCCAAAAAAACCCTCTCAATTTTCATTCTGGTTAGAATTACCCCCTTGCCCCCAAAAAATCAAATTTTCAGGTCATGTGGCTTGTGAATTTTCTATTCTGCCCCCGAATCACCTTATTTTATAAAACCCCTTGTAATTTCAAAAAACATTATATATTTTTGAAAATATATATATATATTTCACAAAATCCCCTGTAATTTCAAAAAAAATTATATATATATATTTCCGAAATACATATATTTTTCCAAAATATATATTTTGAAGAAATATATATATTTTTCTGAAATATAATATATATTTCAAAAAAATACATATTTCTGAGAATTGTTTTTTGAAAGTATATATATTTAAATATATATATTTTTGGGAAAAAATATATATTTAAGAAAAATATATATATTTCATATATATATATATTGGAAATAATATATATTTTGAAAAAAAAAATATTTTGAAAAAGTATATATATTTCGGAAACAATATATATTTCGGAAACAATATATATTTTGAAAAAAATATATATATTTTGGAAAAAATATATTTCTCATAATATTTTTTCTGAAATATATATACTTTTTCGAAATATATTTTTTTTTCCGAATTATATATATTTTTTTGAAATATATTTTTTTTCCTAAAAATATATATATATATTTCGGAAAAAATATATGTATTTCGGAAAAATATATATTGTTTATGAAATATATATATATATATATTTTGAAATATATATATATATATATATATTTCATATTTTCCCGAAATATATATATATATATATATATATATATATATTTGAAAATATATAATTTTTTTCGAAACTAAAGGGGGTTTTATAAAATAAGGTTATTCAGGGTAAAATAGGGAATTCACATGCCACATGACTGGAAAATTTGATTTTTTGGGGGCAAGGAGGTAATTTTAAAAAATTTATTTTATCCTTATAAAAGTTAAATCTAATCTAGCAAATATGTGCGAATGGAGCTTAAATTGATTTGTGATTTAAAGACAAATTATCCAACTTTTGACTCCATAATTGAACACTAGAAACAGAGAAATCAAAAAATAAATAGACAATTATACTATTTTTTGGTAAGTAAAATAAATTAAAAAAGATAAATTACACTGACCTCGCTGAAATCTCACACAAGTGGAAGTATTTTAGATTTATTACAATTATGATCCCTCACATTTACAACAACCCCCTTAATTAACACCTTCTCTTGTGTAAAAAGGCAATAAGTAGGAAGTTTTATATATACTAAATAACTAAAGTAAAATATAAAAAAAATTAAGGTTAGAGTAGACTATTCACATTAAATTTAAATATTTTTTAGGGTAAAGTGCAAATAATCCCCTTCAAGTAAGAGCAAAAAACTCTCCTTAACTACAAAAACCCCCCTCAACTATCAATTGGGTACAATGTACCCCTCATTTCGTAAATGACACATTTACCCCTAAATTAAAATTTGAAAAAGTATATAAAATTCAAAAAAATATATATTAATTCCGAAAATATGTATAAAACTTGAAACAAATACATAAAATTCGAAAAAAATATATTAAAATTTGAAAAAATATATAAAATTTGATTTTTTTTTATAAATTTTGAAAAAAATAAATAAAATTTTAAAATATATATATAAATTTAAAAAATATATATAAATTTAAAAAATATATGTAAAATTCAAAAAATATATATTAAATTCGAAAAAATATATATTAAATTCAAAAAATATATATTAAATTTCGAAAAAATATATAAAATTTGAAATATATATATAAAATTCGAAAACAAATATATAAAATTTGAAAACAAATATACAAAATTTGAAAAACATATATAAATATAAATATATATATTTTTTTTTTGAAAAATTAAATTTGAATTTTTTTATATATATTGGTAGAATGTCATATATTTTCTAATGAAGTGAATCAAACTACTTACCACCAACATCAATTAGTAGTCTTATTTTATGTTTCAAAATTTATATTTTTTTTAATTTTATATATTGTTTTCAAATTTTATATATATTTTTTTATTTTTATATAATGTATTCGAAATTTATATATTTTTTCAAATTTTATATATTTTTTAAAAATTTAATATATTGTTTTTGAATTATATATATATATTTTCGAATTTTATATATTTGTTTCGAATTTTAATTTTTTTTTAAATTTAATATATTGTTTTTTGAATTTTATATTTTTTTCGAATTTTATATATATGTTTTGAATTTTCTATATTTTTTTCAAATTTTCTATATTTGTTTCGAATATTAATTTTTTTTCAAAATTTAATATATTATTTTTCGAGTTTTATATATTTTTTCGAGTTTTATATATATTAATTAACCCTTAAGATAATTTATTTTATTTTTGTAAGGGTAAAATTGTAATTTTGCAATGGGGATGGGGAAAATTGCACCCGGGGTTTTTTGCCCCTTTTGTAGTTGTAATGGTTAAAATAATTCATGGCCCAACCGAGATGGGCCATAGGACAGATGGGCCAAAGACCGATGGGCCGTAGGCATATGGGCTGCAGACAAATGGGCTAAGGAAATAATAAGATTAAAGAAAGTTCTAGAAGATGAGTGACCCCAAGACAAGGAGTAGTCTAGTTATGGAATAAAGAGTCCAAAAAGGGTTAGAGTTTATCAAATCCCTTGATTTAGGGGATTGATAAACCTGGGTACATGGGTTTGGCCCATTTATCACAATTGTGTATAAATAGAGGACTTTGATTAATGAGAAATGATCCAATTTTTATCCCAATTTCTATTGTATAACTTTTCTGCATTTAGAGTAGTTAAGGGGTTTTTTCTGCTCATGAGACAATAGTTGAAGGGGTTTTTTTGCACTTTACCCTATTTTTTTATCTATTAGGGGAGGTCATTGTAATAAAGCTCAAATGTTTCATTTCACTTGTCCAAACAACAGGGGAGGGGAGGTCAGTGTTATTTATCCAATAAAGAACTACTTTGTGGAAAGTAAAGTAAAGGGTTAACTTAATTTACACCCCTTAAGGTTTGTCTTATTTTTACTTACACTCTTCTAGATTTGCATATCTTCATTTACACCCCCTAATTTTCAATATTCTCATCACTTAGATCCCCTGAATGATGACATCAGCTGATTTTTTTTTTAAAATCCCTAAACTTCCCTCAATGTCTTATCCTTATTCTGTTTGGAAACAAGGATAGTACTTTTATTAATTAGACTCCCTCCCATCATTTAATAATTTAATTTGTATTAAAATTTGAAAATATATATAAAATTTGAAAAAATATATATTAAAATTTGAAAAATATTATAAATTCGAAAATAAATATAAAATTAAAAATATATATAAATTTCGAATTTTTTTTTTCCAAAAAAACATATTAAATTTTGAAAAGAAATATAAAAATCGCAAAAAACATAAAACAAATATATAAAATTAAAAATAAAACATATAAAATTCAAAAATATATATTAAATTTTGAAAAGAATTATTAAATTCGAAAATAATTATAAAATAAAAAAAACATATAAAATCCAAAACCCCAAACACCAACCCCAAATATTCACAAACAAATATTTAAATTTTTTGAAAATTAATTTTTTTAATTTGTGAATAAAAATTAAATCATAAAACCCTTAACCCAACCCCAAATATTTAATTTTTACAAATAAATTAATTAATCTCTCTCTCTCACACACACACACACACACACACTACACGCATATATACATATATATACATACACACACACACACACACACATATATATATATATATATATCACCACCCACTCCCACGGGCGCCGCCATCCCCCTGCCGGCGCCGCCCCCTCCCACCACCACCCCACGACTCCTCTCTTCTCGAGAATCCATACATTCCTTATCAGTGTATGGACAACTATCTCTCGAGCACAGGTTTAGGTTTGGCCTCAATGGGAAAATAAAATGGAGCACCTAACAACGCATCTTCACAGACCAAGAACTACGAGACCCACTCCTACTGCCGGTGCCGCCACCCCCCATATATATATATGTATATATATATACATATATACACACACATATATATATGTTGGCGGATGATGTGGTGGCGGCGGCGGTTGTTAAGGTTGGGTTGGGTTGGGATGTTTGGTTGGAGGGATAAATTGATTTAAGAGGGTGTTTGGTTTAGGGGTTAAATTGATTTAGGGATTAAATTGATTTAAGGGGTGTTTGGTATAAGGGTATTTTAGACATTTCACACCATGAGATGGTGTAAATGAAGATATGCAAACCTGAGGGGTGTAAGTGAAGATAGGACAAACCTCGGGGGTGTAAATGAAGTTAAACCTAAAGTAAAATATAAAAGACATTTTTTTTTTTGGATAGGTAATACTAATAGATAAAGATTTCAAACTTCAAAAACCCTCTCTCCCCTTCCCCCTACTCTCTCTGCACATTCTCACAGTTCTTCAGAATCTTCACACACTCTCTCTCTCTCAAAAAATATATATATATAGATATAGATATATATCAATATTCCATACTTCAAGATCTGCAACAATGGAAGAGGGGCCTACCTTGAAGCTAATCATGGAGAAAGGCCCTCTCGAGGGCCAAACCCTAGAATTCAAACCTGGATCTCTGGTCCGGATCGGCCGACTCGTCCGTGGCAACACAATCGCCGTCAAAGACGCCGGCGTTTCCTCAAAGCACCTCACAATCGAATTCAAATCGGGTAAGTGGGTCCTCACGGACCTAGACTCCTCCAACGGCACAATTCTCAACGACTCCAACCTCATTCCGACGAACCCCTCCGATCTCTGCTCCGACGACACCATAAAGATCGGCGAGTTCACTTCAATCAAGGTCAGAATCGAACTCGGAGAACGCAGTCGTGTTCGGCGAAACCCTAGGAGGCGAGCCAAGGATGGGGAGGTGGTGGATGATACTGTAGTCGCTGTTTCAGAGAATCGCCGCCGGAGAGGCGGAGCGAAAGCGAATTTGGCTTCAGTCGGGGAAAATAGTGAGTTAGGGTTAGGGTTAGGGTTTGGGGTCGGGGGAGAAGTGGGTGAAAATGGGTTGGCGCGAAATCAGAATCAGACTGGTCGGGGGAGGAGAGCTAGGGTTTCGAAGAATGAGCCTCAAGAGAGCTCGAGGGACGTCGGAGAAGTCGAAAGTATGAACAACGCGGGTTCAATTGAACCAAAACAGGGGAGTAAAGTAGGTAGTGGGAAGACGCAGATTGGGTTAGGGTTTGAGATTGGAGGAGAATTGGGTGAAAATGGGGTGCTGAAAAAAAATCAGAATCAGTCTGGTCGGCCGAGGAGAGGTAGGGTTTTAAAGATGGAGCCTCAAGAGGATGCGAACAATATGGGTCCAGTTGAGCCAAAACAGGGGAGACAAGTGAACACCAGGAGGACCCGGAGTTCGAAGAAGGAGGAGAATTTGATTTCTGATTCAATGCTTGAGAAAATTTCCGAGAAATCGGGTTTAGATGGAAATGATTGTAGAGAATCTGAGAGTTTAGCTCCTGTTGAGGATGTTGGAGGTAGAAGGACGCGAGGGGGTGCAAGAAGGAAGAATAATTTAGAGGATGAGCCGTTAGAGAGTGTGCAAAATGTGGTTTTGGAGCAGGAGACTGTGGAGGGGTTGAGTTTGCTGCCAGAGGGGTGTAAAGAGTTGGAGAGTGTGACTGGTGTTGAGGATGTTGAAGGTAAAAGGATGCAAGAGGGTACAAGGACGGGGAGTTTAGAGGATGAGCCATTGGAAACAGTGGAAAATGTGGCATTGAAGCAGGAGATTGTGGAGGGGTTTAGTTTGCAGCCAGAAGGATGTGAAGAAGCAGAGAGTGCGGCTGGTGTTGAAGAGAGTTTATCAAATCGACAGTCAGAAGCCTTTCAAAATGATGCGAGGGAAGAGAATGAGGTGGTGGAAGATTTGACCTTGAGACCAGAAGGTGAGGAAGGATTGCCCAGTGTATCTGGTGTCAAAGAGAGTGGTGTTGTGGTTGGCGATGAGCCAGATTTGGAGAAGATGACGCTAGGAGAGTGGTTTGATTATTTAGAGGTTAATTTGCCGAAGCAGATACATGACGCTACCGAAGAAATGATTTCAAATATGAGACACAGAGCGGAGCAGGTTCATGAGTTTATCTTGCAGCAGAAGAATGAGAAAGATAAGGGCAAATTACCTATGGGGTAGACAACGAATGCGAGGAGCGCTTTTGTTCTAGTTATCTGGTAATTACTAATTCCCATTCTGACATTTATGATGTAAAATAGTAGTGTAGAAAATCTAATCCTATGGACTTGGAAGTGATTTTAAATAACATTCAGTATCTCTTTATAGTCATCTTCATTAGTGCATCTGTTCAGCTTGAATGAGGCCATTAACCCAAATTCTGTTCTATAGTTTACATTTTCACAATAACATGGAGAAAATCATACATTTTTATGCTAGTTTATGATTATGAATGCCATTCTGCAGCATTTGTGTTTGTTGTCAGTTGGTAGATGGGTCCTAATCGATTGGTTGACGGCCTTGATGCCCTGTTGTTTTTGCTACTTACCAAGTCAAATGTAATCTGCATAACGAAGTTAAATTACTAATTTCCTACAAAATTACTGAAGTCAAATGTAGGTGAGAATTGCAACTATCAAACTGGTGGTCAGAGAAGGATGCTGGAATAAGATCACTATATTGCAATAAACTAATTGTAAGCAACATATCAGTTACTGTAGCCCTCATGTATTGAATATGAAATGACTTTCTTTTTGCAGTTCAGAGTTGAACACTTTGGTGCCTGAAAATAAAGTTGGATATTAACGTCTTTTATCTGGATATGGGTTTATGTTCCACGCCTAATTTGTTATTTTTGCTTGTGCGACTTCGCATAGCTTCTGCTGAGGGAGTTAATTCAAGTTACATCACTGATCAGCAAATTATCTAAAGACCATGCTAGAATTTTCTTTACACTTCATTTCACTATATACTCGAGGAAAAATTCAACGACCAATGATCTCATAGTTCGGCTCGGCTCAATTACAGTCTTAATCACATAAAAGAGAGTGAGAGTGAAAGTGAGATTGAGAGTGAGAGCTAGGATTTCGGGCTGAAACTTGTAACGTCCTGATTTTTGCCTGGTGAAATCTTTTGTTGTTCTCAACATTGGATGTCGGTACATAGATCTTTGTGTATGACATGTTCTTTGTCATTTACGCATGATTTATTCTTGGTTTGCTACCTATGCAATAACAGCAACATTCTTGAATATGTTCACAATTTGAGATTTTCTTTTAAAAAGTCTTTCAGTTCTAGATATTCTCATGAATTCTCTATCAAAAGAAATGATACGTACATCTATCTTGCATATTTCTTACTGTTATTGGGACATTAACACGTCTTTCCTAGAACAAGGTGTTTGGCACATGTATAGATCAGATTTGATGATGCCTTTCGATACGGGTCTGTAGACCCCATGTGCCCTCACCACTTAGGAGCAGGGGTTCTCAGTTCTTATTATTCTCGCTGCACATATGATAGATTTTGGGCGCTCTTGTTCTCTCGTTTATCTCCTCTTTTTCTCTTCTCCATTAGTCATTTTTATTTGATCTCTGTTGCATGGTGTAAGATTCCATTGGAGATATTATCTTTTGCCACAACGCCTGATAGGATGAACGGTGTGACTAACACTGTTTGGACTACCCATGCACCCATGGTGCAATTCATTAGTGGCCGCTTATGTTTGGCACTATGCAGTTGTGAACTATGTCCTTATGCTATTGACTGTCAATTTCTTGAGTATGACATGCTGCATCAGCAATTCACTTTGATATACATGAGAGTTCTTCCAGTTTTGAATCTGCTTTACTTTTTATGTAGTGCATCTTCCTCCTCCACTGAACCTACAACATCCTCCTATGAGTATTATTATCTGAAGACTTTAGCATGTGATATCAATATGATAGGTGCCATTTTAATGTTAATTCATTCTTATTTAGTACATCTTCCTCTTCATCTGAGCCTACAACTTCACCTTATGAGTATTAATTATTATCTGAAGACATTTACATGTGGCATCATTGTGATAGGTGAGCCATTTTAGAGACCATATGCACATAAATGGGGATATGTGTTCCATTCTGAAAAATTGTTATTTCATGTTAATTGGATGACATACTTGATACTGACATATTGATCAATATTCAGATCCCTCTTCGGATAACCTTTCATGTCAAATATATGTAACTTTGCTGCTCGTATGTTATACTTCTATGTACTTGCTCCAGGTTACTTGGCAATAGTGCTCAGGTGGATTATTGTTTGAAGACACTGGTAGTTTTCTATAATCTTCTTGTTTGCCTAGGATTTGATATTCATAAGTGGAACTGATTTGTATATATATAGAGAGTAATGATCTCTTGTTCACCGGTGAGCAAACATTTATTCACACTAAGCACAATCACTGTTGGGTGTGACCGGAGTAAAAAAGTTAAGGGTAATTTGAATTGACACCCCCTGAGATTTAGGTCAATTGCAGGTAGAGAACAATCAACGCTATATTTCACACACACACCCCCTGAGGTTTTAAAAGCGTTGCATTGACACCCCCTGAGGCCGTGAAATGTCTTGTTTGCCCTTATTTGAAATTTCAAGACCATATTGCCCTTGTTTGATCAAATGACATGTGTCCCATTAACCCTTATCAAATGAAACGTGTCCTACTTTCTATGCTAACCATAGAAACCCAACGTCTTCTCTCGTCCTCTATTATACTCCTCTGTTATTCATCATCTCAACCACATAATCAACCACAAATCATGTGTTGATTCATCTCACGTATGGGTCTGATTGTTTATGTCCATCTCCGTTCGTCATCTGGTGTTCATCATCTATGATGGTTTTTGCTTCGAATCTGTACTTCACCTTTCATATACCAACTGATATCATGGTTTTTGCCTCGAATCTGGACTTGCATGCATGATCTCATAGCCGATTTGAGGGTAAGTGTTCTTGTTCTTTAATTTTCGATTTTCTGATACAGATTTGTGATTTAGGGCTTAGTTTTTTGTTGGGTTTAGGGTTTAATTTGTGGTTTTGTTTTTTTTTTTGCCCAAAAGGTTGGATATGAGGTTCATGAATTTGGAATCTGATGGTTTTCGCAACTGATATGATGATTTTCGCCCCGAATCTGGAATTGCATGTGTGTTTCTCATAGCCGAATTGGGGGTAAGTGTTTGTGATCTCTGACTTTTAATTTTATGCACTGATTCATGATTTAGGGGTTATGATTTGTTGGGTTTAGGTTACGTTTGTATACAAAGTCATATTGTATATGCATTATTTCAGTTTATATGTATTGATTCATGATTTAGGGTTTAGGATTTGTTGATTGCAAACATGATTTAGGGCTTATGTTTTGTTGGGTTTAGGGTTTAGGATTTAAGTTTGATATATCATTTTGTTAGAAATCCTAAAAATTGGATTTATTGCATGTTTTAGGCTTTCGGAAAATTGGGTTTATGGCATGTTTGAGAAAATTTGAGAAATTGGGTTTATTGGATGTTGAGATTTTTTGGTTGTAGATCAGTTTGATAATTACTGGTTGTAGATCAGTTTGATAGTTTTTTTTTATTTATTGCATGTTGCTTAAAGTTTGATATATTAGTTATTTAGAAGTTATAAAAATCTGATTTATTGAATGTTTTAGGCTTTTGGAAAATTGGGTTTAGGGCATGTTTGAAAAAAAATTCTGATTTAACAGTAACCTTGCAGAAAAGGTTTCATAGGACCACATAACTTCTCTTCCTTTATTAAGTTCAATATCAAGTTCAAACATTTTAAAGTTTCATACTGACTTACTTGTTGGTAATGTAGTCCATTGGGGGTTCACAACTTGTTGCAGCAGTGACACCAACCCCTTCTCAACCAATCCCTTCTCAAGGAAATTTGTCTCAAACAACCCCATCTCAACAAATTTTGTCCAATGTAATCATCTCACATATGATTTTCATATATTTCTTTTTTTTTCTGCTATTCATTTAATTTTAGCGTATTTGTGATCTTTTCTTGTTTATGACAATTGTAGATAACTAATGGACAAAATTCAACCTCAAATTCCATTTGGTCCCAATGGTCAAAGAATTGCTTCAGTTAGATTTAATTAGACATCACTCAAGACTTGGGACTTTTTTTTTGTATATTTTTGGACTTGAACATTAGCATATTTTGGACAGTTCCTTTGTTGGTGTTTTTTTTGGATAGTGCACTTTTTTGAACAGTCACAAATGTTATTTCTTGTTGTGGACTTAGGCTGACTGTTTACTTACATGCCTTGGATGGGCTTTTTACATCTAATGTTATGTACTTAAATCTTTATTTTTTGCTTCTGAGATTCTGCTACTAGAACTGCATAGCAGACTTGTAAATGGAACTGTAATTTGGGACTTTATTATGCTACTAAACTTGAAATGTAATATATTGATCATGTTGTTTTTTGTTCAAACTTGCTATGCAGCGTATTATTTGTAAGTTATAACAATAGTCAATAGTTATCAATGATACAATGGCCATGAACATGCTTGAATATACAATTATTTTTGTCACGCACATTATACAGTTTATACTCCCCAAAAGACTCTCTTCACTGTCATGTAGTTTTGTGGCTTGGGGACTGTTCTTGCACCATTCAAAAAAATCACATACCCCCTTAGAGCAATTGTAGTATTGTTTTCCAGGATTTTTTTGAGATTGTGACACTTTTGGTGCTACTAGGTACCCACACAAACAGGTCTTTTTGCCACGTTGATCCGTGTAAACTTGCAGGCAAATTTATAAATTTTTCTTGCAATAAACTGTGAATGACAATGAATGATATAATACTTGAATGGAATTGCAAATTGCTTTAGTGAAACACTTCTTGCTATAGTTGCTTGTATTGTAGAACATTTTCCACCGGCTACACTTGTGCAATATGATTACTAGATGTTGGGTTTTGAATGCATGTCTGTGAACAGTTCTTGGTGGGCAAAATTGTCTCAAATTTGTCCAATACAATGTCAGTTATGTTGGCGCCAATAAATGGGTAGTTTTGTCCTCAAAATGTTAACAAATTCAATATTATAATGAACCGGGGGTAAAACAGTCCATTCATAGGGTGTCAGACCTATCAGGGGGTGTCAATGCAATGCTTTTTAAACCTCAAGGGGGGGTGTGTGTGTGAAATATAGCGTTGACCGTCCGCTACTTGCAATTGACCTAAACCTCAGGGGTGTCAGTGCAAATTACCCAAAAGTTAATTAACATAGCAATCAGATCCAAAGGTGACTGTGCTTGGTGTGGATGAATTCAGATGAACAAGAGATAGTCATGTATTCAATGACATGGTCCACATCCCTGTCCTCATGCAGTCTTCTTGCATCTGCTGAGTGTAGAATGGGGCTCAGTTGTGACAGAATAATAATTTGGGTCAGTTGAGTAGTTGAGATTGGAGTTTGACACCTTTGCACGGCCAATGTCGCTGAGGTTTCATGCCCTAAAGTTGTTTTCATGGTATTCATTTTTGGGTATTGGATGCTGAAACTGACCATGTCTTCTCTGCCAATGCCTTCCTTTAGTTCAGAATCATATTGGCAAGTCATCATTTAAGTTGTATAGTTAAAACATGAAGGACTAATAAGATTATCTTAGGGTTCTTTCTGCAGTGTTTCTAATTGAGACCGGGGTAACGTTTATGATAGTGTTGGTGATGCTTAATTTATTTTCTGCAAATTGGAACTTGAAAGCAACCAATAGTTGTCTGATGTGTAAGAATTCTGTTTGGATAGTGAATGGTTATTGGATGTATGTGTCAAATCATGCAGTAAAATGTGTCGATTACTGAAATTCTGCTTCCTGCTGTATTGAATATTATTGCTGCTTCCTTTGGAAATCTCTGCCTTTTATGAAGCTATACCAGTACATTTTAACATATTTTGAGTGTATTGAAATGTTACCGCAATGTAGGGAAAATGTGGCACGACTATGGACTCGGGAGTGCTTCATGGTTGTAGTTATTCTTCATCTAAGGTATGACGGAAACTTGACTACATTATTGCCTTATGTTTCAATCACCCATTTGCATGGAAAAGGTCTGATCACATTATTGCCTTATGTTTCAATCACCCATTTGCATGGAAAAGGTCTGATCTAAAGAATCGAACTATAGATACAAGGTTGCTACCAAGCCGAGAGATGCTCTCTATCCGATAAAAATATGAATGTTGAGGTACTTAAAGATAGTGACAGAATAGAAGAACCCAACATTCAAAGATTATCAAGCTTGATACTGATAATTTTTGGGAGGAGTCACGAGTGTGCTCTATTTATATCAAAAGGAACCCTTTTCGTAGAATTGAAAAGACATTAGAAGCAATCTAGAAATTTTTTTTTCCCAGCTTTTCGATTCTACCAGTCCCTCTCAGCATCACTATCGCAGTTTAGGACGCTCAGTTTTTGATAAAATTGAACCTGTCATTTCTCGTAAAATTCCTGAAAACTACACCCTCGTTTTTTTTTTGTTCTCTTATTGCTAAAGATTTGCTAAAGATTCTTCATCTTTCTTGTAGTACTGATGAAAACTACTTTCGCCTTCCTCCTGTCCATTAGTTTGTGGGAATATATGATTATACAGTTGCCAGTCTTAAAAATACAAGTATTGCATGGCTTAAAAATACTTGCAGTTTTAATCATGTTATGGACCACTTGGGGTTTGTTTTCAGTGTCCAAAGTCAAAATAATTGCTTAAAAAATCTGTATATATATAACTTTTTTGAGAAGAAATAATTGCTTAGGGTGCGTTTGGAAAGGGTATTTTTGTTCTGTTTTTTGTTTTTTGACACTATTCAGAAGAATAGAATATGTTTGGCAATCCTTTTTACTGTTTGTTTTGTTCTCAATTTGGAAACTGTTTTCGTAAATAGTAGAAAAAACAAGGGAACAACAAAAACTTGTTTTTTCTGTTTTTTTTTGGATTTTTCAAAAAAAAAAATTTGTGGTAAAGAGGAAAAATTGTGTGAGAATATGTGTGTTTTTTTGCCCCAAACATGTTTTTTGTTCTTGTTCTTTTGGGTGAGAAAATAAGAACAAGAACAAGAATTGTTCTTGTTTTTTGGTTCTCAAAACAAAAACAAAAATAATGGTTCCCAAACGGACCCTTAATATTTGTGCCTGCATTTCTGTCTTTCCGTTGTTTGATGATTATATAGCCACAGAAGGCTTACTCTCTTTTCATTTTATTTAAAAGAAATGTGATGTGTTTTCTGAGTATCTCTACTCAATCCTGATTCCTGAAGTTAGAAAACAACGGACTGACGATACATGCTAACGATATAGGGCGCAACTAGGGGTGGACACGGATCGGATTGAGGATATTTTGGATTCAATCCACTACTACTGGATTTTTAATTTCCGGAACCAATCCAATCCATTTGTTAAACGAAACCAATCCAATCCATTTGTTAAACGAAACCAATTCAAACTAGACCGCGGTGAATTGGATTGGTTCAGATCTATTTTGCGAATTAAAATATAAAGAATCATAAAATAAGAAAACAACAAATGAACATATTCTTTAATTAAGTGTCAAAATTGAATGCCACAACATTGCTTAGAATACAAAATTGCTCAGAACACAAAATTAAATAAGTCATTACATCGCTGCTTGTTATGGCTAAACATTGTTCATAACACAAAATTGAATGCCACAACAAATGAGTCCAGTGGTCTCAAAAAAGGCTAAAACATTGCTGCAGTAACATAAGAAATTAACTGAAGTAGCATAAGGCATTAACTGCAGTGACCTCAAATTGCTCAAAACACAAAAAAATAGTCCAGTATATTAACCGCAGTAGCATAAGGACTATTTTTTATATTGAGTAAATCCAACAAATGAAACTGTAGTAGTTAAATTGAGTAAATTCCCCAATTCAAAATAGTTTGATTGAGTGAAATTGATAAAATCTCCAACTCAAAGTAGTGAAATTGAGTGAAATTAAGTTAAATTGAGGAAATCCCCAACTCAAATTAGTTAAATTGATAAAATCCTCAATCTAAATTAGGAAAATTGACTTTAAATTGAGCAAAATTGAGTAAATCCCCCAATTTAATGTAGTTTAATTGAGTTTAATTGATAAAATTCTTAATTTAAATTAGTGAAATTGACTTTAATTGAGTGAAATTGAGTAAATCCCTCAATTCAAAGTAGTTTAATTGAGTGAAATTGATAAAATCCCCAATTCAAAGTAGTGAAATTGATAAAATCCCCAATCTAAATTAGTGAAATTGACTTTAATTGAGCGAAATTAAGTAAATCCCCCAATTCAATGTAGTTTAATTGAGTTCAATTGATAAAATTCCCAATTTAAATTAGTGAAATTGACTTTAATTAAGTGAAGTTGAATAAATCTCCCAATTCAAAATAGTTTAATTGAGTTCAATTGAGTGAAATATTGATAAAATGTCCAACTCAAAGTAGTGAAATTGACTTTAATTGAGTGAAATTGATAAAATCCTCAATCTAAATTAGTGAAATTGACTTTAATTAAGCGAAATTGAGTAAATTCCCCAATTCAATGTAGTTCAATTGATAGAATCATCAATCTAAATTAGTAAAATTGACTTTAATTGAGTGAAATTGAGTAAATTTTCCAATTCAAAGTAGTTTAATTGAATGAAATTGACAACATTATCAATTTTAAGTAATGTAATTGAGTAAAATTAAGTTCAATCGAGTAAATCTTCGATTCGAAGTAGTTTAATTGAGTTCAAGTGAGTAAATCCCAATTCAAAGTAGTGAAATTGAGTGAATAGTAAATTCCATTTTTAAAGAAGACATAGTTCTTTAAATAATACATTGTTAATAATATATTTTAATGAGAATATTATAGATATAAATAGATAATTATTTAGTGTAAAATAAGATATTACTCTCTCTGTCCCAAATTATAGGTCTATTTTGGGGAATCCAACTTCTTAAGAAGATGACTTTTGTTGTAATGTTAGTGAATGAAATATCAACTTTACCCATGGTCCCACCATAGTGATGTGATGGTTTATAGTGTTAGTGAATGATTGAAGGTTAAATTGGTAAATTGACCAAATAAAGTGCTTTGACTTTTTAAAAGTGGACACTTATTTTGGGACAAGGAAAAGAGGAAAAATGGACTTATAATTTGGGACGGAGGGAGTATTATTTAGTTTAAACACAATATATTATGTGATATATTATTAATATAATGAATGAAAAATATATGTGAACAATACCAGACTGGACCGGATTAACCGGATTATCAAAAATGGAATCCAGAACCGATCCGTAAAATACCGGATTGAGGGTTTTTGGATCCATGTCCAATCCATAATGAAACCGATCCAAAATGCCCGGACTTGATTGGACGGATTGGATTTTCAGATTTGCCGGATTTTTGTTTACCCCTAGACGCATTCTAGCTCCTCCACAACCTTGATAACGAAATACTCCCTCTGTCCTAATTTATAAGTCGCTTTTGGAGAATCTAACTTTTTAAGATGTTGTATTGGTAATGAATGAAATATCAATTTTATCCTTGGTCCCACTATAATATTGTGATGGTTTATTGGGTAGATGATTTATAATTTCAATGCTTGAATGGAAATTAGTAAACTGGTATGATAAAGTGTTTTGACTTTTCAAATGAGACATTTATTTTGGGACGAAGAAAAAAATAAAAATGAACACTTATTTTAGAACGGAGGAAATATATATATATATAATTATCAATCTTTCACATCTCACAAGATATTCAATATCACACAACCTGAGACTGAGAGGAGAGGGTAGCAGTTTACACAAACATACAAAAAGGTGAAAATGTTGAAAACATTTAATTATATATACCATAACCAGAGGTTCTTATTTTGAAGGAGGATAATTCCCCTAATTGGGGGTCCAATGTCTTTTTATTTGCTTAATTCAAAATCCCTTGGTTCAGTTTTGTTTTTTTTTTGGAATCACGAACAATTATTTCCACTTGTTAGTTGCTTTGGATTTTCCTTGCAAGTGTTTCCTACTGAGAATTGAGCTGGACGTGAGTTGATTTTTTACCTCGGGGATTCATTTGTTTCGATTTTAGTTTTGATTTTCATAATTCGTAATAGTATATATATGCCTATTTTGAGAATATTGTTGGGGGAAGTGCATATAACACCCCCTACTGTATATTTTCTTAAACACTTAACTCATTTGTTAGAAAAACATGTTGAAAACATCCCTACACATTTAACATAGTATAAAAAAGACTTTAATTTTTAAGGGACCATCTTAGCTGGACATAGGGGTGACAAATGGGTGGGTTTGGGTTGGGTTATAAACGGGGCAGTGACCCATTCTCAAGTAGTCACATCGGATTATAAATGGGTTAGGTCAACCCGCTTGAAATTTTTATTTTTATTTTTAAAAAAAACATTTTATATATATAATTGTATTAAGAAATTGATGTGGAAATAAATTTAGTTCTAAGATTCTTTGTTTTGGTTCTGAAACATAATTTCGTTAGCAGAAGTAATGTGTGTGTATATATATATCTATTATTTTCCTAATAAAAATGATATATATAAAAATTTGTTTACATTATATATGTGTATATATATATATTTGTGTGTAAATGATAATAATATATGAGGGTTTCCTTTTCTGTGTTTGATTTTGTATTTCACAATTTTTTTAGAATTTTAATGGAGCAATTCGATTTTGAGTCTGTGTTATGGGTTTAAATATAATTGGAATTTTAGAATGTATTCAACAATTTATTTTTCTTGACGGGTTTGTGTTGTCGGATTAGCGAACAATAAAAGTGAATCATTCAATCAGTTGGTAAAAATCAGTTATCACTACTTCCACTATTGAGGTGCAAATATTAAATTATTTTTATTAATATTCATTTAAGTATACATATTCACTATTCAATTTATTTTAAAATAAGTAAAGTTAATGTCACTTTATTTTGTCAATTTACCCTTCAATTATTTAAGTTATAAAATATTTAAATTACAAATATCACATCATTTAATGGGACTAATAATAAAATTGATTTTTCATTCAATATCACGCTAATAAAAATTATCATCTAAAAAAAATTAGATTCTCAAAAAAGATTTATCATTTGGAACATAATGAGTATTAAATTTGTACTATTTTAATATCCACTTGCCTGACAAATCTGAAAAAGCTTAAAAAAAAAAACTTTTATAATTTTAAAACATATAAATCAGACGTATACAAACTTATACTGTTATAAGGTATGAGAGGAAGAAGGAAGGGGATGGTTGGGGGGGGGGGGGGGGCTGGACGTAGTACCTGAGTTGTAAATGGGTGTAAATTTTATGTTGCTTTTCGAGTACCATTAACTTAAAATGTTTGGGGCCACTAACTTAAATTTTGAGGATGGGTAAGGTGATTGGCAGAAAGAAAGAAAACAAATTAAAAAATAGCCACAGTGACCCTATCCATTATCTTTACTCTCTCTTTATGTTTTTGCCTTTCCATATGTGTAATATTTCAATTATAATGGGATGATAAAAATTGAAAGAAATTAAATTTATTTTTTAAATATTATTGTTTTTTATTTTTTTTAATCAAAAATATTTTCTTGTTAAGGTTGACAAAGGCAAGAATTAATAGAATAATTAAATAAAATTATTTAAACAGTAAATATGAAGTATATGAAGTTTATATATATTTTAAAATACATAATTTTTTTCTCACATCATTTTGTAATTGTAGATATATAAAAATATATACACACATCAGTAGCCTTATTAAAATAATTTGATTAAAGTAGATCATTCAATATATTAATCATTATGATATAATTTTTCTTAAATGTCATTGTTTTATTTATTCGAATAACCAGATCGAACCGAATTGGAATTGATGGTTTGGTACGGTTCCAAGGTAGTTAGGTTCAGTTCCGGTTTTAAAAATTAAAGAACCGAATTTTGAAGTTCGGTGTTGGTTCTTAACTAAGTAGAACCGAACGGAACAAAACCTAATCGATTTTTTTTATTCTTATTATTTTATTATCTTATTAATATTATATTTTTATTTATATATAATTTTAAAATTATAAGTAAATAATTATAAGGTTATAATTTTAAGATATATAATTTAAAAATAATTACTTTTATTTCACTAATTATCCAATTGATTTTTGTGTTTGAAATAGTTGAGATACTATATTTATAAGTACTGGAAAAAATAATTCGATTCGGTTCGGTTCTTTACATTAACGGTTTGGTTCGGTTCCGATTTTTATTTTTAATTTATATCATTTCATTATAATTAAATTATTACACATGTTGGCAAGAGCAAAAAGATAGAGAGAAAATAAAGATAATAAGAAGGGTATTATTGTCATTTTAAAATAGTTTCTCTCTCTTCTTGCCCATCAACTATCCTCCGAAATTTCTTTGGTTTTATAGGCCACGTGTCACCTCTACAATGCGCCATAGAGCAGCGGAAGCGGTGAGGATCCGGGTCCATAGAATACGTACCCCAGAAACA
This sequence comes from Cornus suecica, assembly GCA_963922005.1. NCBI lineage: Eukaryota > Viridiplantae > Streptophyta > Magnoliopsida > Cornales > Cornaceae > Cornus > Cornus suecica. Next base: position 5,802,991 of record OY998246.1, read on the forward strand.
CCAAAGGTCAAAAAAAGGAAGACAACAAAATATCCGAAACTTTACATGGACAAAAAAGTCGTGAAGAACGTTCAAAGAAGAAAAGTGCAAAAAATTGTCAACTATAAATCAAAAAGTATTGTGGTTCAAAGTTCAAAATGTCCACTAAATTAATGCGAATGAGAGATGCTATAATTAATTTATCGAGTTAGATGTCGTCAGTTTGTTCAGACAATTATCTACTAAATTAGCAAAAATAAAATTCACTAATTTTTAGATGAGAAAGAAAAATACTTTTCAAAATCAAATTCTCCAGAAAATATCCGTAGAGTCTCAGGTACCGTTATGCCTCAATTTTTGACTCATAAAATCTAAATCTCATTATTAATAGATGGCTATTAAGAAACAACCTCCTATTATTTTAAATTCTTGATAAACATATTTAAGGTGTTAAATAATTTCCTGTATTTTTCTTACCTTACACACATCCCTCACTCCATTAATATTCCCTTAACAAACACTCACATGTCATTAGAAATTAATATTTTATACCCAAAATACTCCTAAAATAAATTGGTAACTAAATTAAGATTTTTTAGTAAATTATAAATTATTATTTTTTAACTAAATTAAGATTTTTGAGTAAATTACAAATTATTTTTTTATTTTTTGTTTAAGTTTACTTATTTATTTAAATTCAAATTTGAAAAAATATATTACTCCATCTCAAATTATAAATCCCTTTTGGGAATTCAACTTTTTAAGATGATAATTTTTAGGAAAAATTACACAAACTATCCTTAAATTATGACCTAATTGCACGCGGTATCCCTTACATTTCAATAATATCATAAACTGTCCTTAAAACCTGCTCCGGTGTAACACATAACCCCTTCCGTTAAAAGTCAACGACATAAAATTTTATTTTTGGTCAATAAAGCCTATTCTTGGAGTGAACTTCCAATTTTGCCCTTATATATGCATGTTCAAATTTAACTTTTACTTTTACATACAAAATTACTTAAATAAATTATAGGGAAAATTACACAAACCTCCCCTAAAAATTATATTTTTCGTAAAAAGTATAAATTTCGAAATATATATTTTTCGGAAAATATGATTTTTTCTGAAAAATAATTTTTTTTGATAAAAATATATATTATATTCCAAAATATGATTTTTTACGAAAAATATTTTTTTTGTGAAAAATATATATTATGCTCCAAAATATGATTTGTTTTTGCGAAAAAGTATATATTATGTTCCAAAATATGAAATTGTTTTTTGAAAAATATATATTATGTTCCAAAATATGATTTTTTTCTGAAAAATATTTTTTTTGCAAAAAAGTATTTATTATGTTCCTAAATATGAATTTTTTCTGAAAAATATTTTTTTTGCGAAAAATATATATTATGTTCCAAAATATGATCTTTTCCAAAAATTAATTTTTTTGCGAAAAATATATACTATTATATTCCAAAATATGATATTTTTTCGAAAATATTTTTTTTTCAAAAAATATGTATTATTTTTTCCGAAATAATTCATATTTTGGAAAATAATATACTCCCTCTGAAAAATATTTTTTTTGCGAAAAATATACATATATTTTTGAATTTATAATTTTTGCAAAAAATATAATTGATTTTCGAAAAATAATATTTTTAATGGGTTGATTTCACTAAACCACCTTATACTATTGAGGGTAGTTTAGGCATTTTGACTCAAAATGTGAGGTGAGGGGGCATAATGATGAAATTGAATAGTATAGGGGACAAAGTGGACACGATGAATGTTAGTTGATTAATATGGATAGTATAGGAGGTTTCTTGAAATTAACCGTAAGATATAATATAAAATAAGGACTTTTAAGTAAATTCACGCACAAATCTAACTGGGGCTCTGCTCCGGTGTTCTAAGGGGTAGTAACTAATATTATTCAAACGTTAGGGGTACTCTCTGTAATTAGGTTAAAGTTTAGGGGAGGTTTGTGTAATTTTTTCTAACTTTTATTATAGTGTTAGTAAATAAAATACTAATTTTACTCGTGGTCCCACTATAATGATGTTATCGTTTATAAAATATATATTTTATAACTTTAATATTTGAAGGATAAACTAGTAAATTGACCAAATTAAGTGATTTAAAATTTCAAAATTGACACTTATTTTGGGACGGAGAAAGTACAAATTATAAGGGCAAAACCCTTTTAAAATTTATATGTATCTATTCTTTTAAAAAAAATAAAAAACAATGTATTATTATCAATAATGTTTTTTTTTTATAAATTGTACTCCCTCCGTCTCAAAATAAGTGTTCACTTTGAAAAGTCAAAGCATTTTATTTGATTAATTTACTAGTTTAATCTTTAAGTATTAAAGTTATAAAACATATACTTTTTAAACGATCACATCACTATAGTGGACCACGGGTAAAATTGATATTTTATTCATTAACACTATAATAAGAATCATCCTCTTAATAAATTGAATTTCTCAAAAGGGACTTATAATTTGAGACGAGAAGAATAATATATTTTTTCAGATTTGAATTTAAATAAATAAGTAAACTTAAACAAAAAACAAAAAACTAATTTATAATTTACTAAAAAATCTTAATTTAGTTAAAAAATAATAATTTGTAATTTACCAAAAATCTTAATTTAATTACTAATTTATTTTAAGGGTATTTTGAGTATAAAATATATATTTTTAATATCATGGGATTTTTATTAACAGAATACTAACGAAGTAGGGTTGTATGTATGATAAAAAAAAGTGCAGTGAATTATTTAACACCTCATAAAATATTTGTCAAAAATTTGAAATTATTGAGAGTTTTGATAATAGCCCGAACAAGTCGGAAAGTCATTATTAAAAAACATTTTATATGGTAATAGGACAAATGGTGCACACGATAATTTGTAACCAAACACAACAATTCACATGGGTCCTCCATGATGGAGACATACCATGCATAAAAAAATGTATCGACCTCAATTCAATTTATAACGAATTTTTTATAATGACGTGTTTAAATTATATTGTACCTAAAGAACGAAATTCATCCCTAGGACCTAACTGTTGTCCCTGGTATAATACTTCTACAACAACAATACTGAAGCTTGAAACAAGAAGTGAGAGAAATGGAGTCTCAGCCTCTCAACCACTGCACTGTCCACAAGTCATCAGCCATCATCAACCGCTCACATATCATCTCTCACTCCATAGCTATAACAGCAATGATATACTTCAGAATCTCTTCATTTATGTACCCCGAAAACATCCCGAAACTACCCATCATCCCATGGCTTCTGGTCTTTTCTTCAGAGCTGCTTCTCTCCTTTCTTTGGCTACTCAGCCAAGCCTATCAATGGCGGCCTGTTTCCCGAACCGCCTTCCCGGAAAGGTTGCCGGGAGACGAAGAACTTCCAGCTATAGATGTGTTTGTCTGCACTGCAGACCCCAAGAAGGAGCCACCTATGGAAGTCATGAACACTGTTATATCGGCCATGGCTCTCGACTACCCACCGGACAAGCTTAGTGTGTATCTCTCTGATGATGGTGGTTCTTCTCTCACTTTGTATGCCATGAGAGAGGCTTGGTGTTTCGCGACGCTGTGGTTGCCATTCTGTAGGAGGTATGGAACCAAGACTAGGTGCCCGAATGCTTTTTTTTCGTCGGTGCTGGATGACAATCATGGTGGCGGCATTGAATTTACTAAGGACAGAGAGGAGATTGAGGTTTGTTCATTATCAACCATACATTTATAAGTTATATGTACATGTACTTAGTTTTGTGCTAAGCAATACTGATTACGGGGAGAATATATACGTTAAACGTACGATTGGTTAGTATTTGTGAAAAATTATTTTTCTTAATTATGATATTGGAGAACAGTTTTACGAGAATAATACAAATAATCAATTCTCTTAAAATAGTCATTTTTTTTAGAAAACTGAACCAAACAGATTTGGTAGATTTCGTACGTGTAAACCTAACCTCGATTACCTTGCCTTGAGAAGCACCAACTATGATCTCGATACAAAGCAAATGATGAATCGAGAACTCTTGGAGGCGACGATACATAGGAATTGTCCCTCGCAAGGCCAGCCCTCGGGAATGGTTTGGATTGGAGGATTGAATGGAAGAGTAAGTCAAGGGACCAAGTTCGAAGCTAAATAGATTGATTTATCCTTATTGACCTTTCACCACAGTTATCGTAATTCATTTCATTAGGTGAAAATGATAAGGAATGCAAGAGAAGTCAAGGGTTAAATGCAAACGTCCCATCGCATTTAATATAGGCACGAGTTGCTATTTTCTGAAAAACAGAAAACTCACTTTTAGCAAACAAAAATAAGATTCTGATGAATAATAATGGAGGATGTTGTGTTTTCAAGCTAGTGTTTTTTAAAATTTTTTTTTTTATTTTTATAATCTTCAGTGTATGAGATTTGGAATAACAGAAATGAGAAATCTGTATATGCAGAGAAAGTATGAGGAGTTCAAGGAGCGCCTGAGATTAGCTGGAGAGCAGGGTGCTGTTAATAATGGTAAAAATCACCCACCAATTATTGAGGTAATCTGATACTCCTTTTTTTATGATTCTTTCGGAGATTGTCCGGTGTTTGAGAAGATTTTTGTGGACCCGTGATATATATAGGGCTGGTATTATAGTATTGTGCACAAAATAATATTATTTCACTGGACACATTATTAGAAATTAAGCTATAATATTAAGTTGGGAAAATATTACTTACCTCCCGAGGTTTGATAATATTGCACGCCTTAATTTTTAAATATATAAGTTACCTTCCTTCCTTGGAGATGTAAAATTATGAAATTACTCTCACTAAACCCTCTAGACTATTAAATTTTCACATTGCCCCCATCCTAATGGGTAAATTACAATCTCACCCCTTAAAATTCTAAAAAATATTAATTTTTTTTAAAAAAAATATAATTTAATATATATATAATTAAATATATATATATATATATATATAATTCAAATATATATAAAATTTTGAAAAAAAATATAAAAATCGAAAAAAAATATAAATTTTGAAACACATATAAAATTCGAAATAAATAAATAAAATTAGAAAACATATATAAAATTCGAAATATATATATAAAATTCCGAAAAAACATATAAATTTCGAGAAACATATATAAAATTTGAAACAAATATATAAATTCAAAAATATATATTTAAAATTAGAAAAAATATATAAAATTCGGAAAAAATATATAAATTCGAAATGGGTTAATTTGCAAATTCAAACATGCATATATTTGAAGAGGATATATTACAGAAATGTATTCCAATGTTTGTTGTGCAGAGGGTGAGAAGTCTATAAAATCTTAAGCACTTCTTTTTCTAATAGATCTGATGGGTTCTGCTAGCTATTATGCAGTTTTTTGCTTGGAAGATTGAACTATCAAAATTTCAAATTATATATATATTTCTAAATTTTATATGTTTTGCAAAATTTATATATATTTTAATTATATATATATTTCAAATTTTATATATTTGTTTCAAATTTTATATATATTTTTTGAAATTTATATATGTTTTTCAAAATTTTATATATTTTTTCCTAATTGAGTTTATTTTTTCTTATTTTATATATTTATTTCTAATTTTATATATTTATTTCAAAATTTATATATGTTTTTTGAAATTTATATATTTTTTCGATTTTTATATTTTTTTTTCAAAATTTATATATATATTTCAAATTTTATATATATTTTTTTGAATTTTATATATTTTTTCAAATTATATATATTCAAAATTTATATATTTTTTAAAATTTTAAATATTTTTTTCAAATTTTAGGGGGTGAAATTGTAATTTACCCATTGGGGTGGGGGGCAATGTGAAATTCAATAATTTAAGGAGTGAAACTGTAATATGAATTTGAGAGATATTTAGGGTACTTTACTCCTTTGACCGCGTTGACTTTGGATGGAGGAGTGAAAGTGATAAAAAAAAAAACTAACCTGAAGGAAGGTAACTGATACATTTGGAAATTAAAAAGTACCGTGTGCAATATGATCAAACCTCACAGGAGTAAGTAATATTTTCCCTATTAAGTTTATTAAGTTGCAAACCACCTATGCAAATATAATAATGGTGAGAAATTTTCCTTACCTACTTGGAGGGAATGAAAGACTATTATTAGTGATGAGACTGTTCTCCCCCTACTCGGAGTATTCTGAATCTTGGACTCTCTAACGGGATTCAACAAAATTATTCTTTTAGTCATTTCAAATGAATGTATATATATATACACTTGATCTTCCAATCAAATGTACTCTGCTTAACATAGTAGCAATAAAAGGCCATAGTCTACGTGAACGATTACCATGACTGTACTTGGAACATTGAGATAGATGGAGAAAATTGCACTCCTAATTTCCATCTTTCTAAATTCTAATTGTACCATTCTGATTTAAGTTCCATAACCTAAATCAGTCCATTTGTTGAGTTGGACTCAATGTCGAAATGACATTTTAATTAATTTTCTAGATTATCGAATACTTGGGTAATTTTGCAGGTGATTGGCCAAAATAATGGTAATGCAGTGGAGTCTGCCCGAGTTTTGATGCCTATTCTGGTATACATTTCTCGTGAGAAAAAGCCCTCCCATCCACATCATTTCAAAGCAGGAGCCCTTAATGTTCTTGTAATTTCTCTACTTCCCTATTTAAAAATGTGTATGCAAACCGTTATATTATTGTCTACATATACAAGACTATATATTACCAAATGTTGAATGCAGCTGCGTGTCTCGAGCATCATAAGCAATGCACCATACATATTGGTACTAGATTGTGACATGTACTCCAATGATCCAAAATCTGCCCGTCAGGCGATGTGCTTCCATCTTGATCCCGAGCTCTCTCCCTCGCTAGCGTTTGTTCAATTCCCTCAAAAATTCCACAATCTCAGTCAGAATGACATCTACGATGGCGAATTGAAATCAATATTCATGGTAACATAATGAAGGATTATTTATGTGTGCATTTGTTTTTTTTTGGGCCAACGGAAATAGGTCTCTGCGACTTACGTTGTAATGATGTGGAATGTTCAGTTGGTAGAGGAGCCACTTGAAGTATTCTGATAGTTCATGTGTAATAATTTCAGATCAAGTGGCCGGGCGCGGATGGGCTTATGGTACCTATACTTTCTGGTACAGGTTTTTACATGAAAAGGAAGGCATTATATGGAAGTGATATACATAATGGTACGTTATACTTAAATTGTTAAGACGTTTGCATTCTATTAGTTCTCGTGACTCCCATTTGGTAATCTAAAATCAAAGTTGAGCGTAAAGCAAGCACAACATTTTGACGGAAACACCTCTAGTTCTTTGAAGTTTACTCTACATTACTTTTTCCTCGGTTTTAGTTCTGTTTTCGTTTATGCAGGTACGGATATTACTCAGCTTAGACAATCTTTGGGTGCTTCAAATGAGTTCATCAATACACTTGGAAAGAGCTACCAACGTTTAAACATCAACATTGAAGATTCTCCAAATTCATTGTCACAACATGCCCAATTTTTAGCGTCTTGCACATACGAGAAAGAAACACAATGGGGTCAACAGGCAAGCAGTGTTTTAACTAATCATTGCATTTCACCGAACATTACATGCATCATGTTGATTAAGAATTTTAACTCTTCGAGATGATCTTGTTGGCTCAATGGCAGATTGGTTTCTTGTACGGTTCTGTTGTAGAAGACTACTTCACAGGGTTCATGTTGCACTGCAAAGGGTGGACTTCTGTTTTTTGTAACCCTCCTAGGCCAGCGTTTTTGGGCAGCGCCACAACGAATTTAAGTGACATGTTAGTTCAGCATGGAAGATGGATGTCTGGGTTGCTACAAGTCGGACTCTCGAGGTTCTGCCCCCTTATATATGGTCCTTCGAGAATGTCCATTCTCGGGAGCATGTGTTACGGATTCCTCGCATTTCAGCCCCTCTATTGCATCCCTATGTGGTGCTTGGCTACTATACCTCAGTTGTGTCTCTTGAATGGCATCCCAATGTACCCCAAGGTATCGAAAAATTAGATGATCTCGCTTGGACAATTTATGATTTAATCATGTGCTAACAATATGTAGGACAAGCTGCTTGTTGAAGGATATAATACTTAAGTTACACTATCTCTAACAGTTTAAGCTTTTAGAGTTGATGTGTAGTCAATTCGGCTAAAATGTGTCCTAAATTTTTTTATATGCTCTCATAGGTTTCAAGTTGGTGGTTCCTTACATTGTTCTTCATTTTCATCTCGTCCCACTTGAAGCAATTATGGGATTTCTTCCGCATAGGTGGATCAATTCAGACATGTTTGAACGAATGTCGTATGTGGATGATAAGATCTGTCACAGCCTATTTATATGGAAGTTTGGATGTGTTGTTGGAGTTAATTGGTGCTAAAGAAACTAGTTTCATGCCAACTAATAAAGTCGCCAACGATGAGCAAGTTAGATTATATCAAGAGGGCACATTTGATTTCCGAACATCGACTGTGTTTTTGGCGCCAATGGTCACCTTAGTAGTTCTCAACATGGTTTCGTTCATCGGAGGAGTAGCTAGAGTGACCTCTGAAGGAGGATGGAACCAGAACTTTGCACAAGTTTTCCTCTCATTTTTTATCTTGACTGTGAATTACCCACTAATAGAAGGTATGATTTGGAGGAAGGACAAGGGAGGCATTCCACTATCTGTCACATTATCATCCCTCACATATTCTTTTATCTTCTTGTCTTTTGGAACAGTATTTATTTTGTATACGAAATGAATTCTGAAGTTGACATGGTGCTCACATATATATATATATAAGTGTCGCATTTCGTTTAGAAAATGATCTGCACAATCTAGGTATGATTTTTGTTTTCAATTACAATGATCTTTATTTATCATTAGAAGTTTCTTCTATTTCTTTCTTTTTTAGTATAATAGCTTTTTTTACTACCACAAACTTATCAATAACAATGGCTGAACAATTAGTCCAGATCATTTGACTGGCAGTTGTAACTGATAGTTGAATGAATTGTATGATTATCAAACAAAAATTAAATGCATATTAAAATGACCGGCGAGTCAGACCATCAGTTGTTTATATATATTTTATCGTAAAATTTTAAATATCTAGTATTTTAGCATTCACTAAATTTTTTTATCTTAAGTATCATAAAATTTAAATTTATTTACAAATAAGCTCTCACTAAAATTTTGTTTTAAACCCACTTAAATAAATATATGTCATTTATACCTCAAAAATTTAATTTTTTTTTTAGCCCAACACGAATCCCTATATCCATCACTGTGTCCAAGTGCCAAATATGAACAATAGGTATATATAATAATAATAATAACTTAAAGTAAATGATATCCTTGATACTGACCTAGTGATTGATCCTCTACCAATAATATGTATTTAAACTTGAAGTATTTATCCTCTTGCGCCGATGAGAAAGAAACACAATGGATTCAACAGGTAAGCATTGGACTTCCGAAACATTTCACATCCTTGAACATCATATGTTTACCTTTATGATGCTGTATCTTCTTTGATCTTCCTGTCTTTTTTTTTTCGATTGCTTTTACGTACATGAGATGAAATTCAAGTTCATGTGGATGTGTGTAAATCTCTTATGTTCAATTACTCCGTACAAGTTCTCCCAATTGAACTCATACCTAATTCAATAATGCATCTGCAATTATTCAATAAAGTGTCCTTTGTTTGAAGTTGCTAGCACCGTATACTGTTATCATTCAAAAAAGGGTAGAGTCCAAAAAAATCCTTTGAACTATTGCCCATTTTGTAACAAACCCACCTGAATTAATAATAATCTCCTTGAAGTATCAATTTATTGTAATTATCCCCAATTTTATTCTAAAAGATTTTTTTACCCTTCATACTCAATTTGTTATTCTTTAAATTATATTAATATTTTTCTCTATTATTTATAGTATGAATTAACCATTCAACTTATTTGTATTAGAATAAATATGTCCTCAAATGAAAATAAAATAGAATTATTTTCTTTAATATTTTTATACTTGAAATATTTAACATGTTATTATAATTACTTTGATTTACACAATAAAACTTGTTATTCTAAGTTCTAACTTTTTTTATGCTAAAATAAAATTTTATTTTCATAAGATGTATTGAAACTTAATTTATTAATAACTTAAATAATAAATAATTTTTTTTATCATGTTATATATATAAATAGATTGAGTAATTATTTAATTAATTTTTATCTTAATAACTTAAAAACATTAATTAATTCATTCATAATAAATATTTTGTGTAAATTTATCCAAGTTTGAATGGAGATTTTCCATAAAACTAGTAACAATTATTTCAAAATCTATATTAAAGAAAAAAATGCATTATGTAAAATTGAATAAGAAAGGGTATTTTGGTCATTTATGAAAATTTTTGAAGATAATGAGGCATTTTGTAATAAAATGTGATAGTTTAGGGAGTTAGTTGCAGAGATTTATTGAGAGAGAAAGTAAAATTCAGAGAGTTTAATGTACTTTACCCTTAAAAAAAAATCATATTTCATATGGAAAAATTCAAAGAAAAATTGTAAGTCTATGTCAGCAGCCTCCATCCTTGCTCAGCACGCATATATTTCCAAAAACTAAAGAAAAATTTAGCAGTCTCCATTCTTGCTTAGCAAGCATATGTTGCCTCAATGAAAAAGTTAATATTTCAATTCAACAAGTGGTGAAAAAGTTGAAAATGATATACATCATTAATTTGGATTCATAATTTTATCTTGAAACAGATGGCAGCCATTCTGATAGCCACATTTTCAAGATTTTTTTTTTCTTCAATTTAATTAGGGTAGCAGTTTTCTGATAAGTACATGTATTCTAGCAAGTGAATTTTGGCTAAATTCAAAGTGTTAACAAATTATCAAAACACTTCACGATATTATCTCTACAGATTACTCAAACTTGGCATATATAACTTTAGTCTACATGTTTATACATAACACAACATGTGTTATGTGTATATATCGTATATGATGTATAACTAATTCAAGGATGAACTTAAAAATTGTAATTAAAAATAGTACTAGGTTTGATTCTGAATTTAACTTATAACATATATTGTGCAATTTTTTAGTTGGAATCCTAACTATATTGGACATTTGTAATGCAAGGGATTTAAGATATTCCTTTCTTGATTATATTATTGTGGATTTAAGGTTTTTTTTTTTTCCCCCTGATTTGATAGTAGATATTGATATCTTTGAGTGGTTGTAATTAGGAGAGAGGAAGATGATTAAGAAAAAATGTTTAATAAAAAATTGAAGAAAAGGATAAAATAAGACTAAAATGATGTCGTTTTATAATTTCATGATACTTTCAATATTTTGTTTCATGACAAGTGCCTATATAAATCTTATCCTTGTATTGCAAAACACATATCACATATCCAACAACAAAACCCAAAAAAAAAATGGAGTCTCAGCCTCTCCACCATTGCACTGTCCACAAGTCATTAGCCATTATCAACCGCTCACATGCCATCTTTCACTCCATAGCTATAACAACCCTAATTTACTACAGACTCTCCTCATTTCTAAACCCTAAAACCACCCAAACCCTACCCACCTTCCCATGGCTTCTCATCTTCTCTTCAGAGCTGCTTCTTTCCTTCCTTTGGCTCCTCAGACAACCCTATGAATGGCGGCCTGTGACCACAACACCCTTCCCGGAAAATTTGCCGGGAGACGAAGAACTTCCGGCTATAGATGTGTTTGTATGCACTGCGGACCCCAAGAAGGAGCCATCTGTGGAGGTCATGAACACGGTTATATCGGCCATGGCTCTCGACTACCCACCGGACAAGCTTAGTGTGTATCTGTCTGATGAAGGTGGCTCTTCACTCACTTTGTATGCCATGAAGGAGGCTTGGAGTTTTGCGACGTTGTGGTTACCGTTTTGCAGGAGGTATGGAGCCAAGACTAGGTGCCCGGAGGCTTATTTTTCATCAGTAGGTGATGATGGTCATGGCGGTGATATGGAGTTTGCTAAAGATAGAGAGGAGATTGAGGTTTGTTCATTGATGAACTATATATATACATATATTTGCATTTTGTACTTGTATGTAGGGTTGCAAATGAATTGAAACAAGCCGAGATTTGCAATGTTCAAGCTCGGTTCATTCACTAAACGAATCTAAAAATTATATTCAGGCTCGGTACATTTCTGAAATGAACGAGCTCGAACTGAACGCTAGTTTTAGTGAGTCAAGTTTGAGTCTACTCATTACCAGCTAGATTCAGTTACAACATATATTTATTTCACTAATAGTTGCCTAAATTGAGTTCTTCTACGTTTGTTTGTTACATATTTTCATTTTTTTGAATACTATATTTATTTGGAGGTTGTTTATTTTCTTTTCTCCATATTTTTTCCCACTAGTACAAGAAATTTCGAAATAATTTAAATGAAATGATCGCATATGTCCTATAATTTTCATAAACTCTCTTTACAATTTTTTTAAAGTTGACACATTTGCTTGAAAATTGTAAGATAATCTTAGTATTTTACTTAAACGAGCATGTTCACGAACTTAGAGAGCCGAACTCAGCAATGTTTAAGCTCGACTCACTTATGTAACGAGCCTAAAAAATATGCACAAGCTCGGTTCATTTGTTAGACAAACGAACACGAGCCGATCTCTTAACGAGTCAAACCCATGTTTATTCACGAACGTGACGATTTATTTGCAGCCCTACTTGTATGATTTCGTAAGAATTTACTCCTGATATATACAGTTGTGCCATAAGTTCATACCATTATTAGAGTCTAGCACTGCAAAAAAATAAAGGTTCTACTTGAGGTCACCGGCACCATTAAAAGGAGTAGAAAATTTTCTTAAATTGACATATGAAGTTCTACATTTTGAGTATAATGATACTAAAACCTGTTATTATACCTTAAACTTCCTAAATAGAAAAATATTATTTTTTTGTGCTATAGTGATGAGACAATTTTAGTTAGCTAATAAATCATTGCCACTATAGACATATATTTTGTTCGTAGTGTAGGTATTTTTTATTTTTTTAATTTAAATTTGTGTCTGTGTGGAGTTGACACCTATGAACAGAACTTTAAGTTTGTAAAAATCTTAGTATTATACGTATTTCAAACTTGTAAGATATTTTTTTGAATATTTAAAAGCGACAAATGTTTAGCTGTATATCTTGTTAAAAAGTATCCGATAGCGACTAACACAATAATCAAGGATTTTTTTGCCATTTTCAATTGTTTAGTTCATGGATATTTTGCCGAATTACTTAGTAGACTCTCATAACCAATTGTGAATATTATCATTTTTTTCTCCGAATTTTTTTTTGTTTTTCTTTCTCTTTCTGTTCCCTCTTCTTCAATTTTTACTTTTACTTTTTCTTTATATTAATAATGTTGATTACCCAAAAAAAACTGACCGGAGTAACAAAAATTTATTGACAAACTAAAATTATATATCATTATTGTATATTTTTTTTTTATTCAAGAGATTTAGGATATAAAATTAATTTTTATTACCGCTACTAAAATTTATTACTCTTTTTAGTCACGGTTGCAATCGTCATTAAAATTTTTATTTTATTTAGTGTCAGTAAATTTTGGATGCATCGACCATACCAGTCAAAGTTTAATTCAGGGTTTACTTCAAGAAACCCCCTATGGTATTCAATTTAATCAACTAACCCCTACTGTGTTTACTTTGTCCCATATACTATCCAATTTCATCACTATGTCCCCTCCTCCTTACATTTTGAGTCAAAATGTCTAAATTACCTTCCCTTAATAGTATAAGGGGGTTTAGTGAAATCAACCATTAAAAAAATTATTTTTCGAAAATAAAATATATATTTCGTAAAAACTATAAATTTCAATATATATATATATATTTCGGAAAATATGATTTTTTCCGAAAAATAATTTTTTTGCGAAAAATATATATTATGTTCCAAAATATGATTTTTTTACGAAAAATATTTTTTTGTGAAAAATATATATTATGTTCCAAAATATGATTTTTTTTTTTGCGAAAAAGTATACATTATGTTCCAAAATATGAATTTTTTCAGAAAAATATATATTATGATCCAAAATATGATTTTTTTTGCGAAAAAGTATATATTATGTTCCAAAATATGATTTCTTTTCCGAAAAATATATATTATGTTCCAAAATATGATTTTTTTTTAAAAAATTTTTTTTTGCGAAAAAGTATATATTATGTTCCAAAATATGAATTTTTCCGAAAAATAATTTTTTTGCGCAAAATATATATTATGTTCAAAATATGATTTTTTTGCGAAAAAGTATATATTATGTTCCAAAATATGAATTTTTTTTCCGATAAATAATTTTTTTTCGAAAAATATATATTATGTTCCAAAATATGATTTTTTTTGCGAAAAAGTATTTATTATGTTCCAAAATATGATTTTTTTTGCGAAAAAGTATTTATTATGTTCCAAAATATGATTTTTTTTGCGAAAAAGTATTTATTATGTTCCAAAATATGATTTTTTTTGCGAAAAATATTTTTTTTGCGAAAAATATATATTATGTTCCAAAATATGATATTTTCCGAAAAATAATTTTTTGCTAAAAATATATATTATTTTTTCCAAAATAATTCATATTTTGGAAAATAATATACTCCCTCCGAAAAATAAATTTTTTGTGAAAAATATATATATATATTTTTGAATTTATAATTTTTTCAAAAAATATAATTGATTTTTGAAAAATAATTTTTTTAAATAGTTGATTTCATTAAACCCCCTTATATTATTGAGAATAATTTAGGCGTTTTGACTTAAAATGTGAGATGATGGGGCATAATGATGAAATTGAATAATAGGAGACAAAATGGACACAATAAAAATTAATTGATTAAACTAGATAGTATCTGGGTTTCTTGAAATAAACCCTTTAATTCATGACAACACATAACGTACAACTTTTGCAACACAAGTTAATATATTAACAATCAAGGTGGTGTGTTTTTGTGCTAGCTTTGTAATTATATTTCTTGTATAATGAGATTTTGAACTAAATAGAAAGGACAAATATGTATATATTATATACAGATGAAGTATGTGGACTTCAAGCAACGCCTGAGAGTAGCTGGACAGAACGTTGCCGATAATAGTAAGACTCACCCATCAATGATTGAGGTAATCAGCTTTTCTTTTTTAATTTTTTTGGTACTGTAGTGTAGATAAAGTTCAAAAAAAAAAAGAAAAAAAACAAATTATGTTTTTTATTTATTTTTTATGACCAAGTTGTCCTGCTTCCAACTAATATAGAGGACCCATGTCTCATGCAAGGATTTTGTATCCTGATTGTATATGGCTAGTGAGAAAAATTATAGCACTGTAACAATATGTGAATTTGTGACGACTTATAATGGAGTAACAATGTATTATAGTTGCTATAAAAGCAATTTGAAATTGTTGGAAAAATGAGGTAAATCTATTCGTAATGAAATACAATCTAAATGTAATTGTTATAGAGGCAATGTGAAATTTTTGGATGAATGAGGTAAATTACTATATAAACGATGTAAAGATCACCATATGGCACGTACCTTGTGGAACTACAAAAGGATTGACACTTATTACCCGATGAGATCTGATCTATCATATATACCCTCATAAGGAGTTACTGGACCGATTTTATTGCAAACTGATATACCATTTTTATATAGGTTGCATAGAATGTGGCAATGTCAAAATGACATTCAATTTGTTATATATTGACATATATATATATATAATGTGACTACTTTGTTATATTAACTTGTCCCACATCAAAAAATTGAGAAACCCATCTTTATATCCTTACCTATAAATATAGGGCTTCTCCTATTGAATTGTGTACACAGAAATAGAGAGAGAGAGTTAGGAATAATATACGTTTATATTATTCCGGTGATACAGACGTGAGTATACACAGTGTGTGTGCGTGTGTGATCTGCGAATCACCCCCTTGTAATCCTCTCAGTGATTTTTTAGTGAAACGGTGCTCTCCGTGGACGTAGGCTTATTTGGTTGAACCACGTATATATTATTGTGTCGATTGTTTGGTGTGTTTGTGTGCATTTTCTGATTTTCAGGTGTGCACGACTTCGTACATAGGGTGTGCGAACCCTAACAAGTGGTATCAGAGCGTTTTCTGATCCTAACAAGTAGTATCAGAGCCCCAGGTTGGAGCAAATCACGAAGCCCGACAATCTGGTCCAGATCTGATTTTTTTGAGTGCCCTAAATCAGAAACCAACCACACCAGGAGCTTCATCTCGACGAGACGAAGCCAGCAGTGTCAAGCACGTCGCCGGAAAGTTCCTCACGCGCCCTCACGCGCCGCCTGAAGTTCCGGCCAGTTTTTTGGCTCCGTCGAGCAGCAGTTTCGGTTTGGCGTGATTTTCCGGAGCATCGTTTATCGGAATGAAGCTTATAATATATCTTCGGAAATAGAATTCGAAGGCCGACGTTTTGGCGCAAGAATCAGCCTAATCAGAGCAGGGACGCGCCCGCACGCACCTCGAGAAGGTACTGACTTCGTGATTAAAATTCTGTCTTTTGTGCGAATTTGTTTTGGCCCGTTTGGAGTCGTTTTTGACCCGTTTTGGACGTGGTCAGAGGCGTTCTTAAGGTTTTGAACCGCCCCCGACGCAACCGTATACTCGGTTTTGCGTAATTAGACTCCGAATATCTCTAATAGGCTCAGTGGGAGCTATGAGAGAAGAAAAGACAGTAATGATCGACAAGTTTGATGGTACAAACTTTACCTATTGAAAGATGCAAATTGAGGATGTGTTATTCTAGAAAAATTTGTATCAACCGCTAGAAGGGACGAAGCCAGATTCGATGAAAGAAGAGGAGTGGAATATCCTAGATCGAAAGGCTCTTGGCACGATCAGATTGACGTTGGCAAAATCTGTTGCCTTCAATATCAGGAAAGAGAAGACTGCAAAGTCTCTCATGGAAGCACTTTCGAAGATGTACGAACAACCGTCTGGAGCAAATACATTACATCTTATCAGCAGATTGACGAATCTGAAGATGTCCGAGAATGGGAATGTTGGTGAACATCTCAGTAAACTTAATGACATTTATGGGCAGTTGGAATCAATTGAAGTAGTGTTTCAAGACAAGGTGAAATCATCTTTTCTCCTTAATCAATTGCCAGAGAGCTGGAACGCCACAGTGGCTGCAATCAGTAATTCTTCAGGGATAGACCCGTTGAAGTATGATACCGTTGTGAGTATGGTACTCACAGAAGAGATCAGAAGACAGTCGTCAGACTCTTCAAGCAGTGACACAACATTGAATGTCGACATCAGAGGCAGAGGATCGAACAGACAGAAAGGCGGAAACCAAAGGCGTGGCCGTTCTAAGTCGAGACAAGGAAGATCACAGTCTCGAGGTCCCAGAAATTCCAAAGCAATCGAATGTTGGAATTGCGGCAAGACTGGTCATTTAAGGAACCAGTGTAGATCCCCATAGAAGGTAGCGGATGACAAGACAGAGGCAAATATTGTCTTAGAAAAAACAGATGATGCACTGATATGCTTTTTGGAGAGCAAAACAGAGTCTTGGGTTTTGGACTCTGGAGCATCTTTCCATGCCACCTCAAGTCGAGAGCTCTTTGAGAGCTATGCACCTGGAAACGATAAGGTTTATCTAGGTGACGATCAACCCTGCAGTGTTGTTGGCAAGGGTAAAGTACATATCAGACTCAATGGATCGATATGGAAGCTGAGGGATGTCAGACACATTCCAGACTTGAGGAAGCACCTGATCTCAATAGGCCAGTTGGCGAGTGAAGGTTATGTGACCACTTTCAGTGAAGATAAGTGGAAAGTTTCCAAGGGAGCTATGACTATAGCACGAGGAAAGAAAACAGGTACGTTGTACACTACCACCAAGGCTAGCACATTTATAGCAATTGCAGAAACCAAGGAGGATCATAATTTGTGGCACCAGATGCTAGGTCACATGAGTGAAAAGGGACTCAAGGTTATGCTAGCAATGGGAAAGCTACCAGGTCTAAATTCGATTGATATCGACTTCTGTGAGGATTGCGTATTCGGTAAGCAGAAGAGGGTTAGTTTTCAGAAAAGCGGCAGAGAACTCAGAAAAGAGAAGCTTGAGCTAGTTCACACTGATGTCTGGGGGCCAACAAATGTCTCATCTATTGGCGGAAAGTCCTATTTCGTCACCTTCATCGATGACCATTCCAGAAAGGTATGGGTTTATTTCTTGAAACATAAATCTGAAGTGTACGGTGTGTTCAAGAGTTGGAAGGCTATGATAGAGAATGAGACGAGTTTGAAGATCAAAAGATTACGGTCCGATAATGGTGGAAAGTATCAAGACACCGAGTTTAAGAGATTTTGCTATGAGAACGGTATCAGATTAGAGAAAACTGTTCCACGTACACCACAACAGAATGGCGTAGCAGAACGGATGAACCGGACATTGACTGAGAGAGCCAGAAGCATGCGCATTTAGGCAGGGTTGCCGAAACAGTTCTGGGCAGAAGCAGTCAGTACAACAGCGTACTTAATCAATCGTGGTCCATCAGTACCATTGGAGCACAGAATACCAGAAGAGGTCTGGAGCGGTAGAGAGGTAACACTTTTACATTTAAAAGTTTTTGGTTGTGTTGCATATGTACATGTTAGTGACACTATGAGGGGTAAGCTTGATCCCAAGTCACAAAAGTGTATTTTCATTGGCTATGGCGGTGATGAGTATGGTTACCGCATGTGGGATGATCATAACCGAAAACTGATCCGAAGCAGAGATGTAGTGTTCAATGAAAATGTTATGTACAAGGACAGACACACAACAACCTCAGAGCCTATAGCACAGAGTGATCCTGTGTGTGTTGAGTTAGATGATGTTCAAGACAGTGAGAGTACTCAGTCAGACGAACATATTGCAGATGGAAATACTCAACAGGTTGATACACCGCAGTCTCCGACTCCTATTCCTGTACCTAGGAGGTCTTCACGGCAACATGTGCCGAATCGGAGACTGTAGATACAAAATTTGCACAACACAAAAAAGACCCCCTTCTCATTACTTTTCATTGAATTATATACATTTTCCCAATGGGCCTTTGGCCCATTAGGGCAACATTTTCAACCTTACATGATATCTTACTTTACACGTCAGCTATGCAGATCCTATATCATGTCATTGCCTTGAGCTACAAGTATCTTCTAGAACCTCCGAGTTCCTTCCAAAAAAAGAAAATGCTCTTCGGGTCGGGGCAACCATAGATATGATGGTCGGGTCGTGCTACTTCCCGGACCATGGGGGTGATGTACCGATCGGTGTTAAGATGCGGGCACAATGGTCGGGTCATAATCTCGGGTCTTTCTTGACTTGATCAGGTCAGGATGGACTTTTCCATGGGTCGGGAAAACTCACATGTACACAGGCCCTTTTTCATCTCATGGGCCTGTATTCAATGGGCCCATTAGGTGGAAGAATCTTAAGGCCCATCGAAAATTCCTCGGAGTTGGTGCGCGGGACGCGTGGCGGAAGATGAGGAGAAGCGTGTCGGATGACGCGGGATGCATTAAATGCTACAGCTGTCGTCATTATTACGATTTTGAATTTGTGGCTAGGATGGCATAGATTCGCGTGAGATGGGCCGGATCATGTCGACCCGATACCCTGACCCGGGTAGACGAAAAGTCACACCTATCTATATAATCCGCATATGCCACACTTGCATCACTTTTGCATTTGCTCTTTTTTGAATTTGCTCTCTTGCTCTCCCTTCTGCAATACTTTAAGCATTATTCAGCAAACACAAACCCACTTTCGAACCTATAAAATCCCCATATTGCCTCATCAATTCCGGTGAACTTTAACGATCTTGGTTGAGTTTTCCACTGTGCGGAGTGTTTTGATCCTTGCTGCGAAGAGTTTGACCGGGCGCACACATCCCTGATCATTGGTACAGTTGCCGGTTTCTGTGAATCGTTTAGCCAGAGAAGAGTACAAGGGGAGACAGCCGGAATCTTCACCTTTTGTAAGTTGTTATTTTCAATTTTCTACCTTTCGTCAAGTATGTCCGGGAGTGATGACACCAGGTCGGTTAGCGACTTGCAAGTGGCAGACACTGACCTGACCGTTACTGATCCCGAAATCTCGGTGAGCACCCCCTCCGTAGAGATTACTCGGGTTACTAGGTCTAGTCCCCCGGAAGTCAATCAGGAAGCGGGGGATCGGGCTGTAGAGGATGACGTCGAGACGGGTCAGGATGCTGAGGAGGAGGAGAACTTCTGTACTGACCCTCTCCCAGCCAAATATAGGAAAGACGCTCAACTTAGGAGTCTCCGGATCCCTGAAGGGGTTGAGGTTAGACACTACCCTCGGGACAAGGATTTTAGGATCGGGGAAGGTCTGAAGGACGGGGAGATATTGCTTTCCTCATTCCACCTGGCCATACTAAAGTTTCCCATTCATCCTTTCTTCCTCCTGACATTGGCCACTTTGGGTTTGGCCCCCCTTCAAGTCGGCCCCAATTTTTATAGGATCCTAGCCATGATCCTGTTCATTAATAGGGAATTGAACCTAGACTTAGGTTTGGCTGAGCTTCTTTTCTCTTATAAACTTCAAGAACAAAAGGATAATAGGGGTCGGTATAACCTGACTTCGTATGTCAAAAGGAAATTGTGTGACAACGTCCCGACATCCAACAAGGGATGGAAAGAGAGGATGATAATAGTGAGTGGTCAGTGGAGGCATCCCGATGCTATGAACATCCCCGTCAACCATGTATTCCAGCCAACCCGACTTCCTGAGTTTAAGAGTTTCCATACCCGAGCCTCTTGCCAATGCGAAATGTGCAATGATAAGTTGGGTACGCAAGTGATGGATTTCCTGAAAGCTCCTCGGGAGAAAAGGGGTGTCGGGTATATAAGGACTTGATTTGAACTGTTGCGTGCTAAAGTGTGGAGTCAGGATTTAATGGATAGCCAGAATTGCCTGACTGGATCTGTATTGCAGGAGTTTGCATCGGGAGAATCAGCTTCAAGGTCGCCTCGGGTTCTGTTGCGACTACGTCAGGGTCAAGGAGGTTGAAGTCCAAGTCATCAGGAACCAAGAAGCTCAAGAGAAAAATGTCTGGGGATCAACGAAAAAGGAAGGCGGTTAGCCTGCCCCAACTTTCGATCAAGAGGGCCAGAAGGGTTGATACTGGCTCTACATCCTTCATCTGTGGGGTTGATATCCCTCCAGTCTCTGAAAATCCCGATATACCGCCAGTTAGTGAGAATCCAACAAGCAATCAATCGGCAGGATCAACCGGAGGGCCTGCTGGCACGCCCTCCCCTCCTATTCCGGCAGAGCGTCATCCCGTCACACCCCCGCCTCCACCTACTGATGGCCCGCAAATTGGTGCCTCGGATGCGGCCGAGGTCGGGGATGGTCGTGCCCTGGTCCCGAGCTTGGGAGGTGTGAGTCTGAGTCCTCATCAGGCGGATCCTCCTTGGGCAGATCATTCAGTCAGACCCAGCTCTAGTAGAAGCGTTGCACTGGGTGTTCCTTTCTCAGTATCGGATGCCCGAGACTTAGGCTCTGATGACGAGGAACATGATCGATCCCGACCATCCAAGCTGAGTACTGCCATTTCTAAAAATGTCAGGAAACAGGATAATAGAGAGATCGAGAAAGCTGCTGAGAGTGGGAGACACGTTCCCCATGGCCCTCGATTCAGGCTGGATACTCGAAAGGGTCATCCATATCTGGGGGTGGCGGACAAGACGATCGATAACCCTGAAGCTCCGCGAGAGATGGCCCTGGGGGTGTGGACCCCGGCTGATAGGTTGGCCATGGGGCGGTACGATAGGATGAACCTGGCTCTGGACGGGCCCGAGCTTGCAATGAAGGTAATAATTTCTCTACACTCGTGTATTTGGCTTCTATTTCACCCCTGATCTTTTGTGCTAACATCCTTGCTTTCAGATGCTTCACGCTACACAGGCGTATAATTGCAAGCTTGAGGATGATGCCCGGGTCATTAACGCCCTGAATCGGGATGTTCAGGTCCACAAAGCTGGGTGTGTCAAGGCCTTGGAACAGCTCAAGAAGGCCAATGAGAAGATTCAGTCCTTGACATACCGGGCCGTCGCCGCAGAGGAAGGGCTCGCATCTGCCAAGGCGGCGACCTTAGAACTTGCAGCCGCCAAGGCAACGATTTCCGACCTTGAGGGTAAGGCTCGGGAGGCTTAACATATGGCTAATCGAGAAGTCCAGGCTCGGGAAGCCCTAACTCTTCAAGTGCAGGCCCTGACCGAATAAATTGAGAAGTTAAAGACTTCGGGGCAGCAGCTGCTTGAGGAGAAGGTCGAGGTTGAGAATGCACTAGGCGTGGAGAGATCTTGGGTAGAAATGTGTCATAAGGGTGGCAACCAGATGATCGCTCGTTTTGTGCTGACAAGCAAGTACCGTTACGAGCAGGGCTGGCGGGAATGCATAACTGAGCTTCAAAAGCCTGAGTGTGACCGATACATCCCGACCATAGAAGACCTTGATCTCAGCATAGGAGTGGGGCCTCTGTATGATGATCCCG
Source organism: Cornus suecica (assembly GCA_963922005.1). Lineage (NCBI taxonomy): Eukaryota > Viridiplantae > Streptophyta > Magnoliopsida > Cornales > Cornaceae > Cornus > Cornus suecica. The sequence goes on from OY998246.1 coordinate 5,825,650, forward strand.
AGGCGGAACCTGAGGACCTGGCATTTGGTGAGTTCCTTCAGGGTCCCTTGCCCGCTCCGCCTTGTCATTGTGGCCTGGATGATCCCCAAGCACAATCCCTCGAGAACCAAGCCTCAGGTGGCAATGAGGACCCTCCGGTGGAAGAATAGGGCTTTTCCTTTAGATTTTTGCTTTTTATTTTGTCTGCAACAACTTTATCAAAGCTTTATTGTATCAGCCTTGGCCACTGGGGCCCCTTTTAATATAAGTGAATTCACCTATTCAAACTTTGCCGGGAATATGCATGATCCAACGCTTCATTAATAAAAATTAGGATTTTGAATTGTAGCTTGGTAGGACTACTAATGCCATCAGACCATAATAGTCGGGCACCTTGGGTTCGCTGGTAAGTCTGTGAAGATCTCTCGAGCGCTTTGGGCCCGTGGAGAGATTCAACACTTAGGTTTGAAACTGATTTTTGTAAAACCCGACCACTGGTGGGTCTATGAAGATCTCTCGGGCGCTTTGGGCCCATGGAGAGGATTCAACACTTAGGTTTTGAGATAAAACCCGACCACTGGTGGGTCTGTGAAGATCTCTCGGGCACTTTGGGCCCATGGAGAGGATTCAACACTTAGGTTTTGAGATAAAACCCGACCACTGGTGGGTCTGTGAAGATCTCTCGGGCGCTTTGGGCCCATGGAGAGGATTCAACACTTAGGTTTTGAGATAAAACCCGACCACTGGTGGGTCTGTGAAGATCTCTCGGGCACTTTGGGCCCATAGAGAGGATTCAACACTTAGGTTTTGAGATAAAACCCGACCACTGGTGGGTCTGTGAAGATCTCTCGGGCACTTTGGGCCCATGGAGAGGATTCAACACTTAGGTTTTGAGATAAAACCCGACCACTGGTGGGTCTGTGAAGATCTCTCGGGCACTTTGGGCTCATGGAGAGATTCTACACTTAGGTTTTCAAATTTACATAATCATGGAGACGATTTAGGTATGCTTAGATATGATCGGGAAGAAATTTGAACTTCTATTGTAATCTTTCGGGCTCGAGTGGCCTTTCTTTACAGTAATTGAAATAGAGTATCCCTAGGGATAATACCTCTTGAGTCGGGATGCATTCTGTGTGTTAGGCTCCCTTCGATTATCAATGTTCCTGAGTAGTCGATAAGCACCACGCCAAACTACCTCAGTGACGGTGTAGGGTCCCTCCCATGGCTCTTGGAGTTTGCCCACGTGTCCGATTTTTCGTCTGACAACCATGTCGCCAACTTGGAATTCCCTCCTCTTTACTCTTTTATTGAAGTGATTCCTGACCCGTTGCTGGTAGGCTGCCAGCCTTATCCCGGCGATTTCTCTTTTTTCTTCCAGTAGGTCGCGCTCGTGAGACAAGCGTTGATTATTTGTTTTCTCATCCCAGGCCAGCGATCTCAGCGTTGGGACGGCATACTCCGTCGGGATTACGGCTTCCGCCCCATATGCCGTGGCAAAAGGTGTCTCACCGGTCGGTTGTCGGGGAGTGGTCCTATACGACCATAGTACCTCCGGCAACTTTTCCAACCATGCTCCTTTGGCCTTCTCGAGCTTCTTTGCGAGAGTATTGAAGATGGAACGATTGGTCCTTTCCGCCTGTCCATTGGCTTGCGGGTACCCCACAGAGGAGGTGTTTTGATTGATCCCATGCTGGGCCAGGAACGACCTGACCGGTTCGCAGTCCAGGTTGGTGCCATTGTCCATCATGATGGTCCGAGGCACCCCGAACCTGCAGATGATGTGATTCCATATGAACTTAACTACGTGGCTCCCTTTATGGAAGGATAAGCTTCGGCCTCAACCCATTTGGTGAAATAGTCGGTGGCGAGGAGTACATGGGTATTCTTCCTGATGGCTTTTGGAAGTGGTCCGACTATATCCATTCCCCATCTGGCAAAAGGGTGCGGAACGATTGTCGGGTTCAAGAATTCCGGGGGTTGCAGTATAGCGTCACTGTGCATCTGACAGGCTTTGCATCTGCGCACATATTCCTCCGAATCTCGGGACAGATAGGGCCAAAAATAACCCTGGGACAGGATTTTATGGGCAAGCGATTGGGCACCCGAATGATTTCCACAAGCTCCAGCATGTATCTCTTGCATTACTGTCTCTGCCTCGGAAGGAGTTACGCACCGCAGATACGGACCCGAGAAAGATTTTCTGTAGAGCTGGCCCTGGATGATCGAGTACCGGGCTGATTTCATTCTAATTTTCCTTGCCTCTGCCTTATCAGTCGGTATAGTCCCGAGACTTAGATAGTCGATTATAGGATCCATCCAGCTTGGTTCTCGGGGAACTAGACATATCAACCCATCGGGCTTTACGATGCTCGGTGCTGTGATGAAGTCGGTCAATACTACTCGAGTCATGTCCTCACCAGCGGCGGACGCCTGATTCGCCAAGTGATCGGCCGAGGTGTTTTCTTCCCGAGGGATTTGGCTGAATGTTAACTTTTGAAAACCTTCTGATTCCTTGAGCACCAGCGCTCTGTAAGATCCCATTTTCGGATCCCTTGTCTCGTATTCGCCGGTTATTTGCCTGACAATTAGCTGGGAGTCACTGTACACGGATAGGGATTGAATTTGAAGGCTCTTGGCTAATCTTAGTCCCGATATAATTGCCTCGTACTCTGCCTCATTGTTGGTGGCCGAGAATTGTAATTGCGTCGAGGCTTGTAGCTTAGTTCCGTTGGGAGTATGGATTTCCAGCCCGACGCCTGCTCCATTGGCACACACTGAACCGTCCATGAATAACTTCCACGTTACCAACTCATCGGGCTGATCGACCTCCTCGGTTTCCCCTTCCAAGAGGAAGTCGGCCACGACCTGTCCTTTGATCGAGACTCTGGGTACGTAAGTTATGTCATAAATTCCCAGTTCAATGGCCCATTTGGAAACTCTTCCGGAAAGATCGGGCTTTGCCAAAAGTACACGAATGGGAGTGGTAGTGGGGACAATGATATGATGAGCTTCGAAGTAATGCCTGAGCCGTCGTTTGGCATTGATCAGGGATAAGACCAACTTTTCCTGTTTGCTGTACCGTGTCTCGGGATCGGATAGTGCCTTACTGGTGTAGAAGATGGGCATCTGGAGGTTCCTGTCCTCTCTGATGAGTACGGCGCTAGTTAAAACTGATGATACTGCCAGATACAAGAGCAGGACATCATCGGGCTCGGGTGTTGCAAGAATGGGAGGCTTGAGCATGTACTCCTTTAATCGGGACAAGGCTTTAGTTTGCTCGGGTCCCCACACTTCTCCCTTCCTTGCCCTGATCGCCTGGAAGATGGGTCGGCAACGGTCGATCAGCCTTGCAATGAATCGGCTTAATGCCACGACCCTTCTGGTCAAGATTTGAACTTCTTTGTGTGTGGATGGCTCTTTTGTTTCGAGTAGAGCCTTTACTTGGGTCGGACTGGCTTGAATGCCCGACCGATCAACTATGTGTCCCAGAAACTGTCCCGATGACACCCCGAAGGAGCATTTTGTTGGATTGAGCTTCATCCCGTGTTTCCTCAGGGTATCAAACACCTTACGGAGATATCCCAAGTGGTCAGTCTTATTTCTGCTCTTGACGACCGTGTCGTCAATGTAAGCCTCGACCACTGTGCCTATCATCCCTTTAAATATCCTGTTCACCAGTCTTTGAAAGGTGGCTCTTGCATTTTTTAGTCCGAAAGGCATAACTCTAAAGCAATAGGTACCTGTTTCCGTAATGAATGAGGTCTTTTCCTCATCCCCTGGGTCCATCGGGATCTGGTTGTAACCCGAGTAGGCATCCAGGAAGGTTAACTTCTCGTAGCCTGCAGTAGCATCAACCATTTGATCTATTTTGGGCAGGGGGAAACTGTCTTTCGGGCAAGCTTTGTTTAAGTCGGTGAAGTCGACGCAGACTCGCCATTTCCCGTTCTTTTTCTGCACAACAACCACATTGGACAGCCACTCGGGATAATGGACCTCTCTGATGAATCCGGCTTCCAGCAACTTTGACACCTCGTCGGCTATGATTTGGTTCCTTTGGCCTCCCATTCGCCTTTGTTTTTGTCGAACGGGTCAAATATTTGGATCGACATGTAATGTGTGTTGGACTATGGAGGGATGCCGGGCATATCAGTATGCTCCCACGCGAAGACGTCATGATTGTCCTGTAAGAATGTTGTCAGTTCATTCAATTCACAAGTGGTGAGGCTTGTACCTGCGTAGGTGACCTTGTCGGGCATTACAGACACCGGCTGCAGAGGCTCTGCCACAATCGGGGGACTCGACTCCCCGTCCTGTAGTTGCTATTTGGACTCCAGATCATGATCGTCCTCTCGGGATCTCTTTCGATCGGGTTTGTCCTTCATTTCTTTGATGGTGACGGCGTAGCATTGCTTGGCCACCACTTGATCCCCTCTGATGTCGATTATGTCGTACCCATTTGGGCCGACGCACCTCATCATTTGGTGGAGAGTTGACGGTACCCCCTGCATTCTGTGTATCCATCCCCTTCCCATAAGAAGATTGTACGATGGCTTCACGTCCACCACCACGAAAGTTTCGGACAGAGTTCTCTGGGCCGCCGTCACAGGTAGCCTGACCTCCCCGAGAGGCTCGACTTGTTTTCCATCGAACCCGGCGATTGGGTTTCGGGAAGTCGCGATGTCACTCAGGTTGATTTCCAATTTATCAAAAGCCCATTTGGTCATGATGTTGGCGCTGCTTCCCGGGTCAACCATGACCCTCTTCACAAGACATCCCGAGACCATCAGAGTGATGACTAGTGGGTCCTCGTGCGGGACCTGGATGTCCCGTAGGTCCTCCTGGGAGAAGAGTATCTGAGATTGCCTCGTTCGGTGGTGGATTTCGTTTATCCCAGATATCCTGGAGATCTGATGTGCTCTTCTCATTTGCGTGCGTCTCGATCCTTCGCTGCTTTGTGGATCGGGACCCCCATGGATCATATTGATGATCCTGACCGGGTGAGCAGGACCCTGATTCCGTTGGTTATACTGTGCTGGTGGGTTGGCCCTTGGACCATCCCTCTGGATATAATCCTTCAGTTCCCCTCGGGCTATCATTCCTTCCACCTGGCGTCTCAGGTTTTGGCAATCGTTGGTCGTGTGGCCAAAATCACCATGAAGGGCGCAATGCTTGGATCTATCCCTTTGGTCAAGGGGTTGCCTGATTGGGGGAGGAGTTTGGAAGATTCCTCGAGCTTTGTTCTCCTGGAAAAGCTTGGCAAGCGTCAGTTTTAATGGAGTAATCTTCTCTTCAAGCTTTGCACGTCTATCGGGTTGAGGGGGAAACTGAGATGAAGAGTGGCTCGGGGGATTCGAGCGTTTGCGATTCATATCATGTCGGGATTTGTCTGACGCTTTATCCTTTGATTTCACTTCCACACTGACCAGAGCCACTCTCCTCTGTCGGGTTGCTTCTTCCTCTTCGATTCTCAAGTGGCCTTGCGCCCTGGAATTGAGTTCTCCTATTCCCGAGGGAGGTCGCTTCACAAGTGATTGGTGAAACTTGGTCCCCGGGATGAGAGCCATCCTGAAGGCCTCCACGGCAGAGTGATGGTCGCAGTTGTCGATGGAGGATGACTCGACGTTGAATCGGGACAGGAAGCTCTTGAGGGATTCGCCCTTTTCCTGAGTCATGGTGAAGAGGCTCGAGATGGTCTTCTTCTGTCTCTTATTCCCGAAATATTGCGCCACAAAGAGGTCGGACAATTGCTGCCAGCTGCCAATGGATCTCGGTGGTTGCTTTCTGAACCAGAGGAGCGGTGCATCGGTAAGACTTGTCGGGAATACTTTGCATAGCAAGGCTTCGTTCTCAGGGTACATCGTCATCTTCTGGTGGATCTGGTAGATATGCTCCTCGGGATCCTTCGTTCCATCGTAAGGAGTGAATCTGGGCATGACGAATTTCCTTGGGAAAGGTTCTCGGGTGATCTCCACACTAAAGGGCGACTGAACCGAGTCGGCAGAGGCTCTGAGGGCCTGGTCATCGGTGGATCTGGCTCTCAGATCATTCATGACTTTCTTCTGAAATTCTGCCATCATCTCCTAGAGCTTCTGCGACGTCAGAGGTTCATCGGTAACTGGAGTATCGCCAGTAGCCGGGGCCTTGCCTAGCCGGTGAGATGTTTCACCATGCTCCTCTCGTGGTTGGGTCTCACCATGGGTCTGTGATTGATCGGGAACTATCTGTGGGATAGTTGCCTGATTCAATCTTGCGAGGAGTTCCTCACTCCTCCTTTCTGCCGCCAGGCTCCTTGCCTCGGCGGCCTGGCTGCGTTTCTCCGCTTCCACCAGCTGCTGTAGGAGATTTTCAATCGATGGTGGGGCGCTCGGTTGTCCGGTGCCGGGAATCAGTGCTTCCGAATGGGATCTGGTTACCGGCATCGTTATATCTGGACAGTGAGGATGGTATGGAAGGTGTATCTGGGTTTCACTCAGCTTTTTTGGAGGTAGGAAGATGGTCAGTGATCTGACCTAATTTCCCACAGACGGCGCCATTGTGTAGATACAAAATTTGCACAACACAAAAAAGACCCCCTTCTCATTACTTTTCATTGAATTATATACATTTTCCCAATGGGCCTTTGGCCCATTAGGGCAACATTTTCAACATTACATGATATCTTACTTTACACGTCAGCTATGCAGATCCTATATCATGCCATTGCCTTGAGCTACAAGTATCTTCTAGAACCTCCGAGTTCCTTCCAAAAAAAGAAAATGCTCTTCGGGTCGGGGCAACCATAGATATGATGGTCGGGTCGTGCTACTTCCCGGACCATGGGGGTGATGTACCGATCGGTGTTAAGATGCGGGCACAATGGTCGGGTCATAATCTCGGGTCTTTCTTGACTTGATCAGGTCAGGATGGACTTTTCCATGGGTCGGGAAAAATCACATGTACAGAGACACATGAATTATTTGTTGCTCACAGATGGAGGTGAACCAGAGTATTTTGATGAAGCATGCAGTGCAGCAGATGCGAGCCAGTGGGAGCTTGCAATGGAAGATGAGATGAAGTCCCTTATTTCCAACAAGACATGGAAGCTAACTGAGCTGCCGGTAGGAAAGAAAGCTCTCCATAATAAATGGGTCTACAGAGTCAAAGAAGAACATGATGGTTCTAAGAGGTACAAGGCGAGACTTGTAGTAAAAGGCTTTCAGCAGAAAACAGGAATCGACTACACCGACGTATTTTCTCCGGTTGTGAAACTGACTACCATTCGTTCAGTTCTTAGCATTGTTGCATCAGAGGGTTTGCACCTAGAGCAGTTAGATGTCAAAACTGCTTTCCTCCATGGTGACCTAATGGAGGAGATTTATATGCAGCAACCGGAAGGTTTCTTAGAGAAAGGGAAAGAGAAACTTGTGTGTAAGTTGGAAAAGAACTTGTATGGTTTGAAACAAGCTCCAAGACAGTGGTACAAGAAATTTGATGGATTTATGCAGAGACATGGTTATATCAAGTGCAACGCTAACCATTGTTGCTACTTCAAGAGGTTTGACACGAGTTACATTATCCTCCTACTTTATGTTGATGACATGTTAGTAGTTGGATCTGATTTTGTGGAAATCAGTAAGTTGAAGAAGCAGTTGGCAAAAGAGTTCGAGATGAAGGACTTAGGCACAGCGAAGCAGATTCTTGGTATGAGAATCATTAGAGACAAACAGAAGGGAATTTTACAGTTGTCTCAGGCTGACTACGTTGAACGGTTTTTGAAGCGGTTCAACATGAGTGATGCTAAGTCAGTTAGCACACCTTTGGTTAGTCATTTTCGATTATCCAAAAAGCAGTCTCCCAAGTCAGAAGCAGAGAGGAACAACATGGCCAGTATTCCATACGCTTTAGCTATTGGTAGCTTGATGTATGCAATGGTTTGTATAAGACCAGATATTGCATATGCAGTGGGAGCAGTCAGCAAGTTCATGTCCAATCCAGGAAAGACTCATTGGGAAGCAGTGAAGTGGATATTGCGATATCTACGAGGTACCACAAACAGATGCCTTTATTTTGGAAAAGGTGAAGTGAATTTACATGGCTATGTAGATTCAGATTTTGCTGGTGAGATAGATCACAGAAGAAGCACTACTGGTTATGTCTTTACAGTAGGTACTACAGCAGTCAGTTGGATTTCACAGATACAGAGGATTGTAGCGTTATCTACTACAGAGGCTGAGTATGTAGCCATGACAGAGGCTAGCAAAGAGATGATTTGGTTACAGGGTTTATTGGCAGAGTTGGGATTCGAGCAAGGGAAGAGTGTTTTGCATAGTGATAGTCAGAGTGCTATACATCTGGCGAAAAATTCAGCATTTCATTCGAGAACCAAGCATATAGATCTTCGTTATCACTTTATCAGATCTCTATTAGAGGATGAAGTATTAACACTTAAGAAGATTCAAGAAAGCGAGAATGCGGCCGACATGTTGACCAAAGTGGTGACAACAGAGAAACTGAAGTTGTGCGCAACTTCAGTTGGTCTTCAAGCTTGAAGACAAAAATGAGGGCACCGAGCACTGATCATTGATGGAGTTGATTGATGAAGGCAAAGTCGTCAAGTGGGAGATTGTTATATATTGACATATATATATATAATATGACTACTTTGTTATATTAACTTGTCCCACATCGGAAGATTAGGAAACCCACCTCTATATCCTCACCTATAAATATAGAGCCTCTCCTATTGAATTATGTACATAGAAATAGAGAGAGAGTTAGGAATAATATACGTTTATATTATTCCGGTGATACAGACGTGAGTATACACAGTGTGTGTGTGTGTGTGATCTGCGAATCACCCCCTTGTAATCCTCTCAGTGATTTTTTAGTGAAACGGTGCTCTCCGTGGACGTAGGCTTATTTGGCTGAACCACGTATATATTCTTGTGTCGATTGTTTGGTGTGTTTGTGTGCGTTTTCTGATTTTCAGGTGTGCACGGCTTCGTACATAGGGTGTGCGAACCCTAACAAGTGGTATCAGAGCGTTTTCTGATCCTAACACAATTCATTTTAAGAATTATCTAATATTTGGGTTTTTTTTTCCTTAGGTGATAAGCAATAACAATGTCAAAGCAGAGGACTCAGGCCATTCTAAGATGCCTCTTCTTGTATACATATCTCCTGAGAAGCAGCCTTCCTATCCTCATCATTTCAAAGCCGGAGCTCTTAATGTTCTTGTATATATTTCTCTTTTTTCCCTCTTTAAACATGTGTCATATTATATATGTCTATGCACGTGTATATATATATCTATGAAAATCATATATTGATTACTAAATGTTGCATGGCAGCTGCGGGTATCTGGGATCATAAGCAATGCACCATACATATAGACATTAGATTGTGACATGTACTCCAATGATCCAAAATCGGCTCGTCAAGCCATGTGTTTCCATCTTGATCCCAAGCTCTCTCCATCACTAGCCTTTGTTCAGTTCCCTCAAAGATTTCACAATGTTAGTGAGAATGACATCTACGATGGCGGGTTAAAATCCACATTCATGGTAATCTTGATTAATTAGTATATCTACGATGGCGGGTTAAAATCCACATTTTTTTATTTTTTTTGAATGGAGAAATGTTGCATATGTTACAGTACTCTCATAGTTTTGTGTTAAATGTTTCAGATAATGTGGCCAGGTTGGGATGGGCGTAGGGGATCAGGACTTTGTGGTACATGCTTTTACATGAAAAGAAAGGCATTATATGGAAATGATTTATATAATGGTAAGTAAGTTTTGTACTACATGGAATTGAAACCAAACCTTCTACATTACATTTCCCTTTGTTCTGATTCTATTATTGTTTATGCAGGTGTCGATATCGCTCACCTAAGACGATCTTTGGGTACTTCAAATGAATTCATTGCGAAACTCGAAAAGAGTTACAAGCATGTACTCATCAACGACAAAGATCTATCGAACACATTGGTTAAACATGCCCAATTTTTAGCCTCTTGCACATATGAGAAAGAAACACAATGGGGTCAACAGGCAAGCACTATTTAGACTAAATTTTTTGATATCCCTGAACACTAACGCGATGTGCTTTTCACTAAAATAGAAGTAATGCTTTTGTTATAGAGTGCTATGAGTAAAAACAGAAGCATGTTTGGCGCAGGTGCTATGCTATAATTTTTTATTATTATTTAAATTTTACAATACCCAAATATCCAAAAGCACAAAAATATGACTTTCAAAAATTGTGCTTTTGTTACGGAATATTTCGCTATTGTTCAAAGTATTGCACCCGCGCCAAACATGCTTCTGCTGTCAAATAGTGGTACTGTAGCATTCCGAAGCAGAAACTACTTAACTGCAGCACATACCAAATAGACCCTAAGTTACGTTGATTAAGAAATTTAACGTGTTGCGATGATCGTCTTGGCTCATGGTAGATTGGTTTCTTGTACAATTCTGTGGTGGAAGACTACTTCACGGGGTTCATATTGCACTGTAGAGGGTGGACTTCCGTCTATTGCAATCCGTCTAGGCCAGCATTTTTGGGCAGCGCCACAACGAATTTGAACGACACATTAGTTCAGGGCGTAAGATGGATGTCCGGGTTGCTAGAAGTTGCACTATCAAGGTTTTGCCCCCTTATCTATGGACTATCGAAAATTTCGATTCCCCAGAGCATGTGCTACGGTTTCCTTGCACTTTTGCCCCTCTATTGCATCCCCCTTTGGTGTTTCGCTACTATACCACAATTGTGTCTCTTGAATGGCATCGCAGTATACCCTAAGGTATATATACGCTCTCTCTTTTTGTGGGCGTTCTTATTAAATGTACTTCATTCGTCCCATAGTAATAGTCTACTTTTTCAACTTTAGTTGTTCCAAAATAATAGAACTCCTTTTTATTGTTCTCAAAAAACTATTTTCTGTCATCAGAATTCTCGAGAACAGTTTTCGAGATACAAACCAAACAGATCCTAATTTTTTCTAAGAATGTGTACTAAAAGTACTTCACACTTGTAGGTTTCAAGTTCGTGGTTCATTATATTGGCGCTCATTTTCCTGTCCTCCCACATGAAACTTTTCTGGGATTACTTCGTCATAGGAGGATCAATAAAGACTTGTTGGACCGATTGGCGTATGTGGATGATAAGATCTGTTTCATTGTATTTATATGGAAGTTTGGATGCTATAATGAAGTTAATTGGTGTGAGAGAGGCTAGTTTCACCGCGACGAACAAAGTTAATAGTGATGAACAAGTTAAATTCTATCAAATGGGGATATTCGATTTTCGAACACCAGCTATGTTTTTGGCGCCAATGGTGACATTAGTAGTTCTCAACGTGGTTTCTTTCACCGGAGGAATAGCTAGAGCAGTCTTTGAAGGAGGATGTGATAAGAAATTCGCACAAATTTTTCTCTCATTTTTCATCTTAGTCGTGAATTACCCGATAATCGAAGCGATGATTTGGAGGAAGGACAAGGGGTGCATTCCCTTATCGGTCACATTATTGTCTGTCGCATTTTGTTTTTTCTTCTTGTTTTTCGGTACGATTGTTCTTGTGTACGTGTGATAAATTAAAGTTCAGATGGTGTAGTGTTTCAGTGCTAAAATTGGCTGAGAAAACATATCATTTTATTTGATAATTCTTGTTATCCTTGAATATTTTTTTGATATTGCCCTTCTTGATCGAAGGAACGATACCGAAGCTTATATAAATTCATGCCCACCCGACCGAATAGTAAAGAATAATAATTATTAAAGAGTAAATATCACCTAGATCCCTGATGTTTGACCCTTTGTATCTTTTAATTAATTGACCGTCAGTGGACCAATGAATTCTGCTCGCGTAAGTCTAGATAAGTCATTTTGCCCTTAAACACTACAACAAATATTGTCTTTAACAACAATTTTAATTGCTACTATAAGTCAAAAAATTATTGCCATAACTTCTTAGCAACATTTACATGTTAATTGTTGCCACAACCAGTGTCGCTATTTTATAACAACAATTTTAAGTGCTGCAATAAAAGATAATACTTATCTGTTGCACTTAAAATTGCTGCAATAAATGGCAACAATAATAGCAACTATGAGCTCTAGTAAATCATTCACGAAGAAAAATGAAGATTTTTTAATAACCATCAATTCAATTCATTTATAAATCAAATTTAATAACAAAATTATTTATTTAATTAATTCAACAAAAGATTGATGATTGAAGAAAATAATATAAATACAATGATACAAAAAGAAAATCAAGGTTTTGATTCCACCACTAATCATCAAAAATCCGATTTTCAATTGTAAACTCATTAAATATCCAATTAATTTCCACACATCTAAATAATAATTATTATTAAGTTCATAGATGGTCTATCCTTGTTAGGGCATATGTTTAATTCAATATTTTATTATCCTGACAAAAAATAACAAATAAATCATTGAAGGAATAAATAAATCACAATTATTTATCCGTGGTCAGGCATAAACAACTATAATTTATTATCTTCTTCTTAAATCGCCAAGTAAATTACAAGTTCATGGTCAGACACAAGTAACCTATATGCTATGAATGAAATACTTTCAATTTTAGTTTCGGTTAAGGCACATAAAATCGAAAGCATAACATACATGTAATAATAAGAAGGAGAAATTATTAACCAAAATACTCAACAATGTAAACAATTGAAAACCATAAAGTTGAACATGACTAGGGTTTCCTCTCGGCCTTGGCCGAGCGAATTAACTATACATGAAAATTAAAACAAGAACGACCAAACCTGAAATCATAAGTGGAAAACGTCTTGGATTTCTTCGTTGATCGCACAAGTCTTCCCCTTTTGTTCCTTGGTCGTCGATGATCCCTGAGTGCATCCACATATGTCCTATTTATAGAGGTCCTTTAGGTTTTCTGCTAGGAAAGTAAATAAGAGAATAAAAATTCCTATATTTCTTTTCCTAATTTTTGATATTTTGCAGCCCACTTCTAACCAATTTGAAGAGTGATTTGGAATATTTTCGTGAGATACACTTTTCTTGTAAATCAAGTCTTCTTTCTACAGCCGCTGATTTCACCTCATTCTGATATTTCCTTCACAACTTATGATTTATTTACCAAAGCTGGTCCTGATTTTCGCGCAAGAAAAGGTGACAGATTTTGGAATGCTATTTTCACCCTCTAAACATCAGAATTATAATTTACGTGTGAAATACCAATATTTTTTAAATTGAATAAGATTTCTAGAAACATAATTGGTACTTAGGCCAGCAGCAGCTAATCTTCAAAGCAGAGGCAGAAAATTGACATAGCAACTGGATGAATAAGATTTGAAGTGTTTCAATTTCCATCAATTTGCTGCTATGCAACATCATGCAGCTAGTTGGAGTTCTCTTCATTCAAATATTCCATCTCTTCTTTGCAAACTTCATAGACATATAGGCTTTTGTGAAGGAACATTTGAGCTTATTGTAAATTGCTCATCTACTAGTGACAGGGTACATATTGCCCCTCTACTAGTGACAGGGTACATATTGCCCCTCTTGCAGTGTAATCACATAAATCAGACAAAACTCACACACACACACATATATATATATATTATAGTCACATATATAGACACGAAGTAATTTGTTATTTCCTATTTAAAAGAAATCTCATTTGTCTTGGCAGACGCTGCTGATTACTGTCCTGGAAAGGGAAAAATATGATTAGAAATGACAAGGTTGTCTTGAGCACTTTGTGTTGGGCCTAAACATTAGGCTAAGAGGTTAGATCTGGTTCAATAAAACCCAGTCCATTAATTTCACTGTATTCAGTATATATGAGCTCCCAAAATGAAAATTCCATAATTTCCATTAAAATAATAATAATGATAAATAATAAACAAAGAAACTCTTTCGCTGAAAAGAAAAGAAAAAAAAAAAACGGTTCTCAACAAAACCAAAAAAAAAAATTCTTTATTACTCCGCTTTTAATTATACTCTTACCCAAGTTTTCTAATTTTAGTTTTCATAGTATGGCAAGTTCCATGTAGATTACTTCTCAATACATGTCTTCTTTACTAGTAGCTAGTTTTGTTTTGTGTGGCTGAGGGCATGATAACTTGACATCGTCCTCACCTTTCTTCGGCTTATAAAAAAAAAAGATTGTCACTAAACAAGGAAAGTCGGTTTGGTTTATCTGGAAATAGTATACAAAAACTCACAAAACAGGAAAATGTTATAATGAAATAATAAAAATTGAAATTTTATTTTGTATAGTTTTTTGAAAATTGAAATTAAATATTTACTTTGTGTAAATTTTTTTCAATTTCAGTATTCCAAAAAAAATAAATTAAAATTACAGACTTTTGCCATTAATAAAAAAAAATGAGTTTTTTATGAACATGTAAAAATAGAACTAAGCGAAACGCCAATATTGTTAGCTAGGTTTGTACATCATGGCCATGGAATTTGTGAAGTGGCAAACTTGATCAAGAAAACCTGAATCGCTCCAATCAAGAAGTTTACAGTGACTCATAGTATAAACAACGATAAATTCATCTCTCACTCTCAAAAACTACACAGAATTAGAGACAAACAACTGTGCACTTTGTTGATAGTTTCTATGTGTTCCTATAACATCAATTTAATTTAATTACATTTATTAGATTTTATTTCAACTAGAAATAATTTTGTTCCAATTCAGACAAGACACCAACCATACAATCAGTAAAAAATTGATTCGCATCTTTTTAATATCATTAGCAAACTACAAAGAATGTATATAACATGTTTAGTAATTATTTAATTAATTTTTATCTTAACAACTTAAAAGCATTAATTAATTCATTCATAATAAGTATTTTGTGTAAATTTATCCAAGTTTGAATGGAGATTTGCCATAAAACTAGTAACAATTATTTCAAAATCTATATTTAAGACAAAAATACATTAAGAGTATGTTTGGTAGAAGAAGTTAGTCCCAAATATATGATTTTGGGCTAAAATTCGTGGCCAACCCATGTTTGATAATCTTAGTGTTGGTGCAACAGTGTCAAATATTTGGTACCAAATGCCCCATTTTTCACACCATCTCAATAGATAGTTTTGTATGGTTTGGTTTTGTTTTCTCACACCAAAACCATTCTTTAACCCAAACCAATTCAATTTGGTGTACCATTGTTTAACCAAAACCAATTCATTTATAATATTATATATATATAAGTTCTAAAAATAAAATATTTATGAAAAAATAAAATATTTCGTAAAAAATAAAATATTTTGAGAAAACAAATATTTCTGGAAAAAATAAAATATAATAAAAATATAATTATTATTTTTTAAAAAATATACAAATTATTTGTATTTTTATTAAAATCTTTTATTTTTTCAAAATATTTTATTTTTTTGAAATATCTTATATAAAATATTTTATCTATAAATATTTCGAAAAAATAAAATATTTATGAAAAATTAAATATTTTGAAAAAAATTAAATATTTATATATTTTATTTTTTAAAACATATATATTTACAAAATGTTATTTTAAATAAATAAAATGTCAAACTATTTCAAGTTACCAAATATGATTGGTTTCAGAATTTCAACCCATATACCAACTCTACCAAACATGGTTTGGTTTTTCAGCTTTACTTTTTCTTACATCAAAACTATCTACACCAAATATGATTTCAGTTTATAATAAAACCACATCAAACCCAATCCAAACCAAAACTAAAAACCAACACCGTATCGCACCAGTTGCCAAACAGGCACTTGGTAAAATTGAATAAGAAATGGTATTTTGGTCATTTATAAATTTTTTTGAAAATAATGAAACATTTTGTAACAAAATGGGATAGTTTAAAAAGTTTAGTTGCACAAATTACAGTGGGATTTCTTGAGGGAGAGAGTAAAGTTCGGGTGTCGGCAACCTCCATCCTTGCTCAGCTCGCATATATTTCCAAAAAACTAATTAAAAATGGGTGAAAGACACAAAACCCCCCTACATTATCAGGAATGTGCAAATAACCCACCTATAGTTTAATTTGTGCAATTAAGTCCCTATAGTTTGGAAAAAATGTGCACAAAGACCCCCTGCAACATTGTTCAGGGAACTTTTCCGGCAAAAAAAAAGACATGTGCGTTTCACATGCTGTTTAGTTTTATAAATACCCAAAATGCCCTTGTATTGTTACCAAAATGCCCTTCATTTAAATTATATATGTGTATATGGTTTTAATATACACATATATAATTTCCTGAAGCCAGACACCACCATCACTTTCTCTCTCTAGAAAACCTATTTGGGTTTCTGCTGAATTTCTTGAATTTGTTTCCATTTATAAGGTTCCTTTTTTTCCTTTCTTTACTTTAATTTGCTGAATTTCAAAATAATGTCGGTAAATAAATGGTTAATTAAGAAAAAATATAGCAATTGGCCCAAGGGAAAGAGAAAATAGAAAAAGGAAAAGGAAAAAAAAAAAGAAAAAAAAGTGAGGATGGGGCTATACCTATTATGAAAATTTATGCTGACTTTTGTGATAATTGTTTTACAAAATAAAAAAGTTTGATCACTATTTAGCAGAGAAATAAGAGTATAAAATGAACGTCTCGATTTTGTAAGAGATGGGGGAAGAGTAGAACAGAGAATTCGTTGAATCAAATCCCATCAATTTATCTTCAAAGCTGCAATACCAAAACAACAAGAACAACAAATAAACAGATATGGTAGTCTCGCGCGCCGACCGCAAATAGGTCCTCACCGACCTCGACTCCTTAAACGGCACTGTTCTCAACGGTTCCGACCTCCGTCCGATGTCAGCTCCTGCGACACCATCAAGATCGGCAAGTACACTTCAATTGAGTTCGAAATCGAATTCGGAGGCCAAGAGTAGGCTGCGGCGGAACCCTAGGAGGTGATAGGAAAAGACGAGTTTGGATTCGGTGGGGGAAAAGAGTGAGTTAGGGTTTGGAGGTGGTGAGGAATTGGGGAATATGATTCCAATTCTTAATTGTTAGTGTATGTTAGATTTGAAAACCCATATGATTCTATTTGGTCAATCTATATATATAGATGTGAATATATGTATATATAAATGTATTAATATATATCTAGAATGAATGTCTAAATATACAAAACTGTACCATTTTGTATATATGGCCTTTTTCGTCATTTCATATTTATTCCATTCATTATATTTAATTAAAAAATAAAATAATAAAGGTATAATAGTAAAAGCACAAGTCCGTCACCGGAAAATGACTTAAAAGGATCAAAATGCACGTTTTATAAAGTATGAGAGTATTTTAAAACCTATGGAGGATTATTTATACATTCTTTATAGTGCAGGGGTTTTGTGCCTTTCACCCAATTAAAAATGTAGCAGCCTCTCCATCCTTGCTTAGCAAGCAACGAAAAAGTTAAAATTTCAATTCAAAAAGTAATGGTACCTCCAAGTCGTGTTGCAATTGTACTCCTCTAAGTACGTGTCTCTTTCTCTACAATATGTGTCCTATATAAATCTTATCCTTGTATTGCAAAACACATATCACATATCCAACAACAAAACCAAAAAAAAAAATGGAGTCTCAGCCTCTCCACCATTGCACTGTCCACAAGTCATTAGCCATTATCAATCGCTCACATGCCATCTTTCACTCCATAGCTATAACAACCCTAATTTACTACAGACTCTCCTCATTTCTAAACCCTAAAACCACCCAAACCCTACCCACCTTCCCATGGCTTCTCATCTTCTCTTCAGAGCTGCTTCTTTCCTTCCTTTGGCTCCTCAGACAACCCTATCAATGGCGGCCTGTGACCAGAACACCCTTCCCGGAAAATTTGCCGGGAGACGAAGAACTTCCGGCTATAGATGTGTTTATATGCACTGCGGACCCCAAGAAGGAGCCACCTGTGGAGGTCATGAACACGGTTATATCGGCCATGGCTCTCGACTACCCACCGGACAAGCTTAGTGTGTATCTGTCTGATGATGGTGGCTCTTCACTCACTTTGTATGCCATGAAGGAGGCTTGGAGTTTTGCGACGTTGTGGTTACCGTTTTGCAGGAGGTATGGAGCCAAGACTAGGTGCCCGGAGGCTTATTTTTCATCAGTAGGTGATGATGGTCATGGCGGTGATATGGAGTTTGCTAAAGATAGAGAGGAGATTGAGGTTTGTTCATTGATGAACTATATATATACATATATTTGCATTTTGTACTTGTATGTAGGGTTGCAAATGAATCGAACCAAGCCAAGATTTGCAATGTTCAAACTCGGTTCATTCACTAAACAAGCTTAAAAATTATGCCCAAACTCGGTTCATTTATGAAATGAACGAGCCAAACCGAATGCTAGTTTTAGCGAGTCGAGTTCGAGTCTGCTCATGAATAACTCAGTTTAGTTACAATATATATTTATTTCACCAATAATTGCCTAAATTGAGTTCTTCCATGTTTGTTTGTTACATATTTTCATTTTTTTGAACACCATATTTATTTGGAGGTTGTTTTTTTCTTTTCTTCATATTTTTTCCCACTAGTACAAGAAATTTTGAAATAATTTCAATGAAATGATCGCATATGTCCTATAATTTTACTTAGACGAGCATGTTTACGAGATTAGAGAGCTGAACTCAGCAATGTTTAAGCTCGACTCATTTATATAACAAGCCTAAAAAATGTGCACAAACTCGGTTCATTTGCTAGACAAACGAACACGAGTTGATCTCTTAACGAGTCAAACCCATGCTTATTTACGAACAATACGGTTTATTTGCAGCCCTACTTGTATGATTTCGTAAGAATTTACTCTTGATATATACAATTGTGCCATCATTTCATACCATTATTAGAGTCTAGCTCTACAAAAAATAAAGGTTCTACTTGAGGTCACCGACGCCATTAAAAGGAGTAGAAAATTTTCTTATAACATTTAGCGGCGATTGTAAATTGACATATGAAGTTCTACATTTTGAGTATAATGATACTAAAACCTATTATTATACCTTAAACTTCTAGATAGAAAATTAATTTTTTTGTGCTATAGTGATGAGACAATTTATTTAGCCAATAAATCATTGCCACTATAGACATATATTTTGTTCGTAGTGTAGGTAGATTTGATTAGCAATCGTTGTTCGATTTATTTATTTTTTTTAATTTAAATTTGTGTGTGTGTGGAGTTGACACCTACGAACAGAACTTTAAGTTTGTAAAAATCTTAGTATTATACGTATTTCAAACTTGTAAGATATTTTTTTGAATATTTAAAAGCGACAAATGTTTAGCTGTATACCTTGTTAAAAAGTTTCCGATAGCGACTAACACAATAATCAAGGATTTTTTTGCCATTTTCAATTGTTTAGTTCATGGATATTTTGCCGAATTACTTAGTAGACTCTCATAACCAATTGTGAATATTATCATTTTTTTCTCCGAATTTTTTTTGTTTTTATTTCTCTTTCTGTTCCCTCTTCTTCAATTTTTTACTTTTTCTTTTTCTTTATAACACTAATGTTGATTACCCAAAAAAAACTGACCGGAGTAACAAAAATTTATTGACAAACTAAAATTATATATCATTATTGTATAAATTTTTTTTTATTCAAGAGATTTAGGATATAAAATTAATTTTTATTACAGCTACTAAAATTTATTACTCATTTTAGTCACGGTTGCAATTGTCATTAAACTTTTTATTTTATTTAGTATCAGTAAATTTTGGATGCACCGACCATACCAGTCAAAGTTTAATTCATGACAACACATAACGTACAATACTACCTTTGTCCTTTTCTAATCTGAATGAAAAACACATGCATTTTTCCTTTTGTTTTGTTTTTGTGGGGGATAAATACAATACTAAGTCCTTCGGTTCAGTAAAAAGTTAACGGACCAAATTTGATCACACAAGATCGAATTCCACCGATCAAACACCATATTCATACTGATTCGTTGAATTTTTACTGGACCAAAATTCATTAAGAGTGGAAAAGGACCGAAGCCGAATTATTCAGAAACATATTATTCCAACTTTTTATTTAATTTATTTTTAAACACAATTTTTTTTTTTTTGAAAGGTTACAGATTATATATATGGGGCCATATAAGTCACTAGTACAAACTTAGTTCTATAAGCGGGACCGAGTATTGGCAGTTCATAATTAGCCCTAGTTCAACTTTAGCAGCACAAATTAATATATTAACAATCATGATGATGTGTTTTTGTGCTAGCTTTGTAATAATATTTCTTGTATAATGAGATTTTGAACTAAATAAAAAGGACAAATATGTATATATTATATACAGATGAAGTATGTGGAGTTCAAGCAACGCCTGAGAGTAGCTGGACAGAACGTTGCCGATAATAGTAAGACTCACCCAGCAATGATTGAGGTAATCAGCTTTTCTTTTTTTTAATTTTTTGGTACTGTAGTGTATCCTATATTAAGTCCATTAAGTAATATTATTCTTGGTCATTTCTAAGTGATGCATATATATATATATATATATATATATATATATTGTGCTACAAGCCTCTGACTGTATGGTGAATTGAGAAAAGGGAGTTTGGTTGCTATTGTTGTGAGGAGACCTGCAGTTGATGAATATTTCCTGGGTACGAAAGTTCAAAACAAAAGAAAAAAAACAATTTGTTTTTGTTTTTGTTTTTTGTATTTTTATGACCAAGTTGTCCTGCTTCCAACTAATATAGAGGACCCATGTCTCATGCAAGGATTTTGTATCCCGATTGTATATGGCTAGTGAGAAAAATTATAGCACTGTAACAATATGTGAGTTCGTGACGACTTATAATGGAGTAACAATGTATTGTAGTTGTTATAGAAGCAATTTGAAATTGTTGGAAAATTGAGGTAAATCTATTCGTAATGAAATACAATCTAAATGTAGTTGTTATAGAGGCAATGTGAAATTTTTGGATGAATGAGGTAAATTACTATATAAACGATGTAAAGATCACCATATGGCACGTACCTTGTGGAACTACAAAATGATTGACACTTATTACCCGATGAGATCTGATCTATCATATATACCCTCATAAGGAGTTACTGGACCGGTTTTATTGCAAACTGATATTCCATTTTTATATAGGTTGCATAGAATGTGGCAATGTCAAAATGATATTCAATTCATTTTAAGAATTATCTAATATTTGGGTTTTTTTTTTCTTAGGTGATAAGCAATAACAATGTCAAAGCAGAGGACTCAGGCCATTCTAAGATGCCTCTTCTGGTATACATATCTCGTGAGAAGCAGCCTTCCCATCCTCATCATTTCAAAGCCGGAGCTCTTAATGTTCTTGTATATATTTCTCTTTTTTCCCTCTTTAAACATGTGTCATATTATATATGTCTATGCACGTGTATATATATATCTATGAAAATCATATATTGATTACTAAATGTTGCATGGCAGCTGCGGGTATCTGGGATCATAAGCAATGCACCATACATATTGACATTAGATTGTGACATGTACTCCAATGATCCAAAATCGGCTCGTCAAGCCATGTGTTTCCATCTTGATCCCAAGCTCTCTCCATCACTAGCCTTTGTTCAGTTCCCTCAAAGATTTCACAATGTCAGTGAGAATGACATCTATGATGGCGGGTTAAAATCCACATTCATGGTAATCTTGATTAATTAGTATATCTACGATGGCGGGTTAAAATCCACATTTTTTTATTTTTTTTGAATGGAGAAATGTTGCATATGTTACAGTACTCTCATAGTTTTGTGTTAAATGTTTCAGATAATGTGGCCAGGTTGGGATGGGCGTAGGGGATCAGGACTTTGTGGTACATGCTTTTACATGAAAAGAAAGGCATTATATGAAAATGATATATATAATGGTAAGTAAGTTTTGTACTACATGGAATTGAAACCAAACCTTCTACATTACATTTCCCTCTGTTCTGATTCTATTATTGTTTATGCAGGTGTCGATATCGCTCACCTAAGACGATCTTTTGGTACTTCAAATGAATTCATTGCGAAACTCGGAAAGAGTTACAAGCATGTACTCATCAACGACAAAGATCTATCGAACACATTGGTTAAACATGCCCAATTTTTAGCCTCTTGCACATATGAGAAAGAAACACAATGGGGTCAACAGGCAAGCACTATTTAGACTAAATTTTTTGATATCCCTGAACACTAACGCGATGTGCTTTTCACTAAAATAGAAGTAATGCTTTTGTTATAGAGTGCTATGAGTAAAAACAGAAGCATGTTTGACACAGGTGCTATGCTATAATTTTTTATTATTATTTAAATTTTACAATACCCAAATATCCAAAAGCACAAAAATATGACTTTCAAAAATTGTGCTTTTGTTACGGAATATTTCGCTATTGTTCAAAGTATTGCACCCGCGCCAAACATGCTTCTGCTGTCAAATAGTGGTACTGTAGCATTCCGAAGCAGAAACTACTTAACTGCAGCACATACCAAATAGACCCTAAGTTACGTTGATTAAGAAATTTAACGTGTTGCGATGATCGTCTTGGCTCATGGTAGATTGGTTTCTTGTACAATTCTGTGGTGGAAGACTACTTCACGGGGTTCATATTGCACTGTAGAGGGTGGACTTCCGTCTATTGCAATCCGTCTAGGCCAGCATTTTTGGGCAGCGCCACAACGAATTTGAACGACACATTAGTTCAGGGCGTAAGATGGATGTCCGGGTTGCTAGAAGTTGCACTATCAAGGTTTTGCCCCCTTATCTATGGACTATCGAAAATGTCGATTCCCCAGAGCATGTGCTACGGTTTCCTTGCACTTTTGCCCCTCTATTGCATCCCCCTTTGGTGTTTCGCTACTATACCACAATTGTGTCTCTTGAATGGCATCGCAGTATACCCTAAGGTATATATACGCTCTCTCTTTTTGCGGGCGTTCTTATTAAATGTACTTCATTCGTCCCATAGTAATAGTCTACTTTTTCAACTTTAGTTGTCCCAAAATAATAGAACTTCTTTTTATTGTTCTAAAAAAATTATTTTATATTATCAGAATTCTCGAGAACAGTTTTCGAGATCCAAACCAAACATACCCTAATTTTTTCTAAGAATGTGTACTAAAAGTACTTCACACTTGCAGGTTTCAAGTTCGTGGTTCATTATATTGGCGCTCATTTTCCTGTCCTCCCACATGAAACTTTTCTGGGATTACTTTGTCATAGGAGGATCAATAAAGACTTGTTGGACCGAATGGCGTATGTGGATGATGAGATCTGTTTCATCGTATTTATATGGAAGTTTGGATGCTATAATGAAGTTAATTGGTGTGAGAGAGGCTAGTTTCACCGCGACGAACAAAGTTAATAGTGATGAACAAGTTAAATTCTATCAAATGGGGATATTCGATTTTCGAACACCAGCTATGTTTTTGGCGCCAATGGTGACATTAGTAGTTCTCAACTTGGTTTCTTTCACCGGAGGAATAGCTAGAGCAGTCTTTGAAGGAGGATGTGATGAGAAATTCGCACAAATTTTTCTCTCATTTTTCATCTTAGTCGTGAATTACCCGATAATCGAAGCGATGATTTGGAGGAAGGACAAGGGGTGCATTCCCTTATCGGTCACATTATTGTCTGTCGCATTTTGTTTTTTCTTCTTGTTTTTCGGTACGATTGTTCTTGTGTACGTGTGATAAATTAAAGTTTAGATGGTGTAGTGTTTCAGTGCTAAAATTGGCTGAGAAAACATATCATTTTATTTGATAATGGGTGAAAGGCACAAAACCCCTCTACACTATCAGGAATGTGCAAATAACACCCCTATAGTTCAATTTGTGCAATTAAGTCCCTATAGTTTGGCAAAAATGTGCACAAAGACCGCCTGTGACACTGTTCAGGGAACTTTTCCGGCAAAAAAAAAGGCATGTGCGTTTCACATGCTGTTTAGTTTTATAAATACCCAAAATGCTCTTGTATTGTTACCAAAATGCCCTTCATTTAAATTATATATGTGTATATGATTTTAATACTAATGTACACAATAAACATTTCACTCTCTCTCCTCATTTTTCTATCAAATCTATAGCAAATGGATTCACCCTCTCCATCTCTCACTCTCGGCAATCCCGTATCTCTCTCTCTCTCTGGAATGAATGTCTACCTTCCATTAAACTCTTCTTTGCACTAATTTAATAATAGTGTTTCAAAACACACAGAACCAACACACATTCACATACCTACATGTGACTACATTTTGTCAGAAATTTCAGTATGCAATCTTAACCAAAAATGAAAAGCCCATTAAAAGAAGTCAAATTTCATTCCTTGTTCTTTTCTCTACCATAAACCCAATATCAATAATCAATTTTTATAATATCTACCAAAACAATCAAACACATTAATATCAAATATATATATATAGATCACTATACCCAAATTAATCTGTCTCTTTGTTCTATGCCTCTGACACCTATCCACAAGCGCTTTCCTCTCCGCATTCGTCAACGCCTCCCCAAGAACTCTCTCTCTCATCGCCTTCCTCTTCTCCTCCAGCTTCGGATCCTCCTTCCCCTCCTCCACCGACCCCACCTTCAGATTCACCGCCGGAGCACAAACCCCGGTCCACCCGGTCCAGTCCGAACGGAGAGTACTTTGGCTCACGGAGCCCAATCGGCCTCACAGCTGGATTGCTCTCCGTGTAGCTGAACCGAAAATCGAACGGCAGGTTGTACCGGACCGACTTCTGGCCCGCGCGGTCGAGCGACGACGGCGGCCGATACGGCGGTTTCTGCTTCTTCTCGTTCTTGGGTTCGATATATACCGTTTTGTATATATGGCCTTTTTCGTCATTTCATATTTACCCTATTCATTATATTTAATTAAAAAATAAAACAATAAAGGTATAATAGTAAAAACACAATTCCGTCACCGGAAAATGGCTTGGAGGGGTCAAAATGCACTTTTTATAAAGTATGGGGTATTTTAAAACTTATTTGCACATTCTTGATAGTGTAGGGGAATCTTGTGACTTTCACCCATTTGATAATTCTTGTTATCCTTGAATACTTTTTTGAAATAAATTGATATTGTATAAGCATGTTTTGCTGGCTCTGGGATATAGCCTTTCTTGATAGAAGGAACATTTGACCGTTGTTAACAATACTGATTACTTCTTATTAGGGACACAGAAAGCTTATTATTCGACCATTTTATTTATAAAATGCATTGCATGCCCAACAAATTCCGCCCCCGCCCCCACCCCCCGCGTAAAGCAATTTTAATTATTGAGCAACATTTACATGCTAATTGTTGCCACAATCAATGTCGTTATTTTATAACAGTAATTTTAAGTGCTGCAATAAAAGATAACACTTATCTGTAACACTTAAAATTGCTGCAATAAATGGCAACAATAATAACAACTATGAGCTCTAGTAAGTCATTCACGAAGAAAAAAGAAGATTTTTTAATCACCATCAATTCAATTCATTTATAAATCAAATTTAATAACAAAATTAACTCTTGCCACAACACACCAAAATAAGAAAATATGAATTACATTATTATAAGATCCAAGATAGAGTGTTATTATGTCTTAATAATGAGGAAAACAACAATGTCTAGAATCCTTGGAATTCATAGCAAATCATTACAACGAAAAATCCTCGACTCCATATATCATTCTCAATATCCCATGTACAATCCTCCAATCATCTTCACTTCTATCTGCAACATGAAATAAAAATATAAACAACAAATAATTCTCATAATAATCATAACATATGATACCTAAAATTATATATATATATATAGTCTTTCAAGTTAATACCTATAATTTCAAAAGGAAAAGTGATGTGTTTCCACTGCATAACCCTTTGTCGCATGGTTGTTAATATACCAAACTCAATTCCTATTGAATCCGTCGTGTGCATTGCAAGTTGTACCATGATACCAGAGTATGATACCTTAATCTCCAATTTTCTTTTTTAATGGCATGAATTCTCTCAAATAAACAAGTATTGCAAAGCAGAAGAGACTCGATAAAAAACAGATTGATGTCAACAGATACTAGCATTACAACGTGGGAGGATACTGCAACAAGCTTGACTCAAAACTCAAAACTAATTTCTTTCAACTGCCTTAATATAAACAAATTGATCTTTTAAAATAACTGATAATTGAGATTACCTCGACTACATAACCAATCTTCTTCAATGCCGTTGCAACACTAACCATCTGAATGTGCTGTGGATCAACCAAAACATGCGCAAACACCTACAGGTAAGGATCAAACAGATGACAATATATAACTCAGATATGGAACTTCCCGGACAAAAACTTCCCAATAATTGAAAGAACATATAAAACACAAAAAAAACAACCACCAAAAACAGTTCCACGAACACATTCAGATGCCTAAACAACAATAATTTCCCCAAAGCAGCTCTATTCCATTCTACCACTTCCTTAATGCCTAAACTCCATTCTAGCTCTTTGGGGACAACACACTTCACTCCATGCTACCTTATTCCCTCCTTTATCCAATTTAGTCCCTGTCCACAAGAATCTTCTTAGGACTGAGTTGATTTCTTTCATTATAGCTTTAGGAAGCAGAAATGTGGAAGCCCAATATAATTGAACGGAGAACAATACTGATTTTATTAATTGAAGCCTTTCAGCAAATGAAAGGTGTTGCACTGCCCAACTTGTGGCTTTACTTGTGATTCTGTCAACCAAGGTAGTACAATCTTGATATTTAATCTTAGAAGACAACATTGAAACATCTAGGTACTTTACTGGCAGATGGCCTGTAAAAAAGTTCAATATATTTTATACCATGCAATACACCCCTAGGCACCCCAGCAAAAAACACCAAACTCTTAGCAGTGTTAGGCACCAGACCAGATACATTACTAAACCAATTCAAAGCCTCAACTACCATCTGAACAGACCTTAGAATGTTGTTGGTTCAACAGGTAGTCAGTTATACAAGGAAATGAGGGATGTTCCGCAAACTTATTATAACTTTACTAAAATTTATCAAAACTCACTTTAAACTTTATGTGGACATCTTTGCCAAACTGGCTGCATACTGCATATATTAAGGCATAACTCTCGAGAAAACAAATTAAAACTTCATAAGTTTGAGTTGTCTCATTACTATGCACGAAACATATCTACATTACCATGAACTTATGGCCACACACATATCTACATACAACTATACAAACAGAATTTTACACTTCCTGACGCTCCTCTGTTTTAGCAGCAACATACAAGAACAGATTGGGCAGCTTACTCCTAAGCTTTAAAGAGACCACACACCCCACTAAAGCCCAAAACAAGAAAGCAAATGACATTTCAGAACTTCGCTAAAGATATTCAATACTTCACAAAAAATTACTTATGTGAAATTTGGAGCAACCTAATAAACAGATCAAACCAAATCAAATTTAACTCGCAAGTATACGAATCGAATGTAGTAGTGGTATGTATTACGAGATCGTTCCCACGAGGATTGGTTAGGACAACTTAGTTCTAAAAATTATTTATTTAACTAATTCAACAAAAGATTGATGATTGAAGAAAATAATATAAATACAATGATACAAAAAGAATACCAAGGCTTTGATTCCACACCTAATCATCACAAATCCGATTTTCAATTGTAAACTCATTAAATATCTAATTAATTTTCACACATCTAAATAATAATTATTATTAAGTTCATAGATGATTTATCCTTGTTAGGGCATAGGTTCAATTCAATATTTTATTATCCTGGCTAGAAATAACAAATAAATCATTGAAGGAATAAATAAATCACAATTATTTATCCGTGGTCAGGCATAAACAACTATAATTTATTATCTTCTTCTTAAATCACCAGGTAAATTACAAGTTCATGGTCAGACACAAGTAACCTATATGCTATGAATGAAATACGTTCAATTTTAGTCTCCGTTAAAGCACATAAAATCGAAAGCATAACATACATGTAATAATAAGAAAGAGAAATTATTAACCAAAATACTCAACAATGTAAACAATTGAAAATCATAAAGTTGAACATGACTAGGGTTTCCTCTCGGCCTTGGCCGAGCGAATTAACTATACATGAAAATTAAAACAAGAACGACCAAACCCGAAATCATAAGTGGAAGACGTCTTGGATTTCTTCGTTGATCGCACAAGTCTTTCCCTTCTGTTCCTTGGTTGTCGATGATCCCTGAGTGCATCCACATATATCCTATTTATAGAGGCCCTCTAGGTTTTCTGCTTGGAAAGTAAATAAGAGAATAAAAATTCTCATATTTCTTTTTCTAATTGGTGATATCTTGCAGCCCATTTTTGACCAATTTGAAGAGTGATTGGGAATATTTTCGTGAGATACACTTTTCCTGTAAATCAAGTCCTCTTTCTACAACAGCTAATTTCACCTCATTCTGATATTTCCTTCACAAATTACGATTTATTTACCAAAGCGGGTCCTGATTTTCGCGCAAGAAAAGGTGGAAGATTTTGGAATGCTATTTTCACCCTCTAAACATCATAATTAGAATTTACTTGTGAAATGCCAATATTTTTTAAATTGAATCAGCTTTCCAGAAACATTGGGCTTGCACAAATCGAATAAACGAGCTGAAATATGGCTCAAATACTAAGACGTGGTCAAAGAAGATTTTGGGCTTGTTTAGATGGATTTAACCAGAAATCACCAATTTTCTACAAAAACATAAAAACACAAATATTAATTAAAATAAGTTAAAATAAATGACTAACAAATATATTTTTGGAGGTTAATTGTGTATGAATTATGCACTTATCAATTACATAACAACTGGAAGTATAATTTATCAGATTTCAGATGTTTTAGGAACCATGACACCCACTGACATATAATTGAAAGATCACAGTACTGTTTTCACTTGCTCATTTCAAGGTGTCCAAATAACAGTTTATTCAAAAAGTAAATCACGAATGGAGATGAACTGGAAAATTACGCTCAATAACATTAGATAATAAGAAATATAACATATATAGTCATCATATTGCCAGTATGTCATCTGTCACCGTATTGAAAAACTGCAGTCTATATCTAAATTGGTTGTATAAGAAAATCATAAATAATTATCATCAATGTACTTATAGAAGATATGCTAAACGCATTTTGGTTACTCTATTCAATATAGAAATTACATCAGAAAACAACTATTCATCAAATGAAAAATAGTGTCTAATATTTAACTCACGATAAGCCTTTTTGTTGAAAGCACTGTTTCAGAGCAGAAACATTTAGAGACTCTTGAGGAAGCTTCCCTTCAGGATCAGGTACCCTGAAAAGCAAAAAAAAACATAATTGGTACTTAGGCCAGTAGCAGCTAATCTTCAAAGCAGAGGCAGAAAATTGACATAGCAACTGGATGAATAAGATTTGAAGTGTTTCAATTTCCATCAATTTGCTGCTATGCAACATCATGCAGCTAGTTGGAGTTCTCTTCATTCAAATATTCCATCTCTTCTTTGCAAATGGACACCATTATTATTTGGAAGATTCAAGGAAAATCCGAGGCCTCTTTTAATAAACCTTTATCATTAAATGAATTAGGGGACTTGGAACTACTTCACATTTGATCTACGGGTTAGGCAAAACCTTCCATCAGTCAAAATTTAGAAACCTCAATGGAGGTTATGATAGTTATAATACCTCAGGGCAACTGAATTCAGTTTAGCAAACCCTTGCCCTCTACGATACAAGACTGGTTGCATATCAAATTTGGACAAAGAGGGTCTTAAGTACATATGATTTGTGTATTAGCCAACTAATAGTTTAAGCTATTGAGTCGGATAGTAAAATACCAAGTCTGTGACAAGTGATATATGCGCAGACTCAATGTATTCCAACAAGGTCTACAAGCTCTAACATATCTTCCTGCTACAATTTGAACTATGATATATCTTTCTCTTGCAGTAAAGACAAAATGCTAGAATACAAGAGAATTATCACAGTTAAAAATCCTAACTTAGTGCCACTACAATATTGAAATTGACACATCAATGCTAGAATTATATATTGTTACATATATATAGATAATAGAACAAATTCCACTTTATTGTTTCTAAAGATCCAAATCATCGTTGAGTACATGGATTCATAAAGTAGTACTTGTCAGCATGCATCGACCCCTAACTTCAAATATGACCCAAATTTTAGCCACATGAATACTCAGCCACAATTCCTAAGACACAAAATCACGGTCAAACACAAACCCTCACACAAATAATAACAATAATAATAATAACAACAATACTAGTAACAAACAAAGCCCATAACTACAAAAAGGCAATTAGATCATCAGCATAATCTAATGTGTATCAAAGTAAATAAAAATCCACCAAAAACAAACAGTTATAGAAGGTATATAAGCAGTCATAATAGTCAGAAACTTACTTACAAGAAGTGAGAGATGAACCCAATTGGAGAGAGCTCCTAATGGTGGTGGAATTCCCAGAGATGAGTAAAATTAGTCATACAGTATGTATATATACACCGACACATATAAATATTTAGTCTAACTATTTGAAAATGAGCTAGCAAGTAGATAAGAGTCCCAAGTTTGTGCAGGGCATGAGCGAGATCTGAAAATAGTTAGTACAATAAAGAGCACAATATATGCAGTGATATATCTGTGTGTACAATTGAGCGAGAGAGTGAAAGCATCAGTACTATTTACACACACACACACACACACATATATATATATATATCATCCAGTGCCCTTGCCCTAGTTTTGGAGATGAGAAAGCTATATACATATACATCACTGAACAACAAAAACCCGGAGATCATGAGCTTAATAGGCTACATAACTGCAGCTTGAATTTAAGCATGAACTACTAGATATTAACATGATAGATCAAGGGTCTTCAAGTAATACAACCCTTCTCTATCTGTGTGTATACATGCACATTGACTCAACAATAACTAATATATGTAATCAAGTTTACTTTGATCTCTCTAGCCATCCGATCCAATTATATATCATAATGTAGTTTAATAGTAGCAGCACCAATGTTTCATAAAGATTCAGACTAAAATCAAACAAGAAGTTATTAGCAAAAGTATCTTCCATGAACATTAAGTTCAGACAACTAACTGATTACATAACTTCACACACTCCTATAACAAGCTCCCAACTCAGACATCTAAAGCGCACACAAAACAAACAGAAGCTCATACGTGCATATATTTGATACAGTATGTATATATTCCCAGCACAAACTTGAAGCATAAAATTAGTCATACAGTATGTATATATGCCCTGCACAAACTTGTGAGTCTTATCTACTTGCTAGATATCATACATGCATATATTTGATAAAAAAATAAAAAGGGAGAGACGTTGGGCGGAGGAGGAGGAACCCCAATAGCCTGAAAATTATGCTCAGAATGAGTTGAAGCATAGAATTGTAGTATTGTCATGTTATATATATTATTATAAATAAATCTACATGCATAGAATTGCAACGTTTTGTAATTGATTAGAGCACTAGTTTTATTTACTCTTAGTTGCTAAGTTAATTAAATTGAAGTTAACAAATTTAATAAACCAGTAAAATAGAGATTAATATATATATATATATATATATTTAAAATAAATAAATAAAACTATTTTAAAAAAACTAATTTTGAAGAAGGTAGAAGGAAAATCTGATAACAAGCAGCAAACAATAAAATTCTTGTATATCAGTATCAACCTAGGGTTTCAATTTTCTAAATCAATCACTAATTAAAATCCATGAAGACTACATAGAAAGTAAGATTTTAGTTGAGGCCATCAATTTGTTAGTCACTGAATTATAATCAAGTCTGAAATCCACAAAAAAATATATAGAGACATTGATCAAAACACCAAATCAACTGTATGTAAACAAATTGAACTTAATAATTACAAGGAATGAAATATAAACGAACATTGAAGCTGGAGATTGTAGCTCAGATATACTCAATAGCAGTAGATCTACAAGTTAGGGTTTATAAACGAAGATTTCACTTCAATCATTGAAAAAAAAAAATCTAAATAGAAGAAGATAAGTAAAAAATTTCTAAGATTAGGCGATGAAGATAGAAACCTGACAACTCCGACCAGTAGAATTTCCGATGAGAAGCCGAGAGAAACTCCGATCCGTTTGAACTCCGGTGAGAGATATGTGGGTGTAGGCCTGCAACTTGGGTTGGGTTAGCCCGACCCAACCCATAAAAAACCAAATTTGGGCTCATCCGGGTTGAGCCCAATGCAAATCGGGCTGAGTTGGGTTGAGCCCAATGCAATCCGGGTTGGGTTCGGGTTGGGTTGGGTTCAACCCGATTTCAACTTATACAACTTATATATAACTACAACACTACACTTGCCCTACCATCTCTTTGCAGCCCTCTTTCTGTCGCCGCTGCTCCCGCCGACCTGCCACGACGCCTGCCAACATAATATCCCCTTTCTGTCTCCATCCCCTCTCTCTCTTATATTGTATTTGTCTTTCTTCATAAATATATATATACATAAATATATATGTCATATATGTATATATATATATCATAGATGCATATGGTGAAGGAATATCTTGTTAGTAATAGGGAAAGAGAATCGGTTCTTGATATTTTTCATATATATGTATAAAATATTTTTGATTCATGTATACAGAGGGAGAGATATCTTGTTCAAATCTATATATATATATATATATGTATAACGTATATATCAAAAGAAAAAATTAATTCATATTACAATTATTTCTTTTTTATTTGTTTTATATATGTGTATATATATATATCACATTCCATTAAATTTTTTTTTTATAAAAAAACCTTGTTTATACAGTAAGATTTATAATATTTATTTTCTCAAAATTTATTGTTTAGATCATGATTATTGATTAGAGTTTTCATTTTTCTAAAAAAAATAAAAGTCAAACCCGGGTGACCCGCCCAACTCCGCCGGGTCGGGTTTAGTTGAACCCGTTTTTGAGTTGGGCGGGCCGGGTTGGGCTGATGCCAGTCTCGGGTTGAGGTCGGGTTCGGGTTGGGCCAACCCAACTTGCAGCCCTATGTGTGTGTATTGTGTGAGATATGAGGAGAGAGTAGAACTGTGGGTGTGAGAGATGAAGAGAGAGAGAGTATAGATCTATGAGAGGTGAAGAGAGAGAGAGAGAGTAGATCTATGTGTGAGAGACGAAGAGAAAGAGAGGGAGAGGGTGTATAGATCTGTCACGCATCTCTCAGAAGTTGCGGGTTTTTTAAAAAGATAAAATATAAATAAAAAATTAGTAGCATTTTAAAATTATTTTAGTAGCAAATAAAAAAAATATTGTTAAGAATAAGTGTATGGCAGCATTTATTTTCAATTGTCACTAAATAAGTATATAATAATTTTGTTGTAGTGAAATGTGTTTGATGTCAAAAGAAATATTTTTTTATTATCAAATAGTTAGGGTCAGACGTTAATGATAGTGGTCTAGGTGGGATATTGAAATGAAAGGGTGTCTGGTGAGATATGAGCAAATCCCAAAGGTATAGGTGATATTTATTCATTATTAAAAAACATATAATTGTAGGTGTATTAAATCGATATAACACATATCGAGCAAATCAAATCGACAACAATCTAGAGATGACAATATAGGAAACATCTCTCATGCATACTTTTGGGAATGGAATTATTTTAGACTGGAGGATGAAACATAAGAAATAATTGAGGAGATCTAACTGAAGGATGTAATTGGTTCAATCGAATTTGCTCTTAAAGTCGTTAAAAGACTGAAAGATTCGATGACAACAAGCTAAAAGAAATGATGAGGTGGAGTTAGAAGCATTAAATGTGCATTTAATGTTTTGTTTGAAATCATATGCTATTATTGACTTTAGAGGCACATGTCATGTCAAAGGTTCAACAATCGAGGAGGTTCTTACGTTCATAAAAGAGAACTCCATTGATGTGCAAAGCAAACATTTTTTCCTATGAATTACTTCTTCAGTTAGTCTACAACAAACATTATTTGAATCAGTTCTTGTGGATGCATACCACTTCCACTACTGTGGATCGAGTTTGCTAGTGTAGAAATATCAATGCTACTATTTTTCATAAGAACTATGCCCGTGAAGTATGGAAATCTAATGTCTTTGTCCACAACTATTGTCTCTAGGGTTGGTATAATTGTTTTTAGTAGGTTAGGTGTTGTTTTCAAGGTTTTATCATGTTCTTGTACTTACTTATTTGCTGATATGAATGTGGCTTCCTTATAAATTATGTAGTCTCATGTACAACTTTATATATTTCAATCACTGCAACTTTTTGTTAGTAAGCTTCTTCATATGCACATGTAAAAATAGATGTTTGTATTCTTAAAAATATAAGCATAATACTCAACCATGAATTCTATTTCTAATAAATTTTCTCAAATGATGAAGCGCGATGAAGGGACAACTGGTGGAGTTAGTTTCATTCGTATGTACAAGGAAACTCACTATAGGGAAGGAAAGGGTTGAACACATCCAGATGCTGATGAGCTATATGTAAGAATTCTCTGATGAAATTTATAGCTATAAATATCGTCAACTATTTCTATTTAAGGGAAAAAATTTACTTAACCATGAGACGAGTTTACAAGAAATTCCTGTTTGGGACCATAAACATGAGTTGAGTTTACAAGAAATTCCTGTTTTTCAAGCTGTTTTTTTCCCACTTTTGTTCTTCTTGTGGATAAGATAAATTCTTTATACCAGCCAATGAGAAATATGCCCAAAAGCAACAATACTTTGAAGATAAAATATCCACACAACAAGAGTCACTTGTCAACAATGTGACTCCAACTTCAATGCAGGTTGTTTGCATGCATCCTACTCTTTTGTATTTATTTTGGGCATAAGATGGAGAAAGGCCCAAGGGAGCCCTACTGTTCTAATTATACAATATACGTTATGTGCTCTTTCTTCCTTATTTATTTTCATTATTGTTGCTTTGGCTTTGGTATCTATGTTGAAAGCTCATTAGTCGCTTTTATGTTTTTACTTTTCCTAGCTTAATGATACTAAAATGGAGTGAGGGCATTTAAATCAGTCTTGTTTATGTTTATACGATAATTTCTTGGTAGTTTTAGGTATGTGAGATGATGATGGATGTTTGGTCTTAATTTAAGGGTAATTTGCACTGACACCCCCTAAAGTTTAGGTCAATATCACTTAGAGGACGGTCAACACACAAGTTTACACTCACACCCCTTGAAGTTTAAAAAGTGTTGCAGTGACACTCCTTTATAGGTCTGACACCCTATGAATGGACTTTTTTTTCCCTTGGTTCATTATAAAATGAAATTTACCAATATTTGAGGACCAAAGTACCCCTTAGTAACCTGTTTGTGGCGCCAACCTAATTGAATCCTTATTTCACACCTTAGAGACCTGTTTGTGGCTCCATCCTAACTGTAGCAAGCACTTACACTGTACACATTGGAAAATTTAAAACCCAACGGCTAAAAAATACATGCAACTGAATCAAGTTTGAAGCAAAAAAACAATATTATCAATCCATTACATTTCAAGTCTAGTAGCATAATCAAGTCCCAAATTATAGTTCCAATTACAATTATGCCATTCAGTTCTAGTAGCAGAAACTCAGTAACAAAAAATAAAGTTCCAAGTGCATAACATTACATGTAAAAACCCCATCCAAGGCATGTAAGTAAATTGTCAGCCTAAGTCCATACAGAGAAATAACATTTATGGCTCTAACATGTGTGTGTAAGTGACATGTACAAAAGGAATATAAATGGTCACTGTCCAAAATAGTGCACTATACAAAAAAAAACAACAAAGGAATTGTCCAAAATATGCTAATCTTCAAGTCCAAAATTATACAAAAAGAGTCCCCAAGTCTCGGGTGATGTTACCATCGGGACAAAATGGAATTTGAGGCTGCCTTTTGTCCACTGGTGTTCTACAATTATCATAAACAGTAAAATATAAAAAATATGTTAAGCCATGATTTACAATTATCATACAACAACACAGATCTAAAAAAAAAAAATAAACCAATTTTCCAATGCTAAACACCTACGTAATAATAAAAAAAGTATTGCTCACAAACAATGGAATGCACTCTAAACCAGTCCTCCATGGTTCAGGACAATTAAAAATAAGGGGGGACGATAAGTAAACAAATGTAATTCTTTACTTCTCTTGGAAAAACAACACACACAACAAAATTATTCTTTTATCTTAGCCAGCAATCCAAAAATATCAGAAACCTAAAAGATAAAAAAAATCAACCTTAATTGATATTTAGAATCTTAAAGGTTATATGACATCAGTCAATTTAATACATTTGTCCACAAAATAATGTGTCTGCTGGCAACACCGAATTCAACTAACAGACTGAAGCTAGAATCAGATTTTGGGACACTGAAATTGTTATCACAAATGTAAGAGATGGAAATGCCTATATGGATATCAAATAAGCTGTACACAGGTCGAACAATTTAGTATATTACAAGACCCCAACCAGCACCGCCCAATTTAGTATATTACAACAACACAGATCTAAAAAAAAAAACTGATCAAACAAACCCTAAACATGCAATATATCAAACAACAAACTGATCTACAAAAAAATACTCAAAGTTATAAATGTACTTACCAATATCAATAGCAACTCCGAATCAAAGTCCTTAACACACCAGCTCTCCAACACAACAGATCTATAACAACAATATAATGCTTTTCAGAAATAAAGAAAATATAAATCACGAAAATCTACAAAATCAACCCCCCCCCCCCCCCCCCCCCCCCCCAGATCTATATGAGATCACGAACATATACGAAAATATTTAAAAAAAATCCCCAAAAATAAGTGTTAAATATATACAAACTAAACCTTAAACCCAACAAAACCTAAGGCCTAAATCATAAATCACTACACAAAAATCGAAAAAAAAGGATCGCTAAAACTTACCCCCATATCGGCTATGAGATACGCATGCAAGACCAGATTCGAGGCAAAAATTACAAAATCAGTTGCTATGTGAATAGTCAACTTTATATCATCAAGAAATCCACAAGATCGCAAAAGTGGAAACAAATCAGCGAGCTGACAAGAGATTGAAAACAGATGATGAAGAAAGGAGATGAACATAGACCCTCATACCCAAAAACTAGATAAACTAACCCATGATTTGTGGTTGGTTTTGTGGTTGAAGATGATGAAGATCGGAAGAGACGAGAGAGAGTGAGGTTGATATTTTAGGGTTAGTGAAAAGGAATGGTGTGAAAGTGATAAGGGAGAGAGTTAGTGGGACACGTGTAGGCATTTCATCTAAGGGCAAAAAAGTTGGGAAAATTCCAACAAGGGCAAACTTGACTTTTCACGCCAGAAAGGGGGTGTCATTGCAACACTTTTTAAACCTGAAGGTGTGTGTGTCCGTTGACCGTCCTCTAAGTGACATTGACCTAAATCTCAGGGTGTGTTAGTGCAAATTACCCTTAATTTAACCATAAAATTCTGCCACATTAATAGAAGTGTTGGTTTGAACTATAGGAAAATATGGTCATGCAGTCACAAGCAAATGATGGTACCATGAGTGACGATTTCTATATATTCCAAGCAATTCTTGGTGACAATCCGTACTATAGTCGTGGGCTCGGGTATGGCATGAAGCCTACTTCAGCAGGCCGATGCACGATAGCAGAGTTGGAGGTAGCTCATAAGAGGGCTGAGGACGCGGAAAGGAGTTGTGCTGAGGCAATGGAAATAGTCAAACAATTGGAGGAAAGGATGCAAAGGCTCGATGACATGGCGGAGCAGGGAATTGAGGAGAGGGTTGAGCAAAAGATTCAGGAAAGGGTTGGCTCTTTGATAGATGAGATGGTCCGGGCCATGTTTGCAACTTTCGGGGATCGTTGTTCAATTTGAATATTATGGTGCACTGCTCTTATTTTTTAATATTCTTTGCAATTTTCTGGAATCATAATATTGTGTACTGTTGTTGACACTTAAAAATTAGATAATTACACTGTGTATATGCATAGACAAGTAGGTTGGGAGATGAATAATGAACAGTTGACATGTTTATTGTTTTGGTTGCTGACCAAAATCTGGGCCATAAGTATTGTTATGTTGACTAGCAATTTACAGGAAAGTTTAAAGTTTGGAATGTCCATATTTTGCTTTTTGTTTTTATTACAACTTATTTTTATTGTTAAGAGATTTATTTATATATTTAATACTATTACTGTTATTATCGTGAATTCAAGATATTTACTACTAAATTGTATTGTAGTATAATTCAGCATTTTTGTAGACCATTCTTAGGTGAATTGCTACAAGCTAATCTTACAGCAAATAACTTAAATTTTGTAGCAAAAATATTATCATTTGCTACAAAATTGAGTGGTAGTAATAGAATTACATTTGCTACAAAATTCAAAATTTGTAGCGAATGACTTTTTGTTACGCCACTTCTTGCTACAAATTGGTGATTTTTTTTTTTTGTCTCTAAAAGTCTTTTGCTACCAAAAAATGGTTATTTTGCTACGAAATTTTTTGTAACAAATTGCTTAATTTGTTGTAGTAGGTCCCGACCCATCTGATGCTATGTTAGGCCCACATTAGTACGACCCATTTACTAATAGGTGAATTATGGTCTATCATATTCTTACTTGACTTTGCTCTAGTGAGAGAAAAAATGGACTAATTTTTTTTCCCTGGCCCTCATATATAATAGCAGTTTGAGTAGTATTTTAGAAACAAGAACAATCAGTCCGTGAAGCTAGCTAGTATGATTTAAGAAGAACACACTACTTTCTTAACATAACAAGTCCTGTAACTAGTACCACCGTTTACTCCTGGTAAGACATAGCGCATGTAATAAATTGTATGTATTCGACCGATGATGAATTATGGAATGCTCGAAGAGACAGAAACACCGTACACCATTGTCATTCGAAAAAACATATTTCATCGAAAAATTCA
This sequence comes from Cornus suecica, assembly GCA_963922005.1. NCBI lineage: Eukaryota > Viridiplantae > Streptophyta > Magnoliopsida > Cornales > Cornaceae > Cornus > Cornus suecica. Next base: position 5,864,625 of record OY998246.1, read on the forward strand.
AAGAAAAATTGCGAGTCTCTATCAGCAGCCCCCATCCTTGCTCAGCACGCATATATTTCCAAAAAACTAATTAAAAATTTAGCAGCCTCTCCATCCTTGCATAGCAAGCATATGTTGCCTATGAAAAAGTTAAAATTTCAATTCAAAAAGTTGTGACAAAAATTTCATAGTAATGATCCCTCCAAGTCGTGTTGCAATTGTACTCCTCCAACTATATTGTCACACTCACTCTATTTCATTTTTGTTTAATTACGTGTCTCTCTTTCCTCTACAATATGTGTCCTATATAAATCTTATCCTTGTATTGCAAAACACATATCACATAATTTCCAGAAAAAAAAACACATATCACATATCCAACAACAAAACCAAAAAAAAAAATGGAGTCTCAGCCTCTCCACCATTGCACTGTCCACAAGTCATTAGCCATTATCAACCGCTCACATGCCATCTTTCACTCCATAGCTATAACAACCCTAATTTACTACAGACTCTCCTCATTTCTAAACCCTAAAACCACCCAAACCCTACCCACCTTCCCATGGCTTCTCATCTTCTCTTCAGAGCTGCTTCTTTCTTTCCTTTGGCTCCCCAGACAACCCTTTCAATGGCGGCCTGTGACCCGAACACCCTTCCCGGAAAATTTGCCGGGAGACGAAGAACTTCCGGCTATAGATGTGTTTGTATGCACTGCGGACCCCAAGAAGGAACCACCTGTGGAGGTCATGAACACGGTTATATCGGCCATGGCTCTTGACTACCCACTGGACAAGCTTAGTGTGTATCTGTCTGATGATGGTGGCTCTTCACTCACTTTGTATGCCATGAAGGAGGCTTGGAGTTTCGCGACGTTGTGGTTACCGTTTTGCAGGAGGTATGGAGCCAAGACTAGGTGCCCGGAGGCTATTTTTCATCAGTAGGTGATGATGGTCATGGCGGTGATATGAAGTTTGCTAAAGATAGAGAGGAGATTGAGGTTTGTTCATTGATGAACTATATATATATATATATATATATATATTTGCATTTTATACTTGTATATAGGGTTGCAAATGAATCGAGTCGAGCCGAGATTTGCAATATTCAAACTCGGTTCATTCACTAAACGAGCCTAAAAATTATGCTCAGACTCGGTTCATTTATGAAATGAACGAGCCCGAACTGAATGCTAGTTTTAGCGAGTCGAGTTCGAGTCTGCTCATGAACAACTCAGTTCAATTACAACATATATTTATTTCACCAATAATTGCTTAAATTGAGTTGTTCCATGTTTGTTTGTTACATATTTTCATTTTTTTGAATACCATATTTATTTGGAGGTTGTTTATTTTCTTTTCTTCATATTTTTTCCCACTAGTACAAGAAATTTTGAAATCATTTTAATGAAATAATCGCATATGTCCTATAGTTTTCATAAATTCTCTTTGCAATTTTTTTAAAGCTGACACCTTTGCTTGAGAATTGTAAGATAATCTTAATATTTTACTTAGACGAGTATGTTCATGAGCTTGGAGAGCCGAACTCAGCAATGTTCAAGTTCGACTCATTTATGTAACGAGTTTAAAAAAATGTGCTCAACCTCGATTCATTTACTAGACAAACGAACACGAGCCGATCTCTTAACGAGTCAAGCCCGTGCCTACTCACGAATGACACGATTCATTTGCAGCCCTACTTGTATGACTTAGTAAGAATTTACTCATGATATATACAGTTGTGCCATCATTTCATACCATTATTAGAGTCTAGCACTACAAAAAATAAAGGTTCTACTTGAGGTCACCAACCCCATAAAAAGAGTAGAAAATTTTCTTATAACAATTAGCAGAGGACTGTAAAATGACATCTGAAGTTCTACATGAGTATAATGACACTTAAACATGTTATTATATCTTGAACTTCCTAGATAGAAAAATAAATTTTTTGTGCTATAGTGATAAGACAATTTTAGTTAGCCAATAAATCATTGCCACTATACAGTAGACATATATTTTGTCCGTAGTGTAGGTAGATTTGAGTAGCAATCGTTGTTCGATTTTTCTTTTTTATTATTATTTTAAAATTGTGTGTGTGTGGAGTTCATGACACCTATGAACAGAACTTTAAGTTCGTAAAATCTTAGTATTATACGTATTTCAAACTTGTAAGATATTTTTTTGAATATTTAAAAGCGACAAATGCTTAGCTGTATATCTTGTTAAAAAGTTAAAGCGGTGCAGAAGTATTGGATATATTGCCGAATTACTTAGTAGACTCTCATAACCAATTGTGAATATTATCATTTTTTTTCTCCCAAAAAAAATTGTTCTTCTTTCTCTTTTTGTTCCCTCTTCTACAATTTTTACTTTTTCGTTTTCTTTATAACACTAATGTTGCTTACCCAAAAAAAACTGACCGGAGTAACAAAAATTTATTGGCAAACTAAAATTATATGTCATTATAGTATAATTTATATATATATATATATATATATATATATATATATATTATCCCAAAAAAAACTGACCGAGTAACAAAAATTTATTGGCAAACTAAAATTATATGTCATTATAGTATAATTTATATATATATATTTTATCCAAGAGATTTACAATATAACATTAATTTATATTACTGCTATTAAAAATTATTACTTTTTTAGTCACGTTTGAAATCGTGATTAAATTTTTTAATTCATGACAACACATAATTCGGACGGGTGGGTGGGATGGAAGAGTTCTTGGGTCCTTCATCATAAGGTCTAAGGTTCAAATCCTCTCAACTACGTTTTCATCTGAGGTTTACCCGGTCCTTAACTTCAGGACCCTGGGATTTTTCTTTTGTTCTTTTTGGTACAATATTAAGTCCTGATTGACATGATCCTCCTCTCTCACCTTCGGTTCAGTAAAAAGTTAACAGACCGAATCTAATCACGTAAGATCGGATTCTATTGATCGAACACCAGATTCATACTGATCCGTTGAATTTTTACTGGACCAAAGTCCCGTGAAAAAGGAAAATAATAGAAGTCGGATTGTACAAAAGTACAACTTTTTATTTTTAACACAGTTTATGGGGCCATATAAGCCACCAGTACAAACTTAGGCATAATGAAGGTCATTGTCCTAGAATGATTAAGAAGTGGGTGCCTAAGACTGTGAATGTCCCCCCTAGTGGCCAATGGGTTCGAGTGACTAGTAAACATACTACCAAGAGTGGAAATGATTCTCCTCAGCCTCTTAGGTATGTTGTTCCCGGTGCTGGTGATCAGGGCATTCTTCCTTTACCCTCTAACATTTGTCTCTCTGCTACCCCATGTGCTAGTATTCCATGTTCCTATTCAACCTCGTGAGTACCTACCTCCCACCCGCCAGGTATTGTGTTTTCTCATCCCCGGGTCTTCTTCCCATTCCTCCTCAACCTGTACCCAACCTCTTATGCACTCCCTACTCCACATCTTCTCACTCATCTAATAGATTTAATGTTCTTTCATGTAATGAACTTGATGACGTGGCCTCCATGGCCAGTGATGATGGTGTTCCTGTTGGTGATCCTATTAATACTACCTCTTTTGCCATCTCTGCTCCTATCCCTATGGGCTGTGTAAGTAAACAGGGTTCTAGTCCTAGACTCCCACCTAGGGAAAAAAAGAAGGTTGAAAAGAATGTGAAGAGAGCTGCTAAGATCAATAATAAGACAGCCAATGAGGACTATAAGAAGTTCTTTGCTGACCTGCAAACTCCCCCAAAAGCTCAATGATGTTTGGAGCATGAAATGTACGAGGTATGAATAATCCTACTAGACAGAGTGAAGTTAAAAAGTTTTTGAAAGAGTGTAACCTTGATTTTGTGGGTCTTATTGATACTAAAATTAGGAAGGTGAATCAAAACATGGTTCATAATTCTATTTCATGTTGGCCCCTCGTCACCAACATTGAACAAGCTCCTTTGGGCATATTGTGGGTTATGTGGACCCTAGTAAAGTCAAGATTGATGGGTTGAAATTGACTTACCAACTGATTCACTGCTCAATCAGGTATCTAAACTCAAATACCAGTTTTTTTGTTACTTTTATATATGGGCAAACTCTGATAATGAAAGAAAAGTTATGTGGAATGATATCAATATCATCTCTCAAGGGTTGAATGAACCTTGGATTCTCTCAGGTGATTTCAACGCTGTGAGGAGACCCTCTGAAAGGTTTGGTGGCAGTGATCATTGGAGTAATGGGATGAATGATCTAAATGATTGCCTTGTTGATACTGGGTTTGATGACTTAAGGTTTACTGGGCATAATTTTACTTGGTCCAATAAAGTTATGAATGGAAGAATAATTGCAAAGAAGTTGGATAGGGTGGTTATCAATTCCTTTTGGCTTTCCGTTTTTCCTAATTCTTATGCCAGGTTTGATCCCCCTTTGTGCTCTGATCATAGTTCCATGGTGGTCTCTATGGGGGAGCATAATAGGATTAGAAGATGTCCATTTAATTTTTTTAATTTCTGGTGTGAGCACCCCTCTTTTATGGATATAGTGGTTGTTACTTGGAGCACTCATATTGAAGGAATTCCTATGTTTAGAGTTGCTTCAAAATTGAAATTGCTCAAGCAAAGGCTCAAGGAACTTAACCAGAAGGACTTTAGTGATGTTTCTACAAGGGTGGTCCAAGCTAAATTTAATCTTGCGAAATGTCAGTTTGATTTGGACTCTGACCCTGGTAATGATAGCTTAAGAATTCAAGGGAAGGATCTGGCCTTAGCCTACTCTAGCCTTAGTAAGATTGAAGAGCCACTCATGAAACAAAAAGCTAGAATTACTTGGTTAGCTTTGGGTGATCAGAACACTAGTTATTTTCACAAGTGTGTTCATAACAGATTGAATAGGAAACAGGTGGAAAATATTAAGCTTTCTGATGGAAGGGTGTCTTATGACATGGAGGAAATTCAAAGTTGTTTTACCACCTATTTTGAAAGGCTCCTTGGTAGCAATCCTCAGAGCTACCCAGGTATGAATTTTGTCTCTAATTTGGTTAATAAAACTGTAGATAATGGGCTTTTGGAATCTGTTACCTCTATTCCCACTAATGCTGAAATAAAAAAATGTTTATTCTCCATCAAGTTTAACAAGTCCCCTGGACCTGATGGGTTTAATTCTTATTTATTTTAAAAAAACATGGCATATTGTGGGAACTGAGGTAACTAGTGTTGTGAGACAATTTTTTGAGAATGGTATGCTTTTAAAACAAATCAATACTACCATTATTGCTCTGATCCCTAAAAAGCAAAATCCTGAGACTCCTAGTGATTATATGCCAATTTCTTGCTATAATGTTCTCTATAAAGTTATTTCAAAGCTTTTGGCGGACAAACTTAAGCCATTTTTGCCTAATCTCATTGACAAGGCTCAAAATGCCTTTGTCAATGGGAGAAGGATAGGGGATAATATTATTCTTGCTCAGGGACTTGTTAGAGGGTATCATAAGGATAATTTTTCCCCTAGATGCACTCTAAAGGTTGACATGCAAAAAGCCTATGACTGTTTAAATTTGCAGTTTATTCTTGATGTTCTTCATCTCCTTGGTTTCCCTCATATTTTTGTTTCCTGGGTTAGAACATGTATTTCTACAGCTTCTTTCTCAATCTCAATCAATGGTGAGATGTGTGGTTTTTTTCAGAGTATTAAAGGTCTTAGGCAGGGTGATCCTCTATCACCCTACCTTTTTGTAATTGCTATGGATGTTCTATCCCAAATCACAAATTCACTAACATCTTCACATAACAATTTTGGTTTCCACTGGATATGTAGTTTAACAAAGCTTTTTCATCTTTCTTTTGCTGATAATGTTTTAATGTTTTTTAAAGGCAATATGATTCTGCCACCATCATTAAAGAGGCTATTGATTTATTTTCTCTTATTTCTGGCTTGGTCCCTAATCCTAGCAAATGTCAGTTATTTTTGGTGGTGTTCATCCTAGTGTAATTGATGCGATTTGTGACTTATTTTCAATTCCTACTGCATCTCTGCCTATCAAGTATTTAGGTCTTCCTCTGTTAACTTCCAAGCTTTCGTCTAGTGATTGTAAATTCCTTATTGATTCTATGATGGCTAAGGTCACTAATTGGACTTATAGATTTCTCTCTTTCGCTGGTAGGTTGGAACTCATCAAAACTACTTTGACTAGTGTTCACACTTACTGGACAAATCTATGGATTCTTCCTAGTTTGGTGTACAAACAGATTAACTCTATTTTGCAGAAGTTTCTATGGAATGGGCCCTCTATAACAAAATTAAAGGCCAAAGTTTCTTGGGAACAAGTTAGTCTCTCTAAGGATGCTGGAGGATTGGGTATTCAGAATATCCAAGAATGGAATAGAGCTTCTGTCCTTAGGCACATCTAGATTCTGTGCTCAAAGTATTCTTCTAGCATTTGGAAAGATTGGGTGATGGTTAATCTGATCAAAAGACAGAACTTTTGGGCTCTTAAGATTCCTCAGGATTGTTCCTAGCTCTGGAAGAAGATTCTTCAGCTAAGGGATGTTGCTCAACTAATGGTGAGGCACAAGATCTTCAATGGAAAGAATACATTTTTCTACAATGACAATTGGCTTCCATGTGGACCACTTTTTAAGCTATTTCTCAATTCTCCTCACAGTCAAAGATGGAATGTTAACAAATATGCTAAGGTGTCATCTTTCTTGGTCAATGGTGCATGGGTCTGGCCTAGATATATTTCTATTCTACTTAACCCTCTCCTTGAATTAGCCTCTCTCCCTAACCCTTACTCCTCCCAACCTAATACTATCAATTGGGTTCCTTCACCTTCCAAAGTGTTCACAGTTAAGCATACCCTTAATGCACTTATTCAGCAACCTAACCATGTTCAATGGCATAAGCTTGTGTGGTTAACTAAACACATTCCTAAACACTCTTTTTGCTTATGGTTATGTATTCTTATGAAACTCCCTGCAAAGGACAAACCTTTTTTCAGGCACACTTACCAGCCAAACGTATGTATTTTGTGCCTCAAAACAGTAGAATCTCATGACCACTTATTTCACAAGTGTGTTTTTTCTAAGCAAATTTGGGGGCAAATCCAACATTTATGTGGTTTTTATACTGGTATTGTCTCATGGGAGCAATTCATTCATTGGGCTGCTTTGAATTGGAAGAAAAATCTTCAAAGAAGTAGAACTTTAGTGCGGAAATTATCTCTTGCATGCTTTGTTTACTACATTTGGAAGGAGAGAAATCAAAGAATTTTCAACAATAAAAGCTTACCTCCTTTGCAAATATTCAATGAAATTGTCACTTTTGTCCGGAATAGGCTTTTCTCCATCAAACTCCATAATTGCCCTTATGCGAAGCAGATAACTTTTGATTGGAACCTTCCTTCGTCTTTCTATGAACCTTCAATCTCAAACCCTTTTTTCTCATTTTCCTCCTTACCATGTAGGACTCCTATTGTTGATTTGGATCATAACCATCCTATGGTATCTCACAATGTCCTTACTTCGCATCCCCAACATCCAGCAAATCATGCCATACACCTCCATCAACCGTCTTCTCAGCCTTTGGATCTGCACCCTCAACCTTCTACACCTCCATTTCTCCATCCACATCCCCCGTGAGCTATTGACCATGTGGGTAACCATAGCAATTGTTGATTTTCCATGGTGTTGATCTGAGATTTGAGAATGGGTTCCTATGTGATGGTGGCTGATAACAATAGCCTTTGTTTTTTCCCTTTTATCTTTTTAAGGGTTTGATCATTAATGAGTTACTAATGATACTTTGTGTAAGGTCATTTTGGTTGGAGGCCTTGTGATGTGGCTTCTTTCCATGTGGGGCCTCTCTTTGAACTTTGTATATTCTTTTCTCTTATCAATATAAAAAAAGAAAAAAGAAAAAAAAGTAAAGTATGTGGAGTTCAAGCAACGCCTGAGAGTAGCTGGACAGAACGTTGCCGATAATAGTAAGACTCACCCAGCAATGATTGAGGTAATCAGCTTTTCTTTTTTAATTTTTTTGGTACTGTAGTGTAGGTAAAGTTCAAAACAAAAGAAAAAAACAAATTGTGTTTTTTATTTATTTTTTATTTTTTATGATCAAATTGTCCTGCTTCGGACAAATATAGAAGACCCATGTCTCATGCAAGGATTTTGTATCATGATTGTATATGGCTAGTGAGAAAAATTATAGCACTGTAACAATATGTGAGTCATGACGACTTATAGTGGAGTAACAATGTATTGTAGTTGCCATAGAAGCAATGTAAAATTGTTGGAAAAATGAGGTAAATCTACTCGTAATGGAATAAAATTTTAATGTAGTTGTTATAGACGCAATGTGAATTTTTTGGAAGAATGAGGTAAATTACTATATAAACGATGTAAAGACCACAATATGGATATGGCACGTACCTTGTGAAACTACAAAACGATCTACACTAGTTACCAGATGATATTTGATCTATCATATATATCCTCATAAGGATTTACTGGACTTGATTTTTTTTCAAGCATTGCAAACTGATATACCATTTTTACATATGGTGCATAACATATTGCCATGTCCAAATGACATTCAATTCATTTTCAGAATGATCTAATATTTGGATTTTTTTTTTTAGGTGATAAGCAATAACAATGTCAAAGCAGAGGACTCAGGCCATTCTAAGATGCCTCTTCTTGTATACATTTTTCGTGAGAAGCAACCTTCCCTTCCTCATCATTTCAAAGCCGAAGCTCTTAATGTTCTTGTATATAGTTCTCTTTTTTCCCTCTTTAAACATGTGTAAGATTATATATGTTTATGCACGTGTGTGTGTGTGTGTATATATATATATATATATATATATATATATATATATATATATATATATATATATATGAGAATCATATATTGATTACTAAATGTTGCATGGCAGCTGCGAGTATCTGGGATCATAAGCAATGCACCATACATATTGACATTAGATTGTGACATGTACTCCAATGATCCAAAATCGTTTGGTCAAGCCATCTGTTTCCATCTTGATCCCAAGCTCTCTCCATCACTAGCCTTTGTTCAGTTCCCTCAAAGATTTCACAATGTCAGTGAGAATGACATCTACGATGACGGGTTAAAATCCACATTCATGGTAATCTAGATTAATTAGTACATTATCTATTATACATTTTGTTTTTTCTATTTATATATATATATATATATATATATATATATATATATATATATATATTTGAATGGACAAATGTGGCTTATGTTACAGTACTCTCATAGTTTCGTGTTAAATGTTTCAGATAATGTTTATAGGTTTGGATGGGCTTAGAGGATCAATACTTTGTGGTACATGCTTTTACATGAAAAGAAAGGCATTATATGGAAATGATATATATAATGGTAAGTACGTTTTGTACCACTTGTAATTGAAACCAAAGCTTCTACATTACATTTTCCTCTGTTTTGATTCTATTATTGTTTATGCAGGTGTCAATATCGCTCACCTAAGACGATCTTTGGGTCCTTCAGATGAGTTCATTGCAAAACTCGGAAAGAGTTACAAGCATGTACTCATCAACGACGAAGATGTATCGAACACATTGGTTAAACATGCCCAATTTTTAGCCTCTTGCACATATGAGAAAGAAACACAGTGGGGTAAACATGCAAGCACTATTTAGACTAAAATTTCTTATATCCTTGAACACTAAGGGCTTATTTGGATCGCAATGTGCTTTACGTGTTGTGTTTTTCACTAAAACAAAAGTAATGTTTTTGTTGTAGAATGCTATGAGTCAAAACAGAAGCATGTTTGGCGCAAGTGTTATGCTATGGTTTTTTTTTATATTTAAATTCATAGTGTACAATACTCAAATATCCAAAAGCTCAAAAATATGACTTTCAAAAATTGTGCTTTTGTTAGGGAATATTTCACTACTATTCAAGGCATAGCACCTGCACCAAACATGTTTTTGCTGTCAAATAGTGGTACTGTAGTATTCCAAAGCAGAAACAACTGAATTGCATCACATACCAAACAGACCCTAAGTTATGTTGATTAAGAAATTTAACATGCCGCGATGATGTTTTTGGCTCATGGCATATTGGTTTCTTGTACAATTTTGTGGTGGAAGACTATTTCATGGGGTTCATATTGCACTGTAGAGGGTGAACTTCCATTTATTGCAATCCGTCTAAGCCAGCATTTTTAGGCAGCGCCACAACGAATTTGAACGACACATTAGTTCAGAGCGTAAGATGGATGTCCGGGTTGCTAGAAGTTGCATTGTCAAGGTTTTGCCCCCTTATCTATGGACTATCGAAAATGTCGATTCTCCAGAGCATGTGCTATGGTTTCCTTGCACTTTTGCCCCTCTATTGCATCCCCCTTTCGCAACTATACCACAATTGTGTCTCTTGAATGGCATCGCGGTATACCCTAAGGTATATATATGTTCTTTTTTTTTGCAGGTGTTCATATTAAATGTACTTCCTTCGTCCCATAGTAATAGTCTACTTTTTCAACTTTAGTTGTCCCATAATACTTGTCCCAAAATAATAGAACTCCTTTTTATTGTTCTCAAAAAACTGTTTTCTGTTATCAGAATCCTCGAGAACAATTTTTAGAGATACAAATCAAACAGACCCTAATTTTTTCTAAGAATGTGTACTAAAAGTACTTCACACTCACAGGTTTCAAGTTCGTGGTTCATTATATTGGCGCTCATTTTCCTGTCCTCCCACATGAAACTTTTCTAGGATTACTTCCTCATAGGAGGATCATTTAAGACTTGTTGGACCGAATGGCGTATTTGGATGATGAGATGTGTTTCATTGTTTTTATATGGAAGTTTGGACGCTATAATGAAGTTAATTGGTGTGAGGGAGGCTAGTTTCACCACGACGAACAAAGTTAACCGTGATGAACAAGTTAGATATTATCAAATGGGGATATTCGATTTTAGAGCACCAACTATGTTTTTGGCGCCAATGGTGACATTAGTGGTTCTCAACATGTTTTCTTTCACAGGGGGCATAGCTAGGGCAGCATTTGAAGGAGGATGGGATGAGAAATTTGCACAAATTTTTCTCTCATTTTTCATCTTGGTTGTGAATTACCAGATAATCGAAGGGATGATTTGGAGGAAGGACAAGGGGTGCATTTCCATATCAATCACATTATTGTCTGTCGCATTTTGTTTTTTCTTCTTGTTTTTAGGTACAATTTTTCTTATGTACGTGTGATAAATTTAAGTTTCGTATGGTGTAATGTTTCAATGCTAAAATTGGCTGAGAAAACAGATCATTTCATTTAATAATTCCTGTTATGCTTGAATATTTTTTTGAAATAAATTGATATTGTATAAGCATGTTTAGCTGGCTCTGGGATACAACCTTTCTTGAAGAGAAGGAACATTTGACCGTTGTTAACAATACTGACTACTACTAATTAGGGATACCAAGCTTATTATTCTCTCAATTGATGGAGCATTTCTGAATGGGGTTCACGTTAACATGATAAAACATTATTGCGACAACTCAACATGTAATTTTTAACAATACTGATGTATTGGTGACAGAGTATTTGGTTGCCCCTGTTACTGCTTATTCGGGATGCCGTAACTTAATATTATTTATTAAGTGAATTTAAATTTAACAATATTCAGGTATAAAGTAATGCCAACTCATACTGTACCCACTGGTGGAACAGTAAAGAATTATTATTATTAAAGAGTAAATACCACTTAGACCCCGTGAGGTTCGGCCCGTTGTATCTTTTAGGTCCCGTTAGTGGACCAATGGATTTTGCTGACGTAAGTCTGGATAAGTGTTTTATGGATCATTTTGTCCTTAAAATGTGTTTGACATCAAAAGAAATATATATATATATTTTTATTATTAAATAGTTAGGGACGGACGTTAATGACAGAGGTTTAGGTAAGATATTGAAATGGGAGGGGATCTAGGTGGGATATGGGCAAATTCCGGAGGCCTAAGTAATATTTATTCATTTTAAAATATATATAATAATAAAAAAAATGCATCTTGATGATCATTTCCACCACCATGATTTCCTTATCACTTCGTTCATAATAGCTTTATAGATGTAATATCATTATACAATATGGAGATTCATCTATAATCAGTTTTAATTTTGATATTGTTTGAATCTATCATACTCCCTCCATCCCAAAATAAGTATTCACTTTTACTCTTTTCTCCGTCCCAAAATAAGTGTTCCATTTGAAAAATCAAAGTACTTTATCTTACCACTTTACTAATTTATCCTTCATGCATTGAATTATAAATCATTTACGCAATAAATTAATCATCACATCATTATGGTAGGAGAAAGGGTAAAATTGGTATATCATTCATTACTAATAAAACATTTTAAAAAATTAAATTTCCCAAAATAACCTTATACATTGGGATTGAGGGAGTATCATATACCGTGATGGATACCAATACCCACGGGACTTGAATTCAGTCCAGTTTACCTCTGGAAAGTTCCTGGGGACCACTAATTTGCAAGTTATTACACAAGGCTCCAAGGTTCTGTTACTAGTTTAAGTAATTACTATAGCTATTAAAGACTTTATATTTATTATACTAGGCTACTGTCTCTTTTAGTTTATTAACAGATAATTATAATTTATAATTGTGATTAAAAGGGCTTAATAATAATTAATGAGACTTTAAGACTTCTTAGACACAAGATCTAGCAATAAATTATCTTTTAACGAAACAGTATAGTTCTGATACCAAAATGAATCGAAGGCGGAAACAATAGAAACATGCAATTAAATCATAAGTAGTACAACAAAAAATTCAAAGAGGTGACTTATGAATCTGATAACGCTCATTAAAATGCCAAGATAACGGTTAGACATAATGAGCCAACGATTCAAGTCTGTTTACAGAATTAGTTGTTGACTGTCTGGCTAAAATAAATTTATATGCTAAGACTTTAGTGTCGACAGAAGTATGTTGCCCCGAAAAGAAAGGTTACGAGATTGGTAATAGACACATAATGATAATAGAAGATGGAAACCTTTTATTGCATAACAAACCGTTAGATAGAGACACACTGTATATACATGGATTTATTCTCTCAACTCACTGATATATGCTGAAAGCACACTAATTATACATAAGCTCACACTCAATGAAAATACAACTGGGAATACAACAAATATAAGTAGAAGACTAAAAGACTCGAACACAGGATTGCACTTAGGGAATTCACTCGCTATTCAACTCTGCTCTTCAAAATGATGTTTGTTTCCTTTTATAGGCAAAAGGGGAGTATAACTAGATGGCTGAGATTGTAGATGCTTCTTCAAAGGTCGAGATTGAAGATAAGGTTAAATACTGAAGATAAGACTTCTAATCTCTTTTGTCAACTTGTTAGATGCTTGAGATAAGCTTTCCTGTGCAGGGAAAACTTTTGTAGATAAAGTTGATATTTTGTCTGATACTGTTGTAGATACTTTTGATCTGTGGTTGAAAGTTGCTTGCTTTTTCTTTGGGTGATTTCTTGTCTATCCTTCCATCATATTCACAATATTGTGTTCTACTTCAGTGTCATGCGAACAATGGCTCCTTTTGTTATTATGTGCATAGTCATCTTCATCTTCTCTTTCTCTTGCCATAATATCTAAGACATCTTGAGAGGTCTCTACTTCTGGAGGATCTCTGGGAACACTTGGTAAACAAGTTTTAATAAAGATTTCTATATTAATATTGTGATCTAATAACCTATATCCGTATTTTGTGGGACAATGCTTGGGTCCTCACCAGTGAGGATCAACTTGGTCCTCACCCCTTATTTGGACCAATAGAATTAAGACACTTGGCATATATTAATTAAAAAATAGAAATGGGTATTACCCATTATTTATGGGATTCAACCCGGATTTGAATTCTTATTTTTTCTCTTATTCGCTTTAAAAAATAAAAATCTAATGGGCAGTTTATATGCATGTACACTTTCCTTAAACACAAATAAGAAAAAAGTCACAATCCACAAATATTATTCGATATTGTGATGTGTACTTCTCCATATTTCATAAAATCCAAAGATATATAAATAAATTGGATACAAAATATTATGAACACAAATAAGAAAAAATAAAAATAAAGTGATTGAAGTATAGAAATTTGGAGAAAAAAGTCAGAAATCTCGTGTGTAAAGTGCCGCTCACCGCACCAAATTGATGATATTACAGAAATAACATAAAAGATTTTATCATCCTTTGGATTCAATTGCAATATACATAGCATATATATATATATATATATATATATATATATATATATATATATATATATGTATCAATCTATATATAAATAAAAGTGAACACGCGTATATCAATCTATATAAACAAATAAGTGTACACGCATATGTAGACGTTAAACTGCCCATGAGATTTTTTTTAAGTGAATAAGAGAAAAAAAGAATAATTCAAATCCGAGTTGAATTCCATAAATAATGGGTAATACCCATTTATGTTTTTTAATTAATATATGTCAAGTGTTATAATTATATTGGTCCAAATAAAGGGTGAGGACCCAAGCATTGTCCTATTTTGTGCTAGGATAAAACTTTTGCCAGGCTTTGTAGTAAGATGAATGTTCATATGTAACTGGTTCTATCTGGTTTCTAAAATCATTAAGTAATGGATTATATCCTAGCAAATTTTGGACTTCTACTGGTTCTGAATTTATGTATATTCTATGTTATCCAAATATGACTGAACCATTTTCTACATATTCTGGAGGAAGGCTATAAACTTGTAGTAAGAGTGGATTGTCTGGTACATAGTTCTGAAACCAATGAGATTGTTCAAAAATGATGGCCTGAGCAAGGCGATTAGGAAAATTAAAAACTTTTAAAACTTCTAGGGGCATGTCCTTTGGGATTGTGATATGATTTACCATTCCTAATTCGAGAAGTTTACTAGCGTGATAACTAACCCTTTTGGTTGAGAATGTTGTTTTTATTTCAAGTTCAAAGGGTTGGAAACGACATAAATCAATGTCCAACAGTACTATCCGGTATGTTATCGTGTGAGCAAACTCACATTCTAGGTAGTGATATATGGATCTCTCTGGTGGACTGTTGTTTCTTAAATATT
Source organism: Cornus suecica (assembly GCA_963922005.1). NCBI lineage: Eukaryota > Viridiplantae > Streptophyta > Magnoliopsida > Cornales > Cornaceae > Cornus > Cornus suecica. Next base: position 5,879,741 of record OY998246.1, read on the forward strand.
TCTTAACTGCTACCCATTCATTTGTGTCTGCAGTATATATTTCTTCAAAGATGAGTTCTTTAATGTCCACTGGTAATAATGTCACTTGTTGTTTAAGGATTTTTCTGTATGCAGAGGAGAATTAGGATAACATTTTTACTTACTTCCAAGAATCCTGCAAAAGCTGATGATTTTCTTGGATGTTATCTATGGATTTTTCTGTAGCTTTTTGATAGGCTAAATTTAATTTTCTATAATGACATATAAGAACTTGGTGGTCATTCTGGAGATTTTCTAGAGAAGATTTTAAATGAACAAAATATTCGCTTAATGTGTTTAGATTTCTGACGAGAGTGCTATGGGGTTGTCCTCTTGAATACCATAAATTATCTATAATGAGTTTTTTATCAGGAAAAAGTTTATGTCTATTGCGGAACTGTTGACTTGAGTTTTGAATGACTGAAAGAGGGGTTGAAGTTCCTGGAACGACAATGTAGCTGTTACTGCTCATCTGACTCATTTCCTGCAAAAACTAACAATCTATTAATATACGAGATAATATATATGCTAAATAATTATCCTTTCCTTTTACATGTTCAAATGATGGTTTAAAACATTTTCCTGTAAGACAATCAACAAAAGAAATCCATCTTTTTGCTGACATTTTTTGTTGCTTTGCTTTATTTGAAAATTTTACTATATTATCACAATCTGTTCTAATGAGAAATTCTTTATTGAGAAATATTTGAAAATTTTCAACATAATTTATAACTCCTAATATCTCCAAATATGTATATGGTACCATTGCTTGAGCTTTATTAAAATTTACACTAGCATACTTACATATTTGTTCTTCTTCGCAAGATGATTCTTTCGTGGGTCGTTGAAGAAATATTCATGCCCATCCATTTGCAGAAGCATATATCTGTATAATTTTATAGTTTTTTTTCTAATGGAAGTTGTAATGGTTCTAATTGAGTGACTATTGTTTTAATTCTTTTAACTAATTAAATATCTTGAGAATTAAAATATTTTTGTCCATTTTCCCCTAATTTAGAATATAGGGGTCCTACAAACTGTCCAAATTTTGGAATAAAATTCCTTCCATAATTTAATAATCCTAAAAATGCTTGTAATAATTTTGTATCTTCTATTTTATCTGGGAATTCTAAAATCTTTTTTACTATATGAGGTTGAAGCTCTATTTTTTCTCCTTTTATAAATAATCCAAGAAATTCAATTTCTTGTTTTTCTAGTATCATTTTTCTACTACTAATAATAAGTCCTTGAGAAATAAATTCTTGAAATATAATTTCAAGATGTTTTTTATGCTCTTGTTTAGTATAACTAAAAACTAAAATATCATCAATATAAACACAGCAGAACCATGAATGTTTATTAAATATTGTATCCATTTTTCTTTGAAACTCTTGTGGTGCATTTTTCAGTCCAAATGGTATAACTAACCATTCAAAATGTTCTTCAGGACAAGTGAATGTAGTTCATTCTATCAATTTTTCTTCCATGCGAATTTTCCAAAATCCTGATTTGCAATCGAACTTTGAAAACCATTTTTTGTCTTGTCTTGTATTAATAATAACTTCTTTATTTGGTATTTTATAGCTCTCATCATAGGTATTATCGTTTAATCTTTTATAATTAATAACCATTCTAGCATTTCCTCGTTTGATTTCAGCATGGTTTCTTACCATAAAGGCTGGACTTCTATGTCTACTATTACTTTTTCTTATGACACCTAATTTTAAGAGTTCATTAATTTGTTGTTGGAATTCTTCTTGATCTTATATAGAACATGCTATGTCTTGAGTTTTTATAGTTATATCGGGATTAATTATATTAAGTATAGCTTTAATCTTATTTTTTTACCAATATTTTTGAGGATTTTCTCCTAATATTTCAGTGGTTTCTGCTAATCGTATTAAATTTTCTAATCCTAAGTTAGTACTTTTTAATATCATTGTATTATTAGGACATACTTTAGGTTCATCAATATAGCTGAGAAATTCTATGGCTTCACTATGTTCTTCCCTATTGTTGGGATATATTTATGTTTCTTCTGTTATAATTTTAGGTTTGTTTTTAATATTTGCTTCTATTGTGGGTAACGAGTTGAGATATGTAAGGGATCCACCATGTTTCACAAGTGCATTCTGATTGTTTGTTGGTACAAAGGTTCCATTTTTATAAAATTGTAATCTCGTAGATGTGTACATAAATCTGCTTGTTAATGAGTTAATAAAGTTTAATCCTAATATAAAATCATAGGTACTAGGTGTGGTAACAACATAGGTTTGAGGTAAAGTGAAATGTTCACCATTAATAAGGATCGGTATATTTTGAATACAATGATGTATTGGTATGGACTCTTGATTATATTGACGCATACTAATAAGGTATTTAATTGGTATTAAATCCATTTCAGGTACCAAATGCTTTTGGATTAAGCTTTTGGAGGCTCCAGTGTCTAGCATTGTTGTTGTTTGTATACTTTGTTTGTGAATTCTATAGTTACAGGAAATTGTATAAGGATAGAAGACTTGTAAATTGAATTTATAGTTTCGATAGTATCATCTTCAATTTTTTTTAACAAGTTGGACACAAGAGTGTTCTTTACATTGATAACCTTCATTTATGTTATTATTACACTGTTTACAAGGAAAAGATAAGAATAGAGATTTCTGGTGTGTATATTGACATGAAGTGTTTACTGTTGTAACAAATGTTTCTAAAGATTTTAATCCAGTTTCTAGATAATCTTCATAATCTTCATCTTCTATATTGTTTATATTTTTTTATGCTATAAATACTAACGTTATCATCGATATCCGAATCATATACGCTTTCTAGCTCATATATTTTATCGAGTTGTTCTTCTATATCTTCAAGAATATTAATGTTTTCTTGTACCCTTTTAACAAGACTTTGTTTGCCAAAATGATAAGGGCAATTTAGTCTTATATGATCTGGAGCGCCGCAAACAGAACACTTACATTTTATTTCTTTTCCTTCATTAGTTTCTTTAGATGAATATTTTTGTTTCTTATACCAAGGTCTTTTCCTAAATGGTCGGGATTGTGATTTATTCCATTTGTTTCCTCTATTTCCCTTACATTTTCTAAAGGTTTTGTTTTTTCGTAGATGATACTTTCTAGGTTTACTTCTAAACGAAGATGTTGGTTTACATCCATATTGTGGTGGAAAATCTAATTGACTGCATGTTAAATAAAATTATTTTTTTATTTGTTTAGACTCCCATAATTGTTGAAATTCATCCTTTAAAATATTATAGACATGTCTTATCCTAAGACTTATACTATAATTATTTTTCTGAGGATGTTCTTTCCATTTATTCCATATTTTAGTTCCTATGTTTCCTAGTAATTTTTGCAAATATCTATCCAATAGAGATAAGTCGGTTATCCTTCTTGTCGCTGCAAAGTATTCAAAGAATTTTTTAGTAAATTCTCCTACATACTCTAATCGACATATTGCTAATTGTTCTAAATTTATAAGGGCTTCTGTTTGTTTAACTTTGGTATCTTCTAATAACCTATCTTCTCCTAATAAAGCTTTTTTAATAAGGCTTGTGAAACTCTGAACCGTAAAAGTATCATTCATGCTGATATATTCTTCTGAAGCTTGTGCTTTATATCATTGCCACCAGTCACTGATTGATCCTTGGATTTAGGTTTCACAATAAGACATTGCTTGTGTTCTATTATCAAAATTGGTTATTGTGGCTTGCCTAATACAGTCGCGTTCCCAATATTCAACTGCCTTTTGCCAATCTTACGGATCATGTAACGAAATGTCTAATATACTGACATCGTGGGGTACAGGGATATTTTGATATTGTCTTCTTAAATTTGTTCTTGGAAATATGATCTGGGGATTTATTCCTTCATAATAACTAGTAGTTGGTCGTAATCTTTGGCCTGTTGTATAACCTCCTCCTAATACATTCGTATTATAATGTTGTATGGTATTTGGTGGTGTTCCATCAGTCATAGGATGATCTCCTATTGACTCTGTTAGTCTAGACGGTTGTCCTGATTCTAATAATGGTTGGGGTCTTGTTTCATTCATATTTATTTCTTCTCGAAGGGTATTAAACTCTTTATTCGAAAAGAAATACTCAAATCCTACAATAATAATATTTTTCTTTATTGTATTTTCATTTCCATGTCCTAGATAAATATCTCGTAATAGCTCATAGTTTGATCTGGTATATATCTGCTCAAGGGCTTCCTCTTCAAGATTGCCAAAATCAAATAAGATTTTGTCTGGGATATTGTCCTCTAATTTTTCATATAATTGATTAACCTCTTTTCATGGCTCTTGTTCAATTAAAGCATTAATAAATCATATTTCTTCTTCATCAACTAAAGTATCCTATCTTTTATAATTACTAAATCTTATACTTGATTCTCCTATCTGATTAGTATAAATTTTATTATTTTCAGGGACCTTTTGTATTTTTATATTTAATTTAGGTAATGTCCATTCGGTTCCTTTTAATGACTCACTACTAACCTTTTTGGCTTCTATCATTTGAACAAATTTGCTACTTAATGGTTTTACTAACTCATCAAATTCTGCTTTAAATTTTAAATTATATTAATTTACTAATTTTCCCATAAATAGAGTATTAATTAACTAATAAATTATCATCTTTGGCTTGTCATATTATATCCTTTTGTAGAATTGCTATCTTAATATGACGTACAAATTCTCAGGAAGTAATAGTGAAATTCGGTATGCATCATACTACGACTACGTTATTAACAAGATCTATTTCTGCACTAGCTATTTGGGCTTGTTGATGATTTGTCCATCTATCATCATAAATATATACTAAAGCTTTAGTTCCTACTTGTGCTCGATTAAGGCCAATTATACCTATCATTATAACTCCTAAATGCATAAATTCTAATTGCTATTTTTTAATTTCTTGCACTGCTTTAGGGGTGATAAGGTCTAATATTATTTCATTATTGACATCACTAATTTTTCTTTGGCTATAATGATTATATATTTTACTTTTGAAGTCGAATAGATTATTAGAATAAAGGCCTACACTCTATTTCATTTGTTTCATTTCCTTTTCAATATATTCTTGAGCATCTCTTTCAGTATCATATATATCTTCTATACGCATTATTTCTTTGGACCTTTTGGGAATAATTGTCATGGTTGATATGGTTGTAGTAAATTTAGTCGCTTGGATGGAGTTGTCGGGACAGAATTAGCAACTACTTTTAATTCTTTTATTTTTTCAATTATTTCAAATAATTCTTTAGGCGTATTCTTGGGAATACTTTCTTGAATTATTTCTAGTTTTTCTTCAAAATTTTCTACTCGTTCTATTAACTGAATTATAAGTTGAATAATAATATTATTCTACCTAATAAGTATACTATTTGATTTAATGTCTGATTTAAAATCGGTAAAACTCACTGGTTCTTTGTCGTATTTGTCGTTAACTATGAAAAATGTAATTAAATAGTCAGGATTACTACTACACATAACCTATTGAAGTAGATATTGAAGGTCCTTTGTAATAGTCTCAACTTGCTTTTTAAGATCTTTCTGGACCTCTATAATTACTTCAAGGTCACTTTGTATTTTCCTAACTTGAGAATCTAATTTTTTGATTAAATTAGGGTTACTTTCTTCAAGCTGAGACTTAATATAATCTAAATTATCTCATATTTTCTTAATAGAGTTATCAAAATTAACTAAATCAATTCTATTCATAAAATTAGTTATACCTTTGGCGTCTAGCTTCAAAAATATTTTGAATTAATATAATTGTACTTCTAATTTATTTTATTTCTTGTCTTATACTAAGGATGTTATTACCAGTTTCTAAGGAAAGGTTAAATTTCTAAGTCTATTTTATAAGAATTTTTGTATATCTTTAAGTTCTTTAATAGATAAATGGTGCATAAAGTAATTATATAAATATATATATATACTTAAGTAGTTCTATCTAACTTATGGGGGTTGTTGTGTAATTAGGAAGTGGAAGTCCGAGTTGGAAAGTTTCTGAGGGAAATTGGATCACCTAAACTTATGTGGATAGAAATCTTACACTTGTGAATGGAAATGTGTCCGGTAAGAGAATGAATGGACCTCATTCCCGTTTAATTTTGTTATTCTCATACCCGTCTCAAATTTGATTATTAAATGGGACGGTGCGCGATAAGGCTAAGCGGGGAGTGGGGCGGGGCGGGTTTTCATCATAAAAAAAAATAATCTTATACAAATGAAGATAATGTGTAATTTCTTAATTAGAACTTTTAATTTATTATTATTGTACGAGCATCAAAGTAAAACATGTAATTTTTAACATAATTAAAATGAAATTAAGACAAGAAGAGCGAAATGATAAGGAGACTAGAATTTGGTATTTGGTGAAATATAAAAAAACGAAGGAACTATTTTATATAAAGGGTATATATTAATAATATATGATAATATTCAAGAGAATAATCTTCAACATATATGTATATATAGATAATGTTCATTTCTTACCTTTTTTATATATATATATATATATATATATATATATATATATATATAGAGGTTTGTGTTTAAAATATGAAATGCATATATATATATATGAAATCGGGACGAGGCGGGGCAGGGTTCCCCATACCCACCCCAAATAAAATTAATAATTTTTTTCATCCCCATACCTGCCCCGATTAGCTTAATCAAGGTCCCAAACCCAGAATAAACGGGACAGAACAAGCCCCACCGGAACAGATTTTATTGCCATCCCTATCCAAAAAAGCTCAATTAAAAAATTATTGCTTTAAACATCAAAAAATAAAATTTGTCAGTCTCCCCAAGCAGCCTCCATATATCCTTGTTCTCCAAGCATTGCCTCAGTTGAAAAAGTGAGTCAACATTTTACAATTAATTATCCCTCCAAGTCGTACATTAATTGTATTCCTATAAAAATATATATATACAACAAATCATAGAATATATTATCCGTCTACCATCCATCCACATATATATATATATATATATAGGTATATTGGTTAAGGTTAGTTAACAAAATATAACACAAATGGATCCTCTGCCTCTCCACCACTGGTCCACAGATCAAATATTGTTGTGCTTATCAAAATTTAATAATATATATATATATATATATATATATATATAGAAGTCTATCCATTTAAAAAAAATTCGCATAACTAAATAATAATAATATTATATTTATTTATTTGTACTTTGACGTGTATATACAATGTAAGAGTAATAGAATGAATAGGATTATAAGTTAATATAAAAGGATATAATTAAAATTAGGTTAGATAATACACTCAAATAATTTATAGAGGTAGAGTTTATCTATAACTATGTTTGGAATCAAAATACAATCATCTACCATTGTTATCCTTTCAATAATAATAAATTAAAACAGTTCCCAACCAAAATTCTCATGAAGATGGATTTTTATAATTGATACAATAGGTTATAGGAATGAATACGATTTTTGGTTGACGTGTACTTTTATTATTTTATTGTATTTTTTAGTAATGGATAATGTATTTTTAGTCTTGTACTTAATATAAAAAATTAATATTTAAAATTGTACTTTAGTTGGTATAAATAGAATCCTACTTCGATAGGTGTTTTAAAGATAAGCTTTCACAAAAAATAATATTTTAATTTTTTTTCTTGTACTTAATAAAAAAAGGGTTAATTTCAGTAAACCCCCCTATACTATCCAGATTAATCAACTAATCCCTTATGTGTCTACTTTGCCCCCTATACTATTCAATTTCATCAAATTGCCCCTCACTTCTCAAAATGCCTAAACTACCCTCAATAGTATAATGGAGTTTAGTGAAATTAATAGTATAAGGGGGTTTAGTGAATTATTTCGGAAAAAATAATATATACTTTTTGCAAAAAAGAAAATTTCGAAAAAAAATCATATTTTGTTCCAAAATATGAATTTGTTTTTCGAAAAATATTTTTTTTGAGAAAAAGTATATATTATGTTCCAAAATATGATTTTTTTTCCGAAAAATATTTTTTTTTTTGCGAAAAAGTATATATTATGTTCCAAAATATGAATTTTTTTTTTGAAAAATAATTTTTTGCGAAAAATATATATTATGTTCCAAAATATGATTTTTTGGAACATAATATATACATTTTTGTTCCAAAATATTATTTTTCGAAAACAAAATTCATATTTTGGAACATAATATATATTTTTTGGCAAAAAAAAAATTTTAGAAAAAAAAATCATATTTTGGAACATAATATATATTTTTCGCAGAAAATTATTTTTCAGAAAAAATCATATTTTGGAACATAATATATATTTTTTGCAAAAAAATTATTTTTCGAAAAAAAAATTCATATTTTGGAACATAATATATACTTTTTTGCAAAAAAAATATTTTTCAAAAAAAAAATTCATATTTTGGAACATAATATATACTTTTTCGCAAAAAAAATATTTTTCAAAAAAAAAATTCATATTTTGGAACAAAATATGATTTTTTTTCGAATTTTTTTTTTTTGCAAAATGTATATATTATTTTTTCCGAAATAATTCACTAAACCCCCTTATACTATTAATTTCACTAAACCCCCTTATACTATTAAGGGTAGTTTAGGCATTTTGAGAAGTGAGGGGGCAATTTGATAAAATTGAATAGTATAGGGGGCAAAGTGGACACACAAGGGGTTAGTTGATTAATCTGGATAGTATAGGGGATTTACTGAAATTAACCCTTATTATTATTACTCTTTATATCCCATTTTATAAGTCCATTTTTAGGAACTCATCTTCTTAAAGAGATATTTTTATACCAATTTTGCCTTTCAATGATTTAAAGAAGGGTTAATTTCAGTAAATCCCTCTATACTATCCAATTTAATCAACTAACCCCTACTGTGTCCATTTTACCCCATATACTATTCAATTTCATCAATATGTCCCCTCACCTCTCAAAATGCCTAAACTACCCTCAATAGTATAAGGGGGTTTAGTGAAATTAATAGTATAAGGGGGTTTAGTGAAATTAATAGTATAAGGGGGTTTAGTGAATTATTTCGGAAAATATAATATATACTTTTTGCAAAAAAAAAAAAAAATTTGAAAAAAAATCATATTTTGTTCCAAAATATGAATTTTTTTTTCAAAAAATATATATTATGTTCCAAAATATGATTTTTTTCTGAAAAATAATTTTTGCGAAAAATATATATTATGTTCCAAAATATGATTTTTTTTTGAAAAATTATTTTTTTGTAAAAAATATATACTATTATGTTCCAAAATATGATTTTTTTGCATAATAGTATATATTTTTTGCAAAAATATTATTTTTCAAAAAAATCATATTTTGGAACATAATAAATATTTTTTCGCAAAAACATATTTTGGAACATAGTATATATTTTTTGCAAAAACATTATTTTTCGAAAAAAAATTCATATTTTGGAACATAATATATACTTTTTCGCAAAAAAAAAATCATATTTTGGAACATAATATATATTTTTTGCAAAAAAATTATTTTTCGAAAAAAAATATCATATTTTGGAACATAATATATACATTTTCGGAAAAAAAAATTCATATTTTGGAACATAATACATATTTTTTCGCAAAAAAAATATTTTTCGAAAAACAAATTCATATTTTGGAACAAAATATGATTTTTTTTCGAATTTTTTTTTTTTTGCAAAAAGTATATATTATTTTTTCCGAAATAATTCACTAAACTCCCTTATACTATTGAGGGTAGTTTAGGCATTTTGAGAGGTGATGGGTCATATTGATGAAATTGAATAGTATGGGAGGGCAAAATGGACACAATAGGGGTTAGTTGATTAAATTGAATAGTGTAGGGTAAACCCATATAAAAATTACTATTTAAAATTGTGCTTTAATTGATATAAATAGAATCCTACTTCAGTAGGTTTTTTAAAAGATAAGCTTTAACAAAAAATAATATTTTAATTTATTTTATAATTTTAAAAAAATATTGAAATATTGAAATACTAAAACTCTTCACACTTTTAATAATAGTATATATATATTAGTATATAATTTGTTTAAGATTTTTACACTTTATATTTTATATTTCATATGATTTTTTTTTTAATAAACACTTAATATTTTTAAATATGAATATAGAAAGATAACCATTCTTAAAAGAAGGAAAATATCCTATAATCAAATCCATATCTATTGCTTCTGTCAGAAGTTTCAACACTTTTAGAATTTTAGTAAGCAAATTAGACATTATTTAAATGCATAATAAATTATATATACTTTTTTTTTTTGTGTGAATAGGCTAAAATATATATACTTGTATAACATTAATACATTAGGTTTAATATAATTATGGTAGAACTAAAAAATTTAGTGTTCTATTACAATTAGGTCTTTAATATATATAGTTAATTACAATTATATAACACGTCAATTTTTTTTAGACTAAAATATATATACTTGTATAACATTAATACATTAGGTTTACTATAATTATGATAGAACTAAAATTCTTAGTGTTCTATTACAATTAGGTTTTTAATATATATAATTAATTACAATTATATAACACGTCAATTTAATTTACAATTAGGTCTTTAATATATATAGTTAATTACAATAATATAACACGTCAATTTTTTTTAGACTAAAATATATATACTTGTATAACATTAATACATTAGGTTTACTATAATTATGGTAGAACTAAAATTCTTAGTGTTCTATTACAATTAGGTTTTTAATATATATAATTAATTACAATTATATAACACGTCAATTTAATTTACAATTAGGTCTTTAATATATATAGTTAATTACAATAATATAACACGTCAATTTTTTTTAGACTAAAATATATATACTTGTATAACATTAATACATTAGGTTTACTATAATTATGGTAGAACTAAAATTCTTAGTGTTCTATTACAATTAGGTTTTTAATATATATAATTAATTACAATTATATAACACGTCAATTTTTTTTTATAATTTATAAAATAAAAAATAAAGTTAAACCTTGAAATACTGAAATACTAAAAAATACTGAAATTATTCACACTTTTAATAGTAATATAGATATAGTCACATATAAAGACACAAAGTAATTTGTTATTTCCTATCTAAGAGAAATCTCATTTGTCTTGCCAAACGTTGCTGACTACTGTCCTGGAAGGGGAACAATATGATTAGAAATGAAAAAGTTGTCTTGAGCACTTTGTGTTGGGCCTATACATTGGGCTAAGAGCTTAGATCTGGTTCAATAAAACCCAGTCCATTAATTTCACTGTATTCAGTATATATGAGCTCCCAAAATGAACATTCCATAATTTCCATTAAAATAATAATAATGATAAATAATAAACAAAGAAACTCTTTCGCTGAAAAGAAGAAAAAAAAACGGTTCTCAACAAAACCAAAAAAAAAAAAAAATGTTTATTAGTCTGCTTTTAATTATACTCTTACCCAAGTTTTCTAATTTTAGTTTTCATAGTATGGTAAGTTTCATGTAGATTACTTCTCAATACATGTCTTCTTTACTAGTAGCTAGCTGGTTTTGTTTTGCTGAGGGCATAATAACTTGACATCGTCCTCACCTTTCTTGGACTTATAAAAAAAAACAGATTGTCACTAAACAAGGAAAGTCGGTTTGGTTTATCTAGAAACAGTATTCAAAAACTCACAAAACTGGAAAATGTTATAATGAAATATTGAAAACTGAAATTTTATTTTGTATAGTTTTTTGAAAATTGAAATTAAATATTTACTTTGTGTAGTTTTTTAAATTTCAGTATTCCAAAAAGTAAATTAAAATTAAAGACTTTTGCCATTAATAAAAAAAAAAAAAAGAGTTTTTTTATGAACATGTAAAAATAGAAATAAGCAAAAGGCCAATATTGTTAGCTAGGTTTGTCCATCATGGCCATGGAATTTATGAAGTGGCAAACTTGATCAAGAAAACCTGAATCGCACCAATCAAGAAGTGTACCGTGACTCAGAGTATAAACAGTCATAAATTCGTCTCTCACTCTCAGAAACTACACAGAATTAGAGACAAACAATTGTGCACTTTGTTGATAGTTTCTATGTGTCCTATAACATCAATTTAATTTAATTACATTTATTAGATTTTATTTCAACTAGAAATAATTTTGTTCCAATTCAGACAAGACACCAACCATGCAAATAGTAAAAAATTGATTCGCATCTTTTTTGCATCATTAGCAAACTACAAAGAATGTATATAACATGTTTAGTTTTATCATGTTATATATATAAATAGATTGAGTAATTATTTAATTAATTTTTATCTTAACAACTTAAAAGCATTAATTTATTCATTCATAATAAGTTTTTTATGTAAATTTATCTAAATTTGAATGAAGATTTTTCATAAAATTAGTAATAATTATTTCAAAATTTATATTTAAGATCACTATAACAAATAAGAGAATTTGTGACAATAAAAAATGTCAATAATATTCAATATTTTATTACTAAAAATTTTCAGTGACAAAAATATACTGTCTTTGCATCCGTGAAATAATTAATATAATTAGAAAAAGAACATTACACCGCTGTCCAATTCACCTTGGAGAAATCTGACTTAAATCCAATCAGATACTGCCTCAACCTCAATCCTATATAATCGCCTCAATTGTTTTATAATTTTCCGATGTGGGAACAGCGTCAACCACTGCTATCCAATTCGCCGAAGCTACGATCTGTGCCATAGCTTTATCTATTTTCAGAGAACCGTCAAAGCTTGAAGACATTTAAACCAATTCTGATTCCTCTGTACCCTAGCTTATCTCTTGAAGACATAGTTTTCACTAGTCTGGTTGGTACATTCGGATTGCGAATATAGATCAGATTCAGAGCCTTTGTCTTGTATTGCTCAAAGCACCTCCCATATTTGATTGAACACGGTAGATACTAGATTGAGATTTCAAAAACCCTAAAACCCCAATTGAAGAGAGGAATCATTAATGGAAGAGTTTTACAGAGCCGTTCTTTTTGTTTGTTTGTTTGTTTGTTCTTTTTTTTTTTTTTTTTGTACTTCAAATTTAAAAGGAAGTTAAAAAAATATTTTGTACTTGAAAATTACAGAGCGCCTCCCATTTTTGCTTTGTACTTAAAAAAATTTCAGTGTATACAATTATTCATGGAAGATGGAAGATATAGATATAGATATAGTTCAGTGTTTCAGAATGGTATTTCTTGTTTGCTGTTTATATTTTGCCACGGGAGTTCTCCATTTTTCAAGTCCATCTGGAACCCTTATTTTTTTGTTCTTGTTTTGGGAAACAAAAAACAAGATAAATTCCTATTCTTATTCTTATTTTCTCATCCAAGAAACTAAAAAACGAAAACATGTTTGGGGCAAAAAAATTTCTTGTTTTCTCTCACACACAGACACATATATACACATACTCATTCACGTTTTTGCAAATTGGCTCTCTCGCCGACCAGATCCGACGTGTTCATCGCACCCTAAATGATCATCATCGTCCTCTTCTCTTGCTTCTCTCTCATGGTTTTGGGTACTGTTCACCAAAAAAAATTTCAAATTGAGAACAAGGTGAACAGTAATAGGTGCACCAAACGTGTTTTTGTTCTCGTGAATAGTTGAAAAAACAAGAACAAAGACGGAAACACTAGTTTCCAAACGCACCCAATGCTTTTGTCTTCATTTTCTGGTTTCAATTTGATTGGTAAAGTTAGTATTTTACATGATTGTATCTGGTGTACGAAGCTTAGTGTTGTACCTATTATTTGTGACAGAATATCTATTCGTCACAAATATTATTTGTGGTGGAATGAGTAAACCGTCACAAATAACCTATTATTTGTGACGGAATATCTATTCGTCACAAATATTGGAATGTGTACACCATCACAAATAACTAATTAGTCATGACGAATGTTTAAACCTTCACAAATAACCTATTATTTGTGACGAATGTCTAAACCGTCACAAATATTATTTGTGACAAAATATTTAAACCGTCACAAAATAATAGATTATTTGTGATGAAATGTTGAAAACTATTACAAATAACATGTCATTTGTGACGAATAAAGAAAATTGTTATAAATTATTTAACAATTGTTACGGCTTTATAAATCGTCACAAAAAAGTAAAGTATTTTTTGTGATAAATTTTTTTTCCGTCACAAAATTTTGTCATAAATAATACATTTTGTTGTAGTGGACAAAAATGCATTAAGTAAAATTGAAAAAGAAAGGGTATTTTGGTCATTTATGATTTTTTTTTAAAATAATGAGATATTGTGTAAAAAATGTGATAGTTTAGAGAGGTAGTTGCCCAAATTATACTTTAGTGTGATTTCTTGAGAGAGAGAGAGAGTAAATTTCGGGTGTCAGCAGCCTCCATCCTTGCTCAGCACGCATTTATTTCCAAAAAAAACTAATTAAAAATGTAGCAGCCTCTCCATCCTTGCTTAGCAAGCAATGAAAAAGTTAAAATTTCAATTCAAAAAGTAATGGTCCCTCCAAGTCGTGTTGCAATTGTACTCTCTAAATACGTGTGTCTCTTTCTCAATAATATGTGTCCTATATAAATCTTAGAGTAAATACCACTGACACCCCCTCAAAGATATCATAATTTCACAGACCTTCTCGATATTCACTAATCTCACTCGGACCCTCTCAAAATTGAATTTTGTCCCACAAAGACCCCCTCCGTCTCCACGCCGTTAAATTGTGCCGTTAACCACCGTGTGAATTGTCTATTTTGCCCTCAAAATGATATAAAATGACCTTCATATCCTTCTTCTTCTTCAATTTGGGTATCTCAAAACCCCAACCCTAATTTATATACATAGAGAGATTGGAAGTGGGAAATTGGGAGAGAGATTGAAGATGAGGATTGTATATATTGCATACCCACATATACATATATGCTGTTACATATACCCGTGTATATATATATATATAGCTGCTATATATATATATATACCCGTATATACATATATATATATATATATACCCGTATATACATGTATATACCCGTATATACCCGTATATATATGTGTGTGTATATATATATGTATAGATCTATATATATGTGTGTGTATATATGTATATATATGTGTGCGTCTGGTGCAGGTGTGTGTGTGTGTGTGTGTGTGTGTGTGTGTGTGAGAGAGAGAGAGAGAGAGAGAGAGGAGAGAGAGAGAGAGAAGAGAAGAGAGAGAATTAAAAAAAAATTAAATATTTTTT
Organism: Cornus suecica; assembly: GCA_963922005.1. Classification (NCBI taxonomy): domain Eukaryota; kingdom Viridiplantae; phylum Streptophyta; class Magnoliopsida; order Cornales; family Cornaceae; genus Cornus; species Cornus suecica. The sequence goes on from OY998246.1 coordinate 5,895,027, forward strand.
TAATTTTATATTTATTTTCGAATTTAGTATTTTTTTTTTTGAAATTTAATATATATATATTTTGAATTTTATATTTATTTTCAAATTTTATAATTTTTTATGTTTTTTTTGAATTTTATAATTATTTTCGAAATTTAATATATATTTTTTAATTTTTATGTTTTTTGCGATTTTTATATTTATTTTCGAAATTTAATATGTTTTTTTGAAAAAAAAATAATTTCGAAATTTATATATTTTTTTAATATTATATTTATTTTCGAATTTATAATATTTTTCAAATTTTAAAATATATTTTTTTGAATTTTATATACATTTTGAAAATTTAATACAATTTTTTTTGAATTTTAAATACTTCTTTCAAATTTTATATATTATTTTTGAACTTTATAATTTAGGTATGTTTATTGAAATTTAAATATTTTTTTGAATCTATATATTTTTTCCCTTTTTATATATTTTTTTTGCATTTTCAGATTTTATATAATTTTTTTGAATTTTAAATATTTCTTTCAAATTTTATATATATTTTTTCTAATATATATATATATATATTTTGGGTATATGGGTAATTTCATACTTTATATATTACCATAATGTAATAAGTGAAATCTTAGGGGGTGCTACTGCAATTTAACCTTTTTTTAAATATATATCGAATGGCAAATTAGTAATTTCGCAATAAAACGTCAATAAAACTAACGGCCGTCTGTCAAAGGGGGTCCGTGTGAAAATACTCAATATCAAGAAAGTCCGTATATAATTAGGGTATCTTTGAGAGGGTGTCGGTGGAAATAACCCTAAATCTTATCCTTGTATTGCAAAACATATATCATATATCCAACAACAAAACCAAAAAGCAAAAAGAAAAATGGAGTCTCAGCCTCTTCACCATTGCACTGTCCACAAGTCATTAGCCATTATCAACCGCTCACATGCCATCTTTCACTCCATAGCTATAACAACCCTAATTTACTACAGACTCTCCTCATTTCTAAACCCTAAAACCACCCAAACCCTACCCACCTTCCCATGGCTTCTCATCTTCTCTTCAGAGCTGCTTCTCTCCTTCATTTGGTTCCTCAGACAACCCTTTCAATGGCGGCCTGTGACCCGAACACCATTCCCGGAAAATTTGCCGGGAGATGAAGAACTTCCGGCTATAGATGTGTTTGTATGCACTTCGGACCCCAAGAAGGAGCCACCGGTGGAGGTCATGAACACGGTTATATCGGCCATGGCTCTCGACTACCCACCGGACAAGCTCAGTGTGTATCTGTCTGATGACGGTGGCTCTTCACTCACTTTGTATGCCATGAAGGAGGCTTGGAGTTTCGCGACGTTGTGGTTACCGTTTTGCAGGAGGTATGGAGCTAAGACTAGGTGCCCGGAGGCTTATTTTTCATCAGTAGGTGATGATGGTCATGGTGGTGATATGGAGTTTGCTAAAGATAGAGAGGAGATTGAGGTTTGTTCATTAAGGAATTATATATATACATATATTTGCATTTTGTACTTATATGTTGGGTTGCAAATTAATCAAGCCGAGCCGAGTTTTGCAATGTTCAAACTCAATTCATTCACTAAACAAGCTTAAAAATTATGCCCAGACTCGGTTCATTTGTGAAAATGAACGAACCCGAATCGAACGCTAGTTTTAGAGAGTCGAGTTCGAGTCTGCTCATGAACAACTCAGTTTAGTTACAACATATATTTATTTCACCAATAGTCGCCTAAATTGAGTTCTTCCATGTTTGTTTGTTACAAATTTTCATTTTTTTGAATACCATATTTATTTGGAGGTTGTTTATTTTCTTTTCTCCATATTTTTTCCCACTAGTACAAGAAATTTTGAAATAATTTTAATGAAATGATCGCATATGTCCTATAATTTTCATAAACTCTCTTTGCAATTTTTTTGAAAGGGGTAGAAAATTTTCTTATAACATTTAGGGGCGGTAAATTGACATCTGAAGTTCTACATTTTGAGTATAATGACACTTAAACATGTTATTATACCTTAAACTTCGTAGATAGGAAAATAATTTTTTTGTGCTATAGTGACGAGACAATTTTAGTTAGCCAATAAATCATTGCCACTATGTACATATATTTTGTTTGTAGTGTAGGTAGATTTGAGTAGCAATCCAATCAAACAACATATTCATACTAATTCGTTGAATTTTTAATGAACCAAAGTCCCGTACAACTTTTTATTTTAATTTATTTTTAAACACAGTTTATGTTTTATGTATCATACATATATATATATATATATATATATATGGGGCCATATAAGCCACCAGTACAAACTTATTTCTATAAACGGGACCCAAGTATTGGCAGTTTATAATTAGGCCTAGTTCAACTTTAGCAACACATAAAATATATTAACAATCATGATGTTGTGTTTTTGTGCTAGCTTTGTAATAATATTTCTTGTAGCTTTGTAATATATTAATATGTATATATTATATACAGATGAAGTATGTGGACTTCAAGCAACGCCTGAGACTAGCTGGACAAAATGTTGTCGATAATAGTAAAACTCACCCAGCAATCATTGAGGTAATCTTCTATTCTTTTTTTAAAATTTTGGTAGTGTAGTGTACGTCTCTTAGTGCATATATAAAGTCCATTAAGTAATATTATTCTTGGTCTTGGTCATTTCTAAGTGATGCATATATACATATATATATCTTTTCTGCTACAAGCCTCTGACTGTATGGTGAATTGAGAAAAGGGAGTTTGGTGGCTATCGTTGTGAGGAGACCTGCAGTTGATGAATATTTCCTCGAAAGTTCAAAACAAAAAATAAAAATTAAAGGGTGCATTTGGATAGGTGACGCCGGACAGAATAGAGATTATTCTGTAGGCTAGCGCAACGGGTAATTTGCAAGAAAGAAAAGGGAGAAATTCGACCCAAAATTCAGAGAACACTCTGGAATTTTATATAATTATGTATAATCAAGAATGAATAAAAACAACCCACAAGCCGGGTATAAATAGCTGAAAATCGACCCCTAATGGGATTTTTGCCAAAAATAGCAAAACCCTAAAAGTCCTACCAAAACAAAACATGGAAAAAAATAAAAAGATTGCCAAAAATCTGGCCCAAATCGGGTTCAGAATCATCTCATAATTGACAAATAAAAAATTACCATAAGTAGCAAAAAATAACTAAAAATAAAGAATCGAAAAGGAAAACAACGGATTTGGGGCTCGAAACGATGTGCACCGAGCGTAGCTCGGTGGCCACGACGTCCGCGCCGAGATTAACTTTCCGAATTGGGGTCACGGGCGCGAATCCGACACTCGTAGCTCCAGTTATGGCAAAAAAACCGACACGTGCACGGAAACTGCCCCAATTAGGCTGGATTACGATTTCTTGTCATTCTTGCGCTGATCCTCCCGCTCCAGGTAATCCAGCGCCATCAATGAGCAATCTGACAGCTCGGCATCGTCTGACTCGGATCCCCCTGCATCAATAGGGTTGTTTTTGTTTTTGTTTTTTTTTACTGTTCACATAAATAAAAACGCGTTTGGGAGCCTTTGATAATTTTTGTTTTCGTGAACAGTAAAAAAATGTTTTCTTAGTTCAAAATTTGAGAACACCAAAATGATATTTTTTTTGTTTTCGGCACTGTTTGTTCTCAACAAAAAAAAAATTTAATTGTTACAGATTCCCTAACTCCATTTTCAACCTTCAAACCCTAATCTCCAAAAAATTTTTTTTTTTTTTTTATTCCCTAAAATTTTTTAGACAAAATTTCCAACCAAACATGTTTTTGTTTCCGGATTACCCTTAGGACAAGAACGAGAAATTTTTTTGTTCTTAAGAAATAAAAAACGAAAACGAAAACACTAGTTTCCAAACACACTCAAATTGTTTTTGTTTTTGTTTTAGTTAGGTCCAATCCATTTTATATTATTTTGTTCTTCATTTTTTCATCTAAATTAGATTGATTTATCTCCACATCAAATTTATTTGTTCACCACACATTCTCCCTATATATATATATATATATATATATATATATATATATAGGGTCATCTATAGTATAATTCATATACTTTATAATAAGTAATCTCTCATCAAACCGCACCAAGTTCGCGATGCACCACTCCTTCACAACCTGACCACCATCAATAAAGCCCGCAGGCTCTCTGCCAACATGTGATCAGTTTCGTCAAAACAGAACAGAGTAGTTCATTGTTTATTATGTTTTGTATGGGTCTGAATATTCAGCAGCAGTTCATTCAGTGCACTCATTCATTAGTTTTGCATCTCCAGCAGAAAAGAGTAGCATCTGATTATTCACAAAACCAAGCTTCTCTTTCCTGTCCATCAGCAACTATATATATATATATATATATATCTATATTGCTCGTTCCGTACAAACCCTAGTCCCTCTCTAACCGACGCTTTCTCTCAGTCAGCTCTCAATCCTTCAATCCTCTCTCTCGATTCCGACAATTACATATCTCCCTCTATATTCAATACTCAAAACGCTAATTTCCCACTGTATCCACCTTCAGATCTCTTCAATTCTCAGTCGATTTCACCTCGATTTCGACCTCAAATCCCCCAATTTCGTCCCAAATTTCACAACTCTCTTCCATCAATCTTGAAACCCTAGTTTGTTTTCCCAAAATTCGAGTTCCCAAACCGATACTCACAGATCTTGATCATGTCGAAAGAATTCAGCGTACCGCCGGTGGTTTTCCCCTCCGGCGGAAACCCCAGGGTTGGCGCGCAGCAGCGGCGACTCCCGACGGCGCCGTTCCAGTCGCTGCGGTCGGCGAACCCCGGCATCCCCTTCATGCCGTTCGACATCAGCTACACGGCCGCTCCTTCTCAACCTCCTCTCACACACAGAATTTGTATGGGTCGAAGCAGCTTGTGTTCTTCGTAATCTGAATCATGGGTTTCCATTGTCGAAGAGCTAAGGCGATCAGAAAGTGTTTTCAGAGAGAGAAAGCGGTGAAGATGAAGCCTGGTAACTTCGAGTACGAGACTCGTCAATCGGACTTGGAGCGACTGTTTTCCAAATAGCGTCGACATGAAATCTGAAACATCTACTCAGGGAAACGAGCTAACTTTTGGGACATAAATTCTAATGCAAAGGATATATACTTATTGCCTGCTTGCTCTCCTTTTACCTCACAGATGGAATTGTTCTGCATTTCGTTGTTATCTATCATCTCTCACAACTAACACATGCCTTCCATTACTGAACTCGTGCTTTAATGGCGAAGCATGCCAATGACAACTCAGATTTGAAACTTGGATTTATACCTTTAAATATGCCATCATCATCATGATTTAGTTCATCATGCAAGGCCTCTACACATCCTTATCACCAATCGTGACCTGCTCTCGCACCATCAAATCACGACATCATCAACCATTACTGCTCTCTGTTTTTTGCAAACCATCGAGAACTCACTTCCATCTTATCGAGATCTCGAGACTCCAGTCTTACCGCTTATTTTTCTCACAACACCTATCTCTACCCGATCTCACCACTTCATCTCTTTCACTTCGCCTCTATTGGAGTAGTCTCGTTTTGCACCATATCAACAATACCCTATACATCTGTTTGGGTACTCTCTATTTTCTCCTCTCATTCGTTTTGGAAAATTTCATTTGATCCGTTTAGAAAATCAGACCCGTTTTAGGTACTCTCAATCTAGAGAACAATCAATTCACTGGTTTAATTTTCTCTATCTTATTTTCTCGTCTCATAAGAAAATCTGATCTCATCATCAATCAATTGATCTTCGTCTCAGAGTCAGACTTAAACTCAATTGCTCTCACCAGTACACCGACTTAGACTCAAACTCAGACTCAATTGCTCTCACCAGTACACCCTGTTCGACGTCAGATTTTCAAGAATTGGTTTCCTACCAACTTGAGTTTGAGGGGTTGTTAGAATATATAAAGGCCTAGGCCCATCTAGATAGCTTGGCTCAACCCATTTTATATTATCTTTTTCTCCGCTCTCCCACCTAAATTAGATTGACATGTCCCCTACCAAATTTACTTGTTCACCACACATTCTCCTTTATATATAGGGGTCATCTCTATTGTAATTCATATGCTTTATAATACAGTTAATTAAATATTCATTTTTTTTATTGTCTTTATTATATTCTCTCCATTATCATATTATCAAAGCATCTTTTCTTCTAACACAACTAATCTAGAGGACGCGTGTCTCATGCAAGGATTTTGTATCTTTGATTGTATATGGCTAGTGAGAAAAATTATAGCACTGTAACAATATGTGAGTCGTGATGACTTATAATGGAATAACAATGTAATGTAGTTGCTATAGAAGCAATGTGAAATTGTTAGAAAAATGAGTAAATCTATTAATAATGAAATAAAATCTATATGTAGTTGTTATAGAGGCAATGTGAAATTTTTGCAAGAATGAGGTAAATTACTATATAAATTATGTAAAGACCACGATATGGATATGGATATGGCACGTACCTTGTGAAACTACAAAAAGAACGACACTTGTTACCCGATGAGATCTAATCTATCATATATATCCTCATAAGGAGTTACTGGACTCTTTTTTTCTCAGGCATTGCAAACTGAAATACCATTTTTATCTAGGTTGACATAGAACGTGGCAATGTCAAAATGACATTCAATTCATTTTGAGAATTATCTAATATTTGGTTTTTTTTTTTCTTTTTCTTCTTAGGTGATAAGCAATAACAATTTCAAAGCAGAGGACTCTGACCATTCTAAGATGCCTCTTCTTGTATACATTTCTCGTGAGAAGCAGCCTTCCCATCCTCACCATTTCAAAGCCGGAGCTCTTAATGTTCTTGTATATATTTCTCTTTTTTCCCTCTTAAAACATGTGTCATATATATGTCTGTGCACGTGTGTGTGTATATATATATATTAAAATCATATGTTGATTACTAAATATTGCATGGCAGCTGCGAGTATCTGGGATCATAAGCAATGCACCATACATATTGACATTAGATTGTGACATGTACTCCAATGATCCAAAATCGGCTCGTCAAGCCATGTGTTTCCATCTTGATCCCAAGCTCTCTCCATCACTAGCCTTTGTTCAGTTCCCTCAAAGATTTCACAATGTCAGTGAGAAGGACATTTACGATGCCGGGTTAAAATCCTTTTACATGGTAATCTAGATTAATTAGTATATTATCTATTATACAGTTTGTTTTTTCTATTTATATATATATATATATTTATATTTATATATATATATATTTATTTATTTTTGAATGGACAAATGTGGCTTATGTTACAGTACTCTCATAGTTTCGTGTTAAATGTTTCAGATAATGTTGCCAGGTATTGATGGGCTTAGGGGATCAATACTTTGTGGTACATGCTTTTACATGAAAAGAAAGGCATTATATGGAAATGATATATATAATGGTAAGTACGTTTTGTACTACATGGAATTGAAACCAAAGCTTCTACATTACATTTTCCTCTGTTTTGATTATATTATTGTTTATGCAGGTGTCGATATCGCTCACCTAAGACGATCTTTGGGTCCTTCAAATGAGTTCATTGCGAAACTCAGAAAGAGTTACAAGCATGTACTCATCAAGGACGAAGATCTATCGAGCACATTGGTTAAACATGCCCAATTTTTAGCCTCTTGCACATATGAGAAAGAAACACAATGGGGTCAACAGGCAAGCACTATTTAGACTAAAAAAATTTGCGATTAAAACAGAAGTAATGCTTTTGTTGTAGAGTGCTATAAGTCAAAACAGAAGCAAGTTTTGTGCAGGTGCTATGCTATAATTTTTTTTATTTAAATTTTACAATACCCAAATATCCAAAAGCACAAAAATATGACTTTCAAAAATTGTGCTTTTGTCACGGAATATTTCACTACTGTTCAAAGCATAACACCAACGCCAAACATGTTTCTGTTGTCAAATAGTGGTACTGTAACATTCCGAAGCAGGAACAACTGAACTGCAACACATACCAAATAGACCCTAAGTTATGTTGATTAAGAAATTTAACATGTCGCAATGATCTTTTTGGCTCATGGCAGATTGGTTTCTTGTACAATTCTGTGGTGGAAGACTATTTCACGGGGTTCATATTGCATTGTAGAGGGTGGACTTCCGTCTATTGCAATCCGTCTAGGCCAGCATTTTTGGGCAGCGCCACAACCAATTTGAACGACACATTAGTTCAGGGCGTAAGATGGATGTCCGGGCTACTAGAAGTTGCATTGTCAAGGTTCTGCCCCCTTATCTATGGACTATCGAAAATGTCGATTCTCCAGAGCATGTGCTACGGTTTCCTTGCACTTTTGCCCCTCTATTGCATCCCCCTTTTGTGTTTCGCTACTATACCACAACTGTGTCTCTTGAATGGTATCGCAGTATACCCTAAGGTATATATATGCTCTCTTTTTTGCGGGCGTTCTTTTTAAATGTACTTCCTTCATCCCATAGTAATAGTCTACTTTTTCAACTTTAGTTGTCCCGTAATACTTGTCCCAAAATAATAGAACTCCTTTTTATTGTTCTCAGAATTTTTGAGAACAGTTTTCAGATATACAAACCAAACAGACCCTAATTTTTTATAAGAATGCCAATTAAAAGTACTTTACACTCGCAGGTTTCAAGTTCGTGGTTCATTATATTGGCGCTCATTTTCCTGTCCTCCCACATGAAAGTTTTCTGGGATCTCTTCCTCATAGGAGGATCAATTAAGATTTGTTGGAACGAATGGCGTATTTGGATGATAAGATCTGTTTCATCGTATTTATATGGTAGTTTGGATGCTATAATGAAGTTAATTGGTGTGAGAGAGGCTAGTTTCACTGCGACGAACAAAGTAAACAGTGATGAACAAGTTAGATATTATCAAATGGGGATATTCGATTTTCGAACGCCAACTATGTTTTTGGCGCCAATGGTGACATTAATAGTTCTCAACATGGTTTCTTTCGCGGGAGGAATAGCTAGGGCAGCCTTTGAAGGAGGATGGGATGAGAAATTTGCACAAATTGTTCTCTCATTTTTCATCTTGGTTGTGAATTACCCGATAATCGAAGGGATGATTTGGAGGAAGGACAAGGGGTGCATTCCCTTATCAGTCACATTATTGTCTGTCGCATTTTGTTTTTTCTTCTTGTTTTTCGGTACAATTGTTCTTATGTACGTGTGATAAATTTAATTTCATATGATGTAATGTTTCAATGCTAAAATTGGCTGAGAAAACAAATCATTTTATTTAATAATTCTTGTTATCCTTGAATAGTTTTTTGAAATAAATTGATATTGTGTAAGCATGTTTGGCTGGCTCTGGGATACAACCCTTCTTGAAGAAAAGGAACATTTGACCGTTGTTAACAATATTGACTACTACTAATTAGGGATACCCAAGCTTATTATTCAACCATTTTACTTATAAAATGAAGGACAATATTTGGGTCCTCCCCGGGGAGGATGAAGTTGGTCCTCCCCTCTTTCTTGGTCCAATAAAATTACGACACGTGGCTGGAATTAATTAAACAATATAGATTGGGTATTACCATTATTGTATGAATTTTAACGAAATATGGAAATTTCCTTTTTTGTTTTTTTTAGTCCATTCTTCTTTTCACCCTTCCAAATTGTATAGTAATTGGTATGTCAAAAATGTTCATCAATGCAATATTTCTAATGCCTTCAAATATGGTCTTTCAAAATTGACTAAGTTATGCAAACAAAAATAAAATAAATAAAAATGAAAATCTCATTTTTTTCCGGTAAATAAAATGAAAATCTCATTTTGTGAAGTCTAAAGTGGTTTGATTGATTGTTTGTGGTTTCTACAGTGTTCATTTATGATCCAGGTTTTGAGGTCCTTGGCTCATCTATGAAAATTTCTGGGTCCTTTGTTGTAGGGCTTTCCAACCCTTGTTTTTGGCTTTGTTTCTCTGGGCTTGTTGAGCTTATTGGCTTGCATGCCTTTGTTGGCTTTTAGCCTCTTTTTCTTCTCCTTGTATTTTTTCTCTTGTTTCTTGTTAATAACATGGAATTATAAAAATAAAAATAAAAGAATAAATAAAAAAATTAACACTTGCTAATAGATATTATGAATTTCCAACAACTTTAAATAAAATATATGTTGAAAGAATGGAAAAGTAATTTCATTGACAACAAGAGTTTGTGTCAATGCATGAATGTTTTTAAGAATATAAATTGATATGTTTAATGAATGTTTTCTAGTATATAATTATATAATCGATTTGAAAGAGTGAAAAATCAAGTAGAAAAAAGAATCAAAAAAAGAAAATTTCAGATTTGGTAAAAATCCATAACATAATGAATAATACTCAATTATATTATTCTTTAATTAATTTCAGTCACGTATCGTAATTTTATTTGACCAAGTAAGATGTGAAGACCAACTTCATTCTTCCCGGGAGGACCCAAGTATTGTCCTAAAAGGAATTGCAATTTAATAATATTCAGGTATAAATTCATGCCCGCTCAAACTGTATCCACTGGTGGAACAATTTTTTTCCCCCTGAATAGTAAAGAGTAATAATTATTGAAGGGTAAATACCACCTAGGCCCCTTGATGTTTGATCAATAAATTCTGCTAACGTAATTCTGGAGAAAGTATTTTATGGATTATTTTGCCTTTAAAATTTTAGGTCAATTGAAAAGTTATTTTATTTTTAAATAATTAGGGACAACAACATTATTTTACAATATTCGGTTATAAAAATTGACAAATGTTAATGTCAGGGGATATAGATGGGAATATAGAAATGGGAGGGGGCCTAAGTGGGATATAAGATTTAGGTGATATTTCCACCACTGTGGTTGCAGACCACGCATCTACCTTTCAAAAAGCTCCCAAGAAGGGGTAGCTTCCAAGAATGCTCAATTAGAAAATTATTGCTTTAAACATTTAAAAATAAAATTTGTCAGCCTCCAGGTATCCTTGCTCTCCAAGCATTGCCTCATTAAAAAAGTTAGAACTCTAAGACAGTCAACATTTTACAATTAATTATCCCTCCAAGTCGTGCATTATTTGTATTCCTCTAAAATATATATATATACAGAAATCATAGAATATATTATCCGTCTACCATCCATTCATATATATATATATATATATATATATAGGTAAAGTGCATAAAACCTCCTGAACTATTACATTTTTGCAACAAACCCCCTTGAACTAAGCATAGCCCCCTCAATTATCAATTTGATGCAATTATGTTATGCCCCGTTATTCCTGAGACTTCAATCCGGAGAATCAGCCAATCCCGAGATATGACGTCATGAAAAATGACCACTAGAATCAATAACAACAACGACATACATGGAATAAGAATGAAAACAAAGTATTCCATGCCACCTGAGTGATAAAAACTCAGTAATAAATTCTAACAAAAATCCGGCAGAGTTCCGTTTGTAAATGGAACATCCGGACAACCCAAAAACAACACAACAGAATAACATGCCCATAACAACAGAAATAGAATCAATGGCACGCAGCCCAACATTCCAGAAACCTACTAGGGCCGTGGTAGTGGAAAAGAACACCGCTACCTCTACACAACCCCTTTAAAATCAATAGAGCCCCAAATGCTCAAATGAAATTATAAAGAAAGCCACATGGTAATGCTGAAAAGGTATAAAGGCACCCCAAATCAACAAATACCAAAATGAAATATACAACAAGAGGGAATATGCCAACAGACTGGCTCTCAAGAGAAATAAGAATACACAAGAATAACTATAGACAAAAGGAACAAAACTAATTAAAAACGTCCCAATTCACCATACCATCGCCGATGAACGCGTCATGCTGCATCCACCTGCAAACCTGCAATCTGTGTGGGGGTGAGCACAACCTCGGGGGCTCACCAAAAATATCTATATAACACAGTCTTAGCCGTCTAGGAATTTCTAACCATCCCATGTGCATGCATCTATCCTAGGTCGGTCAATTGTCTCATGTGGCACCCACGCCAAACAGAGACCCTAAAGTAATCTCATCAACAACCTCAAATCTACTCAATAATCACAATAAAACACCTAACAACATAAATAACCCTGACACATATGCCAGATCAAATCAACGTATATATATATGTATATATGTGCAAGATCTTGTAAATAACTAATCATATCCCGAAAGGCGTACACAACCAGAGTCTAATACGCGCCCTCATCTAGAATACTACAAGAACTCACTTCTTATCCCTCCGTGCACCAAACACGCCGCTCCGAGTTCTAGGAGATACATAGGTCACCTGATACGGATACACTGATACCATCTATTCCACAAGGGTAACATAATGAGAAAAACCCTAGTACTAGATCAAACTAGACTATTACTAGACAATCTCTAATTCACAATGCCTACTAAGGCACATGAAAGGGTTACTGGAGTCCTTCAGTCCCAAATGGATGTCGAGGTCCTTGGGTTTTTTAAAGAAAAACGTTGAACCTCGAAGGATTCAACTGGTTTTTAAGAAAAAGTTAGGACTCGGTCAAATCTGTTTGGTTCCAACGCCTCTGAACCCAACCAGAGTACTAGAAGCCGCACTATGTGTGCATAAATCAACACTATGTCTCGTACCCGAAATATGACAGGAAAAGCATCAAAGAAGATAAACATAAGGACCGCACTAACAACTGAGGCCCTAAAATACCCAAGTTCGCTATATAATCAAGGAAACACTGACGAGACAGAAGAATGACCACAAGTTTCAAGATGGAAACCATTTTAAAATCTCATTTAATTTTCCTTCAAAACTGGTCCTAAGACCTTTAATAATATTTTAAAAATTTATGGAAAACTTTAAGAATACCTGAACCAAAACCGACAAGAAGGAATCCCAGAAATAAACTAGGAGAAGCTTGGAGTGCTCGAACCCTAACAATGTCGAGATCTCGGAAACAACCTCGAGATCTCAAAATCAGGGACAACCAATGCCCTATACTCACGGACTTCACAAAACATTTTCAAATGGGATTTTCTACCATTTCTCAAAGTGAGATTTTCTTTCAATACTCCCGGTCCCAAGGATTTAAAACGTTTTTCATAAAACATGTTTTTAACTTGGGGTTTTCAAAAACAATTAGTGGGACCCGGGTAAATAAATAAAAAATTACAGCTTTATAAAAAAATCCAAAAGCTTTAAGTTTTCAAAACATTTACATATCCTTGGTGTGGTCTCAAAGATCCAAACCGTAACCATGACCTCAAGATTCATGTACTAAAGATCGTTTACTTCTCAAAACGTCACCAAAGTGAACGAAAGAGCGATAGACTCAAATTACAAGAGTCAGAAGAGGGAAGGCCAGACTAACGGGCCTTAAACGATCCCTAAATTGAAAAACTCCTCATACAACTAGAGTGGTCCACCAATCAACCTACGGTAACACTAGTCACCAACCACGAAGGCCTATATGGCCGAAAACCCCGACCTCATATAAATCCCAGTATGAGGCATTAATCAATTCAACTAGATACCCAATTCACGGAAAACAGATACACACCAAGGTCTCTTTTTCTACTGAGCTCCACTTAACTACTCAGAACACCCGCCAATCATGGCTCCAATAATCCTAGTTTTTAATTATTATTAAATCTTTTTACTTTTCAACTTAGGGTTTTTAAGCTCTCATTCACATTGAGAAAATCCGTTAATCAATTTTCTAATATTAATAAGGGATCTCTATATCCAGGAGCATAATCATAATCTCAACTATTACGCCCTAACGCTCAAGGGGACAATATATATATATATATATATATATTTAAGATTTATCCACATATAACCTGCTCCATATCAAAAATCAATAACAGCAGAAAATCTCAACATATAAACACATATAAAATAAATGCTCAATGTGAATGTCAATGCAACTCCAGTGCAACCCTATCTACATGAGGGTTAAACAAATATCCAGGAATCTCAAATCTTTCACTGATGGGGTAACAAACCCACAAAAGGAAGGGTGGGTGTTGCTAAATAGAGTACGAAGACCACAAGTCCGTCCGGAACGGCAAGTGAGGCCCAAGCCCTCACCCCCAACGTCTAAGGATTCAAAAGATGCTAGCTCCCTGGGTGCTAGACCACCCCCTGGCCAGTTGTTGCGACTATCCATACGGTCCATTCGTATATATATATATATGTATATATATATACGGTCCATTCGTATATATATATATATATATATATATATATATATATATATATAATACAAATGATGCATGCAACTCACACCGAACCAATGCATATGTCCACGGTGCACATAAATGCAAAATGCCTTTACATGGACCCCATGCTCAATTATGCAGCATAAATTCCAATTTTTCATAAAAAGCATGCTTTATAATTAAATTAAAATAATAAATCACAACTACTCCATCTCGAGTTCATCCGGGGTTCTCAATTGACAAACTCTTATAAATTTTCAATGTATTCACATGCTTTAATTTAAATTTCAATAACCGAATTCTAATAAATCCTCTCCAGGGATAATCTAGTTCATAAATTCAATTATTTATAATTTACGAGAACATTTAGAGGGAACTAGAACCACGTCTAAGTTTTAACGTCTCTCGCTTCCACGTATCCCCTAATGTATATTTAATTTCAATAAACCACAAACAACAGGAGAAACTTATCGTTACTTTCTAAGTCTAAATCTAATTCCACAATTCCACTAACCTACTTTAAATTTAAAGGGCATCAGACCGCCTCTTCAATTTAATTTAAGTAGGTTTTAATTATTCATAATTTTCAAAAATAATTTAAATTAACTTATCAAGGGAATTCTATTTTCCGATCCCATTTACTCCACCTATGGATATTTCATCAATTTTATAAAATATCCTAGTTCTCGTTTATAACTAGAATGCTAACACCGGCTATCACACACACATAATCATACGCCGGAAGTGCTAGAAATTCCTACGTACTAACAGTGAGAAATAGATATGTATATAAAAATCCTACCTAAATAAATGCTCACAAAACAGCCCCGATACGGCTCACCGTGAACAGTGTCGGCTCCCGAATATAGAGTCTGCCGACCAAAGTCGCCCGAAAATTATTTCGAATATATCAAAATGACCGCCTTATCGTCCTATTCAATATAGTTGAAACCCGTTAGCAATCGATAAACAAATTTGAACAAATCTAACAAAAACCAAACCGAAAAATCGTACCTATAATCTGAAATTTATGGCGAACCGCTAAACGGTTTCACACCAAATTCGGATATATCGTGTACGACATCGGGAGCAAACTATCCTCAAAATTTCATGCCAAATGAAGCCCGAATCGGCATTGAGTCGACCTAACTCGGTCTGGCCAAACTCACCCCTGTTGTGCGAACTGCGAACCCCGACTGTACCTGCGCCACCACAGTGCGAACCGGCGCCACCACCGCGCCGTCGCGCACCACCAGCGACCCTAATCACCACCCTCTCGCCTTTCGAAACCCTAGGTTGAACCCCATCTGTAACGACCTTCCTCACATCAGGTCGCGATTCCCTCTGCAACTCCGATGCCACTAGGTCATCACCACCAAAAACCACCATGGTCGCCATGTCCGGCGACCACCATCCTAACCAGGTCGCTCCCTGTCGAAGCCCAAATCGAAGGCGACCTTTTTAGATTCGCGTTACCACCTATGGTCGTGCCCAACACCATGTCGCCACCACCTACGTGGCGCGCCACCATTCATCGTCGCTTTTCTCTCTAGCCGACGACCTACCTCCCTAGGTCGCGCTACCACCAGTGCGACCCTCTCTCCCTCTCGCGACCTCTTCCTTCTCTCTCTCTCGTCAAACCAGTGCAGACGAAAAAGTAATCGCAGATTAGAGGTGTAGGAAATAGGATACGACTGCTTATGTGTGTCGCGTGGGTCGTGAAGGAGAAGAGAGACTGGTTCTCTCACAGCCCCAACCACAAACACATTATCCATATATATATTTTATATATATATATAGCTTAAATAATAATAATTATTATTATACTCCTTTAATTATTATGTAATAATAATAACCCCAAATCTCTAATGCAATACTCGATGCTAAAACAATAATCGTAAAATCCCGGTTAATGAAAAAGCCGAGAAAATACCGGATCAAATCCTCGCAAAGAAACGACCCAAAAATCCTCCGAGTCGAGACCGAACGAAAATAAATCATTTAACCTCCATTTAATAATAAATAATAATATATGGAATATTATCGAAAAATACCTAAACGATGACACGCGTATCCGAAAAATCTTCAGGATGCCTGATAATTATTACAATCCGAAATAAATAGTCCGAGGTGTAAAACCCGAACACTAAATCAATTCCCATTATTAATCAGCTCAAGCCCACAAACCAAACACATCCTTAACAACTCCGATTTAAATCGCAACGCCGAATAAATAAAATAAACTGAAATAAATAGTCCGGGGTATGAAACCCAACCACCGGAACACCGAATACATACAAAGCGTATCAAATAACTACAAGCAACAAGGCACGAAAAAAATCCAATATAAACAAACAAGTACAGTCACATCAACTTATAGGGGTATGCAATAATTTAAATACGAACTAAAATAACTACACCGGACGTCATAGGGCGCATCCTAAGCCTGACAAAATGCTAAGTGATAACGTCCCAACTATATCGCGTAAATACAAACACAAAGAAAATGAGAAAGGAGAATACAAATACTCTTAAGCACGTCAGCTAAACAAGACACGTATTAAGCCACTTATAAGGGAACATAAAGCGTCGAACCCCTAAAACACTAAATGCCGAATTCGAATAACAACGATGGAGCCTTAAACGTTAGACATACTAAGCATGTCGCCACCCAGTCGAAGCACCAAACATCGAGCATCAAAACGAAATTATGTAATCGACACTAGAACCCATGTAAACCTCTAGCCACGTCCGAAACACAAAACATTACTTCAAGTAGCGTAATCACTAAAGAAACTCCACGAAGTCATCAAAAGACAATTGCAGAGTAGTGCTATCAAATCCAGAACTCACGTCAACGTTTCACCAAGTCAGAAACAATACTGTCACGTCAAGTTATATAATCGCCAAGGAAAGTCCACGAAGTCATCGAGGAGAAATCACAACGTCGTCCAGTCGAGTGCAGACGTAAACGCAAAAAATTTATACTTGAAACACCAAGGATAACCATGACGTCATGAACAAGTGATGTCACAACCGAAATTAAATTAAAAAATAATTCCAAGAAATTGGGAAATAACACGGGGTGTTACAAATTAGCCAAAATTTCATTCAAAAAGAATCTTTTACCCTTCTCACTCAATTTGTCATTATTAAATTATCCTAATAATATTTTCTCTTATCTATAATACTTATTAATCATTCAACTTAATTAATTGTACTAGAATAAATATCTTCTCAAATGAGAAATAAAATAAAAGTAAAAGTTGTAATTGCTTTATTTTTTAAAATAATAAATAATTTAGTTTGATTTATATAATAAAAAATTTTATTCTAAATTCAAGCTCTTTATACTAATTAAATAAAAAATTCTTTTCATAAGATGTATTCAAAATGAATTTATTAATGACTTAAATAATACAAATTTTTTTCTCATATTATATGCGTAAATAATGTTGCATAATAACTTAACTACTTTTTAGAATATTTGTCAATCGTGATGGTGGTGGCGGCGTGGAGTTTGACAAAGATAGAGATATGATTCAAATTTGCTTATTACTCCCTCCATCCCACAATACTCGTTCAATTTGGACTTTTAAACATTTTATGGATTGAGGTTGACTAGTGTATAATTTCTAATTTTCCCTTAATAATATAGTATTATAGTGGGGTACATTATTTATTTGAAGTTACTGGAATAAGGGTAGTTAAGGAAAGTGGGAGGTGAAATTGCATTCAAATTCGAAACTGGACAAGTAAAGTTGCAATAGTAGACAACTAATATGGGACAGAGGTAGTATATATTTCATTTCCTCAGTCCCAATTTAAATGTACAGATAATTGAGGGTATTATAGTCAATTCACCCCTGGTCAACTGCTGACATAAATATTAACCATGGCAGAATTTTGCCGGAGGGGTGCTTTTGTTACTATTTACAAATTAGAAGGGATCAAATTATAATTTATCAAACAACAAGGAATGCGGGTATAATAATTCATATATTGAGAGTGTCAAATTATAATTTACTCTATATATATATAGGCATGTATTGGATTGTTAATTATAACCAGCACTAAACTAAGTATTTGCATTATAATCATCTTATAGAGAATTTTTGTTAATTGATGGCTTCTTTATCCAAGGGTAAAACTAATTACTTGGAGTTTACATGCTCAAAAATAATTGGCACTAATTATTTCGTGTTCCACCGTACAAATAATTGGATAGTTAAATAGCAGTGATAATTAATTTTTTGTGTTAAATTTCAGATAAAGTGGCATGTAATGGATGGGCTTAAAGGACCAATTCTTTCTGGGACATGCTTGTACATCAAAAGGAAGGCATTATATGGAATAGATATACAAAATGGTAGGTCCTCTGCATAAAACTGAATCCCAATTGCAAATTATTGCATTTTCCTCTTAAAATAAATAACATTACTAGTTGTCCTACGCACTCCTCAATTTAGGTTTCTTTCTTTTTTCCTGATAATTGGAGTGTCTGGAGCTTTGTCATTACTAATTCATCGGACATGTGCAAGCCTTGGATTATATTCTAATAGAAATTGAACTTTGAGACCTGATCAATGCTTTCTAAGCCACGAGACTCCGAGTCTTTCCCTCCAGCCCATTCAGTTTAATTCAACAGCTTAGATATTCATGATTAACGCTATAAAAGACTTTCCGGTTATTGTTTATCCAGGTGTGGATCTTCCCCAACTCAGACAATCTTTGGGTCCTTCGGACGAGTTCATCAAAACACTTGGCAGCAGTTACAATCGTATGAGAATGAGGACTTGTTAATTACATTGCTAAAAGATGCCCAATTTTTAGCATCTTGCACCTATGAGAATGAAACAAAATGGGGTAAACAGGCAAGCACAACTTCCCTAAACATCCCATACTCTTGAACATTACATGTACACATGCTAATTATTACTAGTAGTTCTTAACATTTTGATATATATATATATATATATATATATATATTGTTTGCTCAATCCCAGGTTGGTTTCTGGTACAACTCTGTGGTGGAAGATTACTTTACAGGATTCATGTTACACTGCAAAGGGTGGAATTAATGCTGTTTATTTCAATCCTTCTAGGCCACCATTTCTAGGTAACGTGACAACGAATCTGAATGACTCGTTAATTCAAAACGCGAGATGGAACTCTGGATTGCTTGAAGTTGCATTCTCAAGGTTCTGCCCCCTTACATATGGACCACCGCGAATGTCCATTCTTGTGAGCATGTGTTATGCATACTTTGCATTGCAGCCCCTCTATTGCTTCCCGCTCTGGTGTTTAGCTACAATACCACAATTGTGTCTCTTAGATGGCATCTCAAGATACCCCAAGGTGACAACAAATTAAAATTTATTGCCATTGAAAGCCAATATATATATGAACACTACTTGGGTCCTACCCCAGAAGAGATGTTCCTCCTCCCTACTAATGTGGTCCAATACAATTTGGGCACGTGGTTGAATTTTTTTTTGAAAAAAGAATTGAGGCTAATTCCTCTTTTTGTAATATCAGTTCATATTCTGTGACAGGTTTCATGTTCATGGTTCATTGTATTGACATTCATTTTCATTTCCTCCCTCGCGAAACATTTATAGGACGTTTTGTCCACTGGAGACTCGATTCAGAATTGGTGGAACGAATGGCGAATTTGGATGATAAAATCTGTGATCACCTACTTGTATGGAAGTTTGGATGCTATTTTAAAGTTGTTTGGCATGAGAGAATCTAGTTTCATGCCAACAAATAAAGAAGCCAGTGATGAACAAGTTAGACTGTATCAAATGGGGAAATTTGATTTCCGAACATCGGGTAGGTTTTTGGCGCCAATGCTCACTCTAGTGATTCTCAACATGGTCCCTTTCATTTGTGGAGTAGCTAGAGTGATCTTGAGAGGCGGATGGGATGAAATGTTGGCGCAAATTTTCCTCACATTTTTCATATTAATTATGAGCTACCCTGTAATTGAAGGGATGGTTTGGAGGAGGGACAAGGAACATATTCCACTTTCTGTAACACTATTACCTGTTGTATGTTCTTTGATTTTCTTGTGTTTTGGTTCAGTTGCTTTTATGTACCTTTGATGATAATGTTGTTATGTTGCCGAGACAAATCCATATCATATTATGTTTTATCCATACAAACAAATCATGATTTTGATTTATGTATAATTTGCTCCATCTATTATAATGCATGATTTTGATTTGGTATATTTAATTAAAGTACAATTATAAACTAGTGATGGTTAAAAACCTGTCTTAATCATTGAATGTTTGTAGAGCTGCAAGGTTATTTTGTGCATATTCTTTGTTTTTTTGGGTAAATAAAGTATAGGGTAAAGTGCAAAAACCCCCCTCAACTATTACCCAATGAGCAAGAAACCCTCCTCAACTACAAAAGTAGCAAAAAAACCCTCAACTATCAATTTAAGGGCAAATGTACCCCCTCCACAAGATTTTTCAATGCAAAAAATATAATTTTACCCTTACAAAAATAATATATATATATATATATAATTCGAAAATATATATATCAAATTCAAAAAAAAATATAAACTTCGAAAAAAAAATTTAACTTTGAGAAAAATATATATGTTTCGAAAACAATATATAAAATTCGAAAAACATATATAAAATTTTAAAAATATATATAAATATTGAAACAAATATATAAATTTTGATTTTTTTAATAAAATTAAAAAACATCATATAAATTTCAAAAAAAATATATATATTTTGGAAACATTTATATATATATATATATATTGGAAAAATATATATAAAAGAAGACCACTAATTAATGTTGGTGATAAGTAGTTTGATTCAATTCATTAGAAAAGATATGACATTTTACCCATACTTATATTTTTTTGAATTTTGTTTTTTGAAATATATATATATATTTTTTGAAATATATATATTTCAAATTTATATTTATTTTTCTCCGAATTTTATATATTTGTTTCGAATTTTATATATATATTTGAAATTTATATTTTTTCAAATTTTATATATATTTTTCGAATTATATATATTTGTTTTGAATTTTATATATTTTTTGAGTTTTATATATTTTTTCAAAATTTAATATATTATTTTCAAATTTTATATATTTTTTCGAATTTTATATATATTTTTGAATTGTATATATGAACCCTTGAATATATGTATAATTTATGATTTTTTAATTTAATTTAGGGGTAAATGTATCTTTTACGAGTTGAGGAAGATTATCTGTATCAAATTGATAGCTAAGGGAGTTTCTTGCTAATAGACAATAGTTGAGGGATTTTTTTTTTGCACTTTACCCTAAAGTATATTAACCAAGAAACTGTTTACAACCTAGGAGTATAAAAATGTAAAACCCCAAAATACAAACAACAAAATTAAAAAGCAAAGCATATACAAAATTCAATAGGTGCAAACCCTAGAAACCAAAAGACAGCCTCTTATACATGTTCGATCAAGCACCCAAGCACAAACAATATACCATACCCTTGGTTTACTCCCTCATACCACTTGATCCTCATCAATCACTACTCTAAATAGTAATCAGACCAAGATTCAGTTGTGAGAGGGTGATGATAAGCACAGAGGTAGTTCCCAAATGTGATTCCATGAAATTCAATATATTCCACCAATTTTCCTTGTTAGCAAACATGGCATTCCAACAAACCCAAAACTCTCTCTCATAGCTATGTTATTACGCTCTCTCCAAACATGGTATACAAAAGCTGAGATTGTAACTCTAGCATGCCCTAATTTATTTTTCCAATTAGAGGATGCCCAAAGCAGGAACTGAAGCCATGAATTTGAATTCGACTAAAATCCCCTTTTGTCTTGCAATGTTTCCCATATATCTTTGAGCTCATGGCTCTCAGCGGCCTTCAAGCACAACATTATACAAACATTTGGTTGCAGGCTGGATTTATCCTAGAAGCAGTATTGGGTAGTGGGAGATTAGCAATGTCACAATGGGGCCTAATGAGTTTAAAAATTTGTCTATATGCCATTAACTAAGAGAGAGGATACCTGTAAGTGTTTGTGCATATTCGTAACAACTTTTGATGTTATTCATACATATATCACATATTATATATATATATATATATATGTATATGTATATGTATATGTATGTATGGGTTTTTTGATAGGAACTGTAATTGGTTGAGAGACTAGCATTGGCTTATTGTATATTTCAGCTTAAGCTTTCAACTCTTTTTCACAACTGCTACAACTTCATAGACAATATAGGCTTTTTGTGAAGGAACATTTGAGCTTATTGCCCCTCTTGCAGTGTAATCACAGAAATCAGACAAAACTTGCACACACACACCCATATATATATATATATTATAGTCACATATAAAGACACATAGTAATTTGTTATTTCCTATTTAAGAGAAATCTCATTTGTCTTGGCAGACGCTGCTGGCTACTGTCCTGGAAAGGGAAAAATGTGATTAGAAATGACAGAGTTGTCTTGAGCACTTTGTGTTGGGCCTAAACATTGGGCTAAGAGCTCAGATCTGGTTCGATAAAACCCAGTCCATTAATTTCACTGTATTCAGTATATATGAGCTCCCAAAATGAACATTCCATAATTTCCATTAAAATAATAATAATGATAAATAATAAACAAAGAAATTCTTTCACTGAAAAGAAAAAAATAAAAAAAACAGTTCTCAACAAAACCAAAAAAAAAAAGTTTATTACTCCGCTTTTAATTATACTCTTACCCAAGTTTTCTAATTTTAGTTTTCATAGAATGGCAAGTTCCATGTAGATTACTTCTCAATACATGTCTTCTTTACTAGTAGCTAGCTGGTTTTGTGTGGTTGAGGGCATGATAACTTGACATCTTCCTCACCTTTTTTCGGCTTATAAAAAAAAAAGATTGTCACTAAACAAGGAAAGTCGGTTTGGTTTATCTGGAAACAGTATACAAAAACTCAAAAAACAGGAAAATGTTATAATGAAATAATAAAAACTGAATTTTTATTTTGTATAGTTTTTTGAAAATTGAAATTAAATATTTACATTGTGTAGTTTTTTAAATTTCAGTATTCCAAAAAATAAATTAAAATTAAAGACTTTTGCCATTAATAATAAAAAAAAAGAGTTTTTTATGAACATGTAAAAATAGAACTAAGCAAAAGGCCAATATTGTTAGCAAGGTTTGTACGGCCATGGAATTTGTGAAGTGGCAAACTTGATCAAGAAAACCTGAATCGCACCAATCAAGAAGTGTATCGTGACTCAGAGTACAAACAGCAATAAATTCATCTCTCACTCTCAGAAACTACACAGAATTAGAGACAAACAACTGTGCACTTTGTTGATAGTTTCTATGTGTTCCTATAACATCAATTTAATTTAATTACATTTATTAGATTTTATTTCAACTAGAAATCATTTTGTTCCAATTCAGACAAGACACCAACCATACAATTAGTAAAAAATTGATTCGCATCTTTTTTGCATCATTAGCAAACTACAAAGAATGTATATAACATGTTTAGTAATTATTTAATTAATTTTTATCATAACAACTTAAAAGCATTAATTAATTAATTCATAATAAGTATTTTGTGTAAATAGTTTGAATGGAGATTTGCCATAAAACTAGTAACAATTATTTCAAAATCTATATTTAAGACAAAAATGCATTAAGTAAAATTGAATAAGAAATGGTATTTTGGTCATTTATGAAATATTTTGAAGATAATGAAACATTTTAGGGTTATCTTCATTTACACCCCCTGAGGTTTGTTTTTAATTCAATTACACCCCCTCAAGTTTGCAAATCTTCAATCACACCTCCTCATGGTGTGAAATGTCTAAAATACCTTTATACCAAACACCCCTCAAATCAATTTAATCCCTAAACCAATTTAACCCCTAAACCAAACACCCCCTTAGAATCAATTTAACCCTCAAACCAAACTCCCCAACCCCAACCCCAACCACCACCATCCGCCGCCACTACCACCACCGCCGCCACCACCACCACCACCACCACCATCCGCCACCACCAACAACAACAACCGCGAAAATGGGTGAAAATGGAATAAGAGGGGTGGTGGTGGGAGGGGTGCGGTGCCGGCGGGGGAGGCGGGTGGTGCTGGCTATTGATGGTGTAGATCAATATATATATATATATATATATATATATATATATGTGTGTGTGTGTGTATGTGTGTGTGTATATGTATAAATCTATATATATATGTGTGTGTGTATAGATATATGTGTGCGTGCTTGTGTGCAGGGGTGTGTGTGTGAGAGAGAGAGAGAGATAGAGAGATTTAATTTTGGGGTTGGGATGTAAGAATTAAATATTTTGGGTTGGGTTGGGGATTTTAGGATTTAATTTTTATTCACAAATTAAAAAAATTAGTTTCCAAAAAAATTAAATATTTGTTTGTGAATATTTGGGGGTTTTAGGATTTAATTTTTATTCACAAATTAAAAAAATTAGTTTCCAAAAAAATTAAATATTTGTTTGTGAATATTTGGGTTGGCGTTGGGGGTTTTGAATTTTATATGTTTTTTTTAATTTTATATTTATTTTCAAATTTAATAATTTTTTTCAAAATTTAATATATATTTTTGAATTTTATATTTATTTTCAAATTTTATAATTTTTTTCAAAATTTAATATATATATTTTTGAATTTTATAATTTTTTTCAAAATTTAATATATATTTTTGAATTTTATATATTTTTTCAAATTTTAAATTTTTTTTCAAAATTTATTATATATATTTTTGAATTTTATATGTTTTATTTTTAATTTTATATATTTGTTTCAAATTTTTTTATGTTTTTTGTGAATTTTATATTTATTTTCAAAATTTAATATATATTATTTGAATTTAATATGGTTTTTTTTTTTAATTTTATATATTTGTCTTGAATTTAATATGTTTTTTTAAATTTATTTTTAAAATTAAAAAAAGTAATAAAATGATGGGAGGGGTCTAATTGATAAAAACACTATCCTTGTTTTCAAACATAACAAGGATAACACATTGAGTGTAGTTTAGGGATTTTTAAAAAAAAAAAATTAGGATGATGTCATAGTTAAGAGAGTCTAAGTAATGAGAATATTGAACAGTATGGGGTGTAATTGAAGATATTCAAACTTGAGAAAGTATGATTGAAATTAAAACAAATCTGAGAAGATGTGATTGAAATTAAAACAAATTTCACAATGTGTAAATGAAGTTAACCCAATATTTTATAATAAAATGTAATAGTTTAGAGAAATTAATTGCACAAATTATACTGGGATTTCACGAGAGAGAGAGAGAGAAGTTGGGGTGTCGGCAGCCTGCAGCCTCCATCCTTGCTCAGCACTCATATATTTCAAAAAAACTAATTAAAAATGTAGCAGCCTCTCCATCCTTGCTTAGCAAGCAATGAAAAAGTTAAAATTTCAATTCAAAAAGTAATGGTCCCTCCAAGTCGTCTTGTAATTGTACTCCTCTAAGTACGTGTGTCTCTTTCTCAACAATATGTGTCCTATATAAATCTTATCCTTGTATAAAAAACATATATCATATATCCAACAACAAAACAAAAAAGCAAAAAGAAAAATGGAGTCTCAGCCTCTTCACCATTGCACTGTCCACAAGTCATTAGCCATTATCAACCGCTCACATGCCATCTTTCACTCCATAGCTATAACAACCCTAATTTACTACAGACTCTCCTCATTTCTACACCCTAAAACCACCCAAACCCTACCCACCTTCCCATGGCTTCTCATCTTCTCTTCAGAGCTGCTTCTTTCCTTCCTTTGGCTCCTCAGACAACCCTATCAATGGCGGCCTGTGACCCGAACACCCTTCCCGGAAAATTTGCCGGGAGACGAAGAACTTCCGGCTATAGATGTGTTTGTATGCACTGCGGACCCCAAGAAGGAGCCACCGGTGAAGGTCATGAACACGGTTATATCGGCCATGGCTCTCGACTACCCACCGGACAAGCTCAGTGTGTATGTCTCTGATGATGGTGGCTCTTCACTCACTTTGTATGCCATGAAGGAGGCTTGGAGTTTCGCGACGTTGTGGTTACCGTTTTGCAGGAGGTATATGGCCAAGACTAGGTGCCCGGAGGCTTATTTTTCATCAGTAGGTGATGATGGTCATGGTGGTGATATGGAGTTTGCTAAAGATAGAGAGGAGATTGAGGTTTGTTCATTAAGGAATTATATGTATACATATATTTGCATTTTGTACTTATATGTTGGACTCCAAATAAACCGAACCGATCTTTATAATGTTCAAACTCGGTTTATTTATTAAACGAGTCTAAAAATTATGTTTAGGCTCGGTTCATCTATGAAACGAACGAATCCGAGTCGAACTCTAGTTTTAGCGAGTCGAACTCGAGCATGCTTATGAACAGTTCGATTCGGTTCAGTTACACCATATATTTATTTCACAAATAATCGCCTAAATTGAGTTATTCCGTATTTGTTTTTTACATATTTTCATTTTTCGAATACTATATTTTTTTTGTGGTGGTTTGTTTTCTTTTCTCCATATTTTTTCCCACTAGCACAAAAAAATTCGAAATAATTTCAATGAAATGATAGCACATGTTCTATAATTTTCATAAACTCTCTTTTGCAATTTTTTCAAAGCTGACACATTTGCTTGAGAATTGTAAGATAATTTTAGTATTTTACTTAAATAAACCTGTTCACGAGTATCGAACTCAGCAATGTTCAAACTCGACTCATTTATGTAATATGCTTAAAAAAATAAACCTAGCCAAACGAATACGAGCCGATCTGTTAATAAGTCGAGTCTAAGCCTACGCACGAGCGACTCAGTTCATTTACGGCCCTATTTCTATAACTTCGTAAGAATTTACTCATGATATATACAGTAGTGACATCATTTCATACCATTATTAGAGTTTAGCACTACAAAAAATAAAGGTTCTACTTGAGGTCACCAGCGCCATTAAAAGGAGTAGAAATTTTACTGTAAATTGACATCCAAAGTTGTACATTTTGAGTATAATGACGTTAAAAACTATTGTTGTACCTAGATAGAAAAATAAAGATAAGAATAAATCATTGCCACTATAGACATATATTTTGTTTGTAGTGTAGGTAGTTTTGAGTAGCAATCGTTGTTGGATTTTTATTATTTATTTTTAATTAAAATTTGTGTGTGTGTGTGGAGTTGACACCTATGAACAGAATTTCAAGTTTGTAAAAATCTAAGGGTGCGTTAGGATAGGATAGGATACGGGTGTTTCCGTTTTTGTTCTTGTTTTTTTCACTGTTCACGGGAATAAAAACGCGTTTGGGAGCCTTTGATGATTTTTATTTTCGTGAACAGTAAAAAATGCGTTTTCTTACCCTTAGTTCAAAATTTGAGAACACCAAAATGGTGTTTTTTTTGTTTTCGGCACTGTTTGTTCTTAACAAAAAAAAAATTAATTGTTACAGATTCTCTAACCTTCATCTTCAACCTCCAAATCCTAACTTCCATATTCAACCTCCAAACCCTAACCTCCAAATTTTTTTTTTTTTTTTGTTCCCGTAAATTTTTTAGACAAAATTTCCAACCAAACGTGTTTTTGTTTTCGGATTATCCTTAGGACAAGAACAAGAAAATTTTTTATTCTCAAGAAATAAAAAACGAAAACGAAAATACTAGTTTCCATACACACCCTTAGTATTTTTTTTCCGTTAAATAAATAAATAAATTGTATTGAAAGAGAAAAGGAAAACTTTATAGAAAAGGATAAGTCCAAAGTTACAAAGAAACAAGTTTGTAAAAATCTTTGTATGTTTGTTTTTTTTGGTAAATAAATTGTATTTAAAAATATTAGTATTATACGTGTTTCAAACTTGTAAGAGATTTTTTTGACTATTTAAAAGCGACAAATGCTTAGCTGTATATCTTGTTAAAAAGTTATAGTGGTGCATAAGTATCCAATAGCGACTAAAACTGTAATCTTGGTTGTTTGTCATTTTCAATTGTTTAGTTCATCTATATATTGCCGAATTACTTAGTAGACTCTCATAACCAATTGTGAATATTATCATTTTTTTCTCCGATAAAGAATTGTTCTTCTTTCCCTTTATGTTCCCTCTTCTTCAATTTTTACTTTTTCGTTTTCTTTATAACACTAATGTTGCTTACCCAAAAAAACTGTGTCTGGAGTAACAAAAATTTATTGACAAACTAAAATTGTATGTCATTATAGTATACAAATTTAATTTTTTTATCCAAGAGATTTACTATATAACAATAGTTTTATTATACTAAAAATTAGGATAATTTGCAATCAGACCCCTTAAGATTTCGGTCAATTACAATCAGTGGCTGGTCAATGCAATTTCGGTCCCATAACCCCCTAAGGTTTCAATTTCATTGTAATAACACCCCCTGGACTGGTGAAATGACTAGTATGTTCCTTTAATTGTCTCACTTATTACATTAGGATAATATATAAAGTATGAAATTACTCATATGCCCAAACACTTCACCCCTCTGAAATTACTAATTACACTTCCACCCCTTATTACAATATATATATATATTACGAAAATTACAATTTAATTTTTTCTCTTTATAAAATTCTAAATAAACACATAAAATTCGAAACAAACATATAAATTCGAAAATATATATATAATTTGTAAAAAATATATAAAATTTGAAAAAACATATAAAATTCAAAAAAATATATAAAATTTGAAACAATATATAAAATTCAATATATATATATAAAATTCAAAACAAATATATAAAATTCGTAAACAATATATAAAATTCAAAAAACATATAAAATTCAAATATATATATAAAGTGTGACTAAAGTTTAAGTGGACAAGCCTCGGAGTCATTAGCCAAGGTAACGGATCCTCTCCAGCTCTCTGCAGAGCTATTTCAATGGCCCACGATGGCGACACATGCCCCACGATGGTGACCAAAATCGGAATCGAACTGATACTTTATTAAAATATTTTAATCAAAATTAAATATATTAATATTTGGATCAAAATTAACGATTCGATTCCGGTTTCAGTCAGAATCGAAAGCATCGATTCCGATTTCGGTCACCATCGTGGGGCATGTGTCGCCATCGTGGCCATTGAAATAGTTCTGCAGAGAGCTGGAGAGGATCCGTTACCTTGGCTAATGATTCTGAGGCTTATATATTTAAACTTCAGTCACACTTTTTATATATATATTTTTGAATTTTATATATTGTTTACGAATTTTATATACTTGTTTCGAATTTTATATGTTTTTTTTTAATTTTATATATTGTTTCAAATTTTATTTGTTTTCGAATTTTATATGTTTTTTCAAATTTTATATATTTTTTACAAATTATATATATTTTTTCGAATTTTATATGTTTGTTTCGGATTTTATGTGTTTATTTAGAATTTTATAAAGAAAAAAAATCAAATTGTAATTTTCTCAATATATATATATTTTGTAATAAGGGGTGAAAGTGTAATTAGTAATTTCAGAAGGGTGAAGTGTTTGGGCATATGGATAATTTCACACTTCATATATTACCCTAATATAATAAGTGAGACAATTAAATGGGCATGCTAGTCATTTCACCAGCCCAGAGGGTGTCATTGTAACGAAATTGAAACCTTAGGGGATTTTGGGACCAAAATTGTGTTCACCAACCACTAATTACAATTGACCAAAATTTCAAGGGGTCTGACTGCAAATTACCCTAAAAATTATTACTTATTTTAGTCATGGTTGCAATCGTCATTAATTTTTTTATTTTTCTATTTAGGGTCAGTAAATTTTGGATGCACATAACGTACGACACTACCTTTGTCTTTTTCTAATCTGAATGTAAAGAACATGCATTTTTCCTTTTCTTTTGTATTTTTGGGGGACAAATACAATACTAAGTCCTTTTCTCTTGGTGTGTTCGGGGGACAAATACAATACTAAGTTCTGATTGACATGATCCAAAACCTTCCGGTTCAGTAAAAAGTTAACGGACCAAATCCGATCACGTAAGATCTGATTCCACCGATCAAACACTAGATTCATACTGATCTGTTAAATTTGTACTGGATCAAAGTTCATTGAGAGGGAAAAGTACGGAAGCCCAATTATACGGAAACCTATTGTTCCAACTTTTTATTTAATTTATTTTTAAACACAGTTTATATATATATATATTTTTTGAAAGGTACCGTTTATGTTTCATATATATGGGGCCATATAAGCCACCAGTACAAACTACAAACTTATTTCTATAAGCGGGATCCAAGTATTAATTGGCAGTTTATAATTAGCCCTGTTCAACTTTAGCAACACAAATTAATATATTAGCAATCATGGTGGTGTGTTTTTGTGCTAGCTTTGTAATTATATTTCTTGTATGATGAGATTTGAACTAAATAGAAAGGACAAATATGTATATATTATATACAGATGAAGTATGTGGAGTTCAAGCAACGCCTGAGAGTAGCTGGACAGAACGTTGCCGATAATAGTAAGACTCACCCAGCAATAATTGAGGTAATCAGCTTTTCTTTTTTAATTTTTTTGGTACTGTAGTGTATGTCACTTACTGCATATATTAAGCCCATTAAGTAATATTATTCTTGGTCATTTCTAAGTGATGCATATATATATATATATATATATATATATATATATATATATATATATATCTTTTGTGCTACAAGTCTCTGACTGTATGGTGAATTGAGAAAAGGGAGTTTGGTGGCTATCATTGTGAGGAGGACCTGCAGTTGATGAATATTTCATCAACTAATCTAGAGGACGTACGCATGTCTCATGCAAGGATTTTGTATCTTGATTGTATATGGCTAGTGAAAACATTATAGCACCGTAACAATGTAATGTAGTTGCTATAGAAGCCATGTGAAATTGTTGGAAAAATAAGAATTTTTTTGGAAGAATGAGATAAAGTACTTTATAAACTACAAAATGATGGACATTGTTACGCGATGAGATCTGATTTATATCATAAATATCCTCATAAGGAGTTATTGGACTCGATTTTTTTCAGGCATTGCAAACTGATATACCTTTTTTATATAGGTAGCATAGCATGTGGCAATGTCAAAATGACATTCAATTCATTTTGTCATTTTGAGAATTATCTAATATTTGTTTTTTTTTTTGTTTTTTTCTTAGGTGATAAGCAATAACAGTGTCGAAGCAGAGGACTCTGGCCATTCTAAGATGCCTCTTCTTGTATACATTTCTCGTGAGAAGCAGCCTTCCCATCCTCATCATTTCAAAGCCGGAGCTCTTAATGTTCTTGTATATATTTCTCTTTTTTCCCTCTTTAAACATGTGTCATATATATGTCTGTGCACGTGTGTGTATATATATATATATATTAAAATCATATATTGATTACTAAATGTTGCATGGCAGCTGCGAGTATCTGTGATCATAAGCAATGCACCATACATATTGACATTAGATTGTGACATGTACTCCAATGATCAAAAATCGGCTCGTCAAGCCATGTGTTTCCATCTTGATCCCAAGCTTTCTCCGTCGCTAGCCTTTGTTCAGTTCCCTCAAAGATTTCACAATGTCAATGAGAATGACATCTACGATGGCGGGTTTAAATCCATATTCATGGTAATCTAGATTAATTAGTACATTATCTATTATACAGTTTGTTTTTTCTATTTATATATATATATATATTTAAATGGACAAATGTGACTTATGTTGCAGTACTCTCATAGTTTCTTGTTAAATGTTTCAGATAATGTGGCCAGGCTGGGATGGGTTTAGGGGATCATCACTTTGTGGTACATGCTTTTACATGAAAAGAAAGGCATTATATGGAAATGATATATATAATGGTAAGTACGTTTTGTACTACATGGAATTGAAACCAAACCTTTTATATATATTACATTTCCCTCTCTTCTGATTCTATTTTTGTTTATGCAGGTGTCGATATTGCTCAATTAAGACGGTCTTTGGGTACTTCAAATGAATTCATTGCAAAACTCGGAAAGAGTTACAAACATGTACTCATCAACGACAAAGATCTATCGAACACATTGGTTAAACATGCCCGATATTTAGCCTCTTGCACATATGAGAAAGAAACACAATGGGGTCAACAGGCAAGCACTATTTAGGCTGAAATTTTTGTTATCCTTGAACACTAAGGGCTTGTTTGGATCACGATGTGCTTTATGCACTGTATTTTTTTTACTAAAACAGAAGTAATACTTTTGTTATAGAGTGCTATGAGTCAGAAGCAGCCCAGGCGTTATGCTATAGTTTTTTTTTAATTTAAATTTGTAGTGTACAATACCCAAATATCCAAAAGCTCCAAAATATGACTTTTAAAAATGATGCTTTTACTATGGAATATTTCACTACTGTTCAAAGCATATATTATGTTGTTAATGCTGTAACATTCCGAAGCAAAAACAACTGAAGTGCAACACATACCAAGCATGCCCCAAGTTATGTTGATTAAGAAATTTAACGTGTCGCGCTGATCTTTTTGGCTCATGGCAGATTGGGTTCTTGTACAATTCTGTGATGGAAGACTACTTCACGGGGTTCATATTGCACTGTAGAGGGTGGACTTCCGTCTATTGCAATCCGTCTAGGCCAGCATTTTTGGGCAACGCCACAACGAATTTGAACGATACATTAGTTCACGAAGTGAGATGCATGTCCGGGTTGCTAGATGTTGCATTGTCAAGGTTTTGCCCCCTTATCTATGGAATATCAAAAATGTCGATTCTCCAGAGCATTTGCTATGGTTTCCTTGCACTTTCGCCCCTCTATTGCATCCCTCTCTGGTGTTTCGCTACTATACCACAATTGTGTCTCTTGAATGGCATCGCGGTATACCCCAAGGTATAAATATATATATATGCTCTCTCTTTTTGCGTGCACTCTAATGAAATGTACTTCCTTTGTCCCATATTAATAGTCCACTTTTATTAACTTTAGTTGTCCCGTAATATTTGCCCCAAAATAATAGAATTCATTTTTATTGTTCTCAGAAAACTGTTTCTGTTTTCAAAATTCTCGAAAACAGTTTTAGAGATACAAACCAAGCAAACCCTATTTTTTTTAAGAATGTGTACTAAAAGTACTTCATACTCGTAGGTTTCAAGTTTGTGGTTCATTATATTGGCGCTCATTTTCCTATCCTCCCACATGAAATTTTTTTGGGATCACTTCCTCATAGGAGGATCAATTAAGACTTGTTGGACCGAATGGCGTATTTGGATGATGAGATCTGTTTCATCGTATTTATATGGAAGTTTGGATACTATAATGAAGTTAATTGGTGTGAGAGAGACTAGTTTCACAGTAACTGACAAAGTTAACAGTGATGAACAAGTTAGATTCTATCAAATGGGGATATTCGATTTTCGAACACCAACTATGCTTTTGGCGCCAATGGTGACATTAGTGGTTCTCAACATGGTTTCTTTCACAGGGGGCATAGCTAGGGCAGCCTTTGAAGGAGGATGGGATGAGAAATTTGCACAAATTTTTCTCTCATTTTTCATCTTAGTCGTGAATTACCCGATAATCGAAGGAATGATTTGGAGAAATGACAAGGGGTGCATTCCCTTATCGGTCACATTATTGTCTGTCGCATTTTCTTTTTTGTTCTTGTTTTTCGGTACTATTGTTCTTATGTACGTTTGATATATTGAAGTTCAGATGGTGCAGTGTTTCAATGCTAAAATTGGCTGAGAAAGCAGATCATTTTGTTTGATAATTCTTGTTATCCTTGAATATTTTTTTGAAATAAATTGATATTGTATAAGCATGTTTTGCTGGCTCTGGATATAGCCCTTCTTGATCAAAGGAACATTAATTTGACCGTTGTTAACAATACTGACTACTACTAATGAGGGATACCGAAGCCTATTATTCAACCATTTTACTTATAAAATGAATTGCAATTTAACAATATTCAGGTATAAATTCATACCCACAAAAACTGTATCCACTGGAGGAACAATTTTTCCCCCTTATTAGTAAAGAGTAACAATTATTGATGGGTAAATACCACCTACACTCCTTGAGGTTTAATCACCCTATCCATTAGTTGATCCTGAGTTAAATATATTCTGCTAACATAATTCTGGAGAAAGTAATTTATGGACTATTTTGCCCTTAAAATTTGTGTGATGTCAAAAGAAAAGCTTTTTTTTTATTAAATAGTTAGGGACAACAACATTATTTTACTATATCCGTTAGAAAAATTGACATGTTAATGTCATGAGATATAGATGAGAACATGGAAATGGGAGGGGTCTAGGTGGGGATACGGCAAACCTCAGAGGATTTAGGTGATATTTACTCACTATTAAAATATACAGTATATAATAATAAAAAAATGCATCTTGATGATCATTTTCCACCACCATGGTTTCCGGATTTTATTATGCCATATATATTGAGATTGATCTATACGCACATGGAATATCGATATTATTAGAATTTATTACTCTCTTGGTCTCATTTTGGGCTTGTTTACTATCATGAAATGTTTCATGTTTTTACTTCCTGAAATGAAGAAGTAAAACTAAAATCTTGTTTTTTAATTTATCTCTACTTTTGCCCTTAAGGAAACGTTTCCTCTAGTTATAAAGAAAAGACGAAACAAGAAAAATGGTACTTCCTCTTTTTGTTTCCTCTCGCCTTCAAAATGACCAAATTTCAAAGTTGTAAAATTGGGACTTTCATGTCTTTTGCATTAACAAATTTAAATATTATATATAAATAATAATAAATAAATTAAATATTTTTATAAATTAAATAAAAAATATTTATAAATTAAATAAAAATAAATGAATAAATAATAATAAACAAAATAAACAATAATAAAATATA
Source organism: Cornus suecica (assembly GCA_963922005.1). Taxonomy (NCBI): domain Eukaryota; kingdom Viridiplantae; phylum Streptophyta; class Magnoliopsida; order Cornales; family Cornaceae; genus Cornus; species Cornus suecica. Next base: position 5,930,157 of record OY998246.1, read on the forward strand.
TTAAATAAAACATAATAATAATAATAAATAAATAATTATTATGATAAATAAAAATAAGAAATACAAATAATAAATAAATTAAATATTTTTATAAATTAAATAAAAATAAATGAATAAATAATAATAAACAAAATAAATAATAAGAAATAAAAAATAATTATGATAAATAAAAAATACAAATAATAAGAAATACAAATAATAAATAAATTAAATTTTTTTATAAATTAAATAAAAATATAATAAATAATAAATTAAATAAAAATATAATAAATATTAAATTAAATAAAAATAATGAATGAATAATAATAAAATTAATAAATTAAATATAAATAATTAAATAATATAAATAATAAATAAATAAAACTTATGATAAATAATAAATATAAATAAAAAATAATAAGAAATACATATAATAAATAAATAAAAAGTAAGAACAAAATTTTTTTAGTAAACATAATTTCTGTTTTTTATTTTTGTTTTTGAAAAAAATCAAAATTTAATAAACAAAATTTTACTCTATGTTTCTCTTAAAAGAATCAAAATCATAATTCTACGTTTTTAGAAAACGGAAACACGAAACGTTTTTTGTTAGTAAACAAACCATTTTAAGTGTCCCTTTTGGGGAATCTAACTTTTTAAGATGGTGATTTTTAGTATATTTTATTGTATGAGTAATGTATGAATTGTCAACTTTACCTATAGTGGGATTCATGATAATGTGATTGCTTATAATGTATGTTTTTATTCTTTTAATGAATGAATGTTAAATTAACAAAATAAAGTATTTTGACTTTTCAAATGCGAACACTTATTTTGATAAAATAAAATACTTTGACTTTTCAAATGCAAACACTTATTTTGACAAAATAAAATATTATGACTTTTCAAAGAACACTTATTTTTAGGATGGACAAAACAGATGAAAATAAACACTTAAATTGAAACGGACATATCGTGATTAAAACATATATTGCAACTGGGAACCAGAACCATGCACACCACACATCTACCTTTCAAAAAGCTCCCCAAGGAGGGTAGCTTCCAAGAATTCCCAATTAGAAAATTATTGCTTTAAACATTTAAAAAAAGAAAAAATTGTCAGCCTCCCCAAGCATCCTCCAGATATCCTTGCTCTCCAAGCATTGCCTCATTGAAAAAGTTAGAAGTCTAAGACAGTCAACATTTTACAATTAAGTCGTGCATAAAAGGGACAATACTTATCCGTCTACCATCCATCCATCCATATCTTATCCGTCTACCATCCATCCATATATATATATATATATATATATTGGTTAAGGTTAGTTAACAAAATATAACACAAATGGATCCTACCACTCCTTTCGATTGAAAAAGTTGGAGGTATGCAAACGAACCTTAGATCTGTTGTCGACGGAGGAGCAGCGGTAGAGCGGCCGACTGGATTCGCCGTAGCAGTCGCTGGTGGAGGAGGAGGAGCCGCCGCCGCAGTAGCTCCAGGAGAGCGGCGTTGTGGGGCTACACCTGGTGAGTGGTGAGGTCCCGGTCCTTCCTCAATTGGGCGGCGGCGACGACAACTGAGAGGGCGGCGAGTGGTTGAGGCGAAGCAACAACTCCGCCGCAAGTGCGTCGTCGGTCAAGGCTGTTGTGACCCAATCGTGACTTGTCATCGCGACGGTGTTTTCGTTTTTAGAAAGAGAAAATTGTAGTGGGTGATGGAGAGGGGTTAGTGGGTGGAGGGAGGAGGATTGTTGGTCTTGGTGTGGATTCTGCCATGAAGTGTTGTAGAGAGAAAGAGAGATTCATGGAGTGTTGTAGAGAAATTCATGGAATCTTGTGTCTTGAAGAGAGAGAAGGAAAGATACTTTAGAGAGAGAAGGAGAGGGTATTCTCATTTTTTGCAGAATATTGTGGGGGTACGCTAGTAATTTGCACTACCAAAATAAGGTTTAAAATGTCATTATAAATATAGTAAGGGTAAGTTAGGAATTTCAGGCCTAAAAATGACTTTAATGACTCCCAAAACTCAATTTACGGCGTTGACTACCGGTGGAAGAGTGAAACTGTTACGTGGAGTTAAATTAAGGGCGGTAATTGATATTAATGAAAAGTTAAGGGTATTGATTGAAATTATGTCAAAGTTTAGAGGAGGTTTATGCAATTTACCCTATATACTTCCATTCCACGTCCTAATTTAAATTGTGCACTTTTTTTTTTTTCATTTGTCTGTCGTATTATAAGTGTCTATTTTAACAATTTAGTACTTTATTTTATCACAAGTATCAAAATATTAAAAAGTCTAAACTACATATCGTTGCATCATCTTGAATTTAATAAGGACAAAATCGATAATTAACCTCACTATCATTACAATATAAACTATCAAAAGTCATTCTATTATAAAATTGAATTCTTAACAAGGAACATTTAAATTGGGACCGAAGAGTACAAAACATTTATTTATATATATATATATAGGATAAATTATATTTTGATTCCCTTGATATATGATATATTATATCGAGACCCCCTGTCATTTGATAAACTATAATTTAATCCCTTCTGGTTGATTGGCGTTGACTGGAGCTGGGAAATTACTTTTATACCCATGTATATTCTTCATCTAAAATATGTATTTACAAATAAATGAGGGTATTATAGTCAATCCATCCATGGTCAACTGTTAACATAAGCATTAACCATGCCGGAAGTTTACCGAAGGGGAGTTTTCGTTACTACTTACAAATTTGAGGGGATTAAATTATAATTTATCAAACAATAAGAAATGCGGGTGTAATATATCATATCTCGAGAGTGTTAAATTATAACTTACCCTATATATAGGCATGTATTCGATTGTTAATTATAACCAGCATTAAACTAAGTATTTGCATATATCGGGAATTTTTGTTAATTAATGGCTTCTTTATCCAAAGGTAAAACTAACTGGTTAGAGTTTACATGCTCAAAAATAATTTGGACTAATTTGTCAAAATTTTCAAATTTCTAATGGTTCAGAACATCCAAACTGTATATTTGGTTGTAAATTCAACATATTTTAGGGGTGTCATTGTAATTAATTTTAAAATTTGTTACTAATTATTTTTGACATGTTGAATAAGTTCAAAATTGACGTGAGACTTCGAATTTCTTACATAATCTGACGTTTTATTTGTCTGGGTTATGACCTCGAACATGAAAAATTATTTATTACCAGAGAAATAACTATGATGTTAAAATACTTGGTACATATCACGCGCAAGTGATAAAATTCATATATATATTACATACACTCATATATGTATTACACCCATTTTTATTATTAATTTGGGATACTAAATGGATTTATCTCATGTACCAGTATCTTCTCCTAAAACAAGCACGGATCAACATGTGGGGGAATTTTTTATTTTTACCTTTGTTGCCCTAAAATTTAAGATGTTTTTGGTTCTGCCCCCATTGAATCTTTAAAAAAATACCTTAAAGCCCCCACTAATAATTTATATGGTAATTCTGCCCCATTCACTTAAACTTCTAGATCGGTCAATGACCTCGAATGTAATCAAAGTAAGTTGAAAAAATTTAATAAACAAGAAATCGTTATTATAACTCATTTTTCTTCCTAGATTTTAAATTTCATATGCTCATTTTTATGTGTCATTGCACAATCTCAAATACTCCAGCAAATTCTTATACAGAGTATCAGTGTCACTTAAATTTTTTTCTCTCATTAGTCGTTCGACATTTATGAAATAAATATAGCATTAAAATTGTCTCTCTCATGACGGGCCTATAATGCATAAAAAAACAATATACTTCATTTTCAATTTTTCTTATGGTCCTTTCAAAGTATTTTTTATTAATTTGAGTTAGGATCGATATGGTCACTTTCAAGGGATCGGTTAATTTGGGTACTAACCGAAACGGTAATTTGTTTCTGCTATGGATGACAATGGATCGGGATTAGGACGGGTTTGGTTAATATCATTACTATCCCATTTAAAAATTACTAATACCAAATCTGTCACAAACCTGTAATGGGTTGTAATCGATAATACCATTACCATCCCGTCGGTATAAACAGGTTTCATCGGGTTACCATCGATTGTACTAAATTATTTTTAATAAATTAGAAGCACAGTTGATTTACTAAATTATTTGATGAAAAATTAAGTAATAATGCGTTTGATGACAAATTAAGTTATAAATAAAGTATATATCTCTTATTCTAGGCATATATTCTGTTTTACGTTATAAACCAAATATTCCACATATTTAGACAAACAAATGTATATATACGCATATTGACTGAAATTCTTTCAAAAATATATATATATATATAGATGTCAGTACCAAAAATCAGATTAATGAGTTATATATAGACAAAGACGCACATATATATATATATTAAAAAAAAATCGTACATGGGTCGGGATCGGGTTACCAACGGATTTTCCAGAAACTCAAACCCGACCCGAACCCGTTTCGGGTTTTAATTTAAAGGATACCAAACTCATCTCAAACCTGTTTATAAATTTACCAAACCCGCCCCAATCGGATTGGGCCGGGTCAAAACCGGCCAGGTCAGACCATTTTGCCATCCCTAGTTTCTGTATAGGAAGTACGAGGAATTTAAGGAAAGCTTAAGAAGAGCCAGAGAAATTGATGAAATTAATAATAAAAGTTCCAAGCTTAATCAGACTCGCCCGCCAGTAATTGAGGTACTACGCTACTCTAAGGTCATATATCAAACTTAGGTAGGACATACATGTATATATATTATATATACATATCTATATTGAATTTTATCCAACTTTCAAGAAAAAGTTCAAAACTTTCTCATGACAGTTTTCAAAGTCATGAGAAAGTCTTCAAGAAATTAATGTTCAAAAATCAAGTTGAACATCAATAGAATATTTTGGATTTAGAAAATGGTTAACAAAATCTACACCTCGTTCATTTATCAGTCCAATTATTTAGTACTATCACTCAAATGTTCAATTCACAAATTAGCTCACATTCTGTATTTGGTTTTGGAAAAAAATTGCAGGTGATAGGCAATAGCAATGTAGCGCCATTGGAGTCTGGTATGCCTCTTCTTGTATACATTTCTCGTGAGAAAAGACTGTCCCATCCTCATCATTTCAAAGCTGGAGCCCTCAATGTACTTGTATTTTTTTCTCTGGCTTTTCCATAGACATCTATATATGCTAGCAATTATATATTGAAAAATGATATGCATGTCTAAATTTATCTACATATTTAATTTACTAGAACTTTTAATGTTGGATTCAGCTGCGAGTCTCTGGCATCATAAGCAATGCACCATATATACTGATATTAGACTGTGACCTGAATTCAAGTGACCCCAAATCTGCCCGTCAAGCAATGTGCTTCCATCTTGATTCCAAGCTCTCTCCCTCGCTAGCATTCGTTCAATTCCCTCAGAATTTCCACAATCTCAGCAAGAATGACATCTACAACGGCAAGTGGAAAGCAATGTTCATGGTAAACTAATCCAAGGCCTAATAGTTTTTCGTGTTCCACCGTACAAATAATTGGACAGTTAAATAGTAGTGTTAATTAGTTTTTTGTGTTAAATTTCAGATAAAGTGGCATGGAATGGATGGGCTTAAAGGACCATTTTTTTCCGGGACATGCTTGTACGTAAAAAGGAAGGCATTATATGGAATTGATTTGCAAAATGGTATGTTCTCTGCTTTAAACTGTATCACAATTGCAAATATAGCATTTTTCTCTAAAATATGGAACATTACTACTAGTTCTATGCACTCCTCGGCTTAGGTTTGTTTCTTTTTTTCTGATAATATAGTAAGAATCGAACTTGAGACCTGATCGATGTTTTCTGAGCCACGAGACTCCAAGTCTTTCCCTCCAACCCATTCAGTTTAATTCAACAGCTTAGGTTTTCATGACTAACGCTATAGAAGACTTTCCGGTTATTGTTTATCCAGGTGTGGATCTTCCCCAACTCAGACAATCTTTGGGTCCTTCGGACGAGTTCATCAAAACACTTGGCAGCAGTTACAATCGTATAGCGATTGACAATGAGGACTTGTTAATTACATTGCTAAAAGATGCCCAATTTTTAGCATCTTGCACCTATGAGAATGGAACAAAATGGGGTAAACAGGCAAGCACTACTTCCCTAAACATCCCACACTCTTGAACATTACATGTATACATGCTAATTATTACTGGTATTTCTTAACATTTTGATATATATATATATATTGTTTGCTCAATCCCAGGTTGGTTTCTGGTACAACTCTGTGGTGGAAGATTACTTTACCAGATTCATGTTACACTGCAAAGGGTGGAATGCTGTTTATTTCAATCCTTCTAGGCCACCATTTCTAGGTAACGTGACAACGAATCTGAATGACTCGTTAATTCAAAACGCGCGATGAAACTCTGGATTGCTTGAAGTTGCATTCTCAAGGTTCTGCCCCCTTATAAATGGACCACCGCGAATGTCCATTCTTGTGAGTATGTGTTATGCATACTTTGCATTGCAGCCCCTCTATTGCTTCCCGCTCTGGTGTTTAGCTACGATACCACAATTGTGTCTCTTAAATGGCATCCCAATATACCCCAAGGTAACAACAAATTAAAATTTATTGCCATTGAAAGCCAATGTATATGAACACTACTTGGGTCCTACCCCAAAAGAGATGTTCCTCCTCCCTGCTAATGTGGTCGAATACAATTTGGACACTTGGTTGAAATTTTTTTTGAAAAAAGAATTGAGGCTAATTCCTCTTTTTGTAACATTAGTTCATATTTTGTGACAGGTTTTAAGTTCATGGTTCATTGTATTGACAATCATTTTCATGTCCTCCCTCGCGAAACATTTATAGGACGTTTTTTCCACTGGAGACTCGATTCAGAATTGGTGGAACTAATGGCGAATTTGGATGATAAAATCTGTGATCGCCTACGCGTATGGAAGTTTGGATGCTATTTTAAAGTTGTTTGGCATGAGAGAATCTAGTTTCATCCCAACAAATAAAGTAGCCAGTGATGAACAAGTTAGACTGTATCAAATGGGGAAATTTGATTTCCGAACATTGGCTAGGTTTTTGGCGCCAATGCTCACTAGTGATTCTCAACATGGTCTCTTTCATTTGGGGAGTAGCTAGAGTAATCTTGAGAGGAGGATGGGATGAAATGTTGGCGCAAATTTTCCTCGCATTTTTCATATTAATTATGAGCTACCCTGTAATTGAAAGGATGGTTTGGAGGAGGGACAAGGGACATATTCCACTTTATGCAACACTATCAGTTGTTGTATGTTCTTTGATCTTCTTGTGTTCAGTTGCTTTTATGTACCTTTGATGAAAATGTTGTTATGTTGCCAAGACAAATCCATATCATATTAGCATTGTCCTTATGTTTTATCCATACAAACAAATCATGATTTTGATTTATGTATAATTTGCTCCATCTATTATAAGGCATGATTTTGATTTGCTATATTTAATTAAAGTACAACTTCTAAACTAGTGATGGTTGAAAACCTATCTTAATCATTGAATGTTTGTAAAGCTGCAAGGTTATTTTGTGCATATTCTTTTTTTTTGGGTAATAAAGTATAGGGTAAAGTGCAAAAAAACTCCCCTCGACTATTACCCAATGAACAAGAAACCCCTCTCAACTACAAAAGGAGCAAAAAAAACCTTCAACTATCAATTTAAGGGCAATGTACCTACTCCACAAGATTTTTCAATGCAAAAAATATAATTTTACCCATACAAAAATAATATATATATATATATATATATATAATTCAAAAAATATATATATAATTCAAAAAAATATATAAACTTTCAAAAAATATATATATGGTTTGCTCTTTTGCCAAATTAAAAAGCAAACCATATACAAAACACAATAGGTGCAAAACCTAGAAACCAAAAGACAGCCTCTTATACATGTTCTATCAAGCACCCAAGCACAAACAATACACCATACCCTTGGTTTTCCTCCCTCATACCACTTTATCCTCATCAATCACGACTCTAAATAGCAATCGGATCAGGATTCAGTTGTGGGAGGGTGATGATAAGCACAGGTAGTTCCCAAATGTGATTCCATGAAATTCAATTCCACCAATTTACCTTGTTAGCAAACATGGCATTCCAACAAACCCAAAACTCTCTCTCATAGCTATGTTATTACGCTCTCTCCAAACATGGTATACAAAAGCTGAGATTGTAACTCTAGCATGCCCTAATTTATTTTTCCAATTAGAGGATGCCCAAAGCAGGAACTGATGCCATGAATTTGAATTCGACTAAAATCCCCCTTTGTCTTGCAATCTTTCCCATATATCTTTGAGCTCATGGCTCTCAGCGGCCTTCAAGCACAACATTATACAAACATTTGGTTGCAGGCTGGATTTATCCTAGAAGCAGTATTGGGTAGTGGGAGATTAGCAATGTCACAATGGGGCCTAATAAGTTTAAAAATTTGTCTATATGCCATTAACTTGTTGAAAAGGTAAACTTGATTCCATAATAATCAAGAGAGCTCCAGGGGATTCATGAAGGAGCAACAAGAAAACTCAAAAAGCTGCTTGAATGATCTTGAAGCAACAAGCTTCAACAAGAAAGCTCTGGAAGATAAAAAGGAAGCTGTCAAGAAGCTTCAATGGTGGAATTCAAAGCATGAACAGTGAACACGTTTCAAACACGGAGTTTGAATTCAACTACTTTTATAAAGTTCTAAGACACGGTTTAGGAGTCTATAAATAGATGATGATATGTAGTTTGATATTCAGAAGCTAGGAAATCAAGATAGAGTGTGAGTTTGAGAGAGAAAACTCTGTAATATTTGTGAAAGTTTGCTTTGAAATAAAAGAGTCTTTATTCATTATTTGAGCGTATCCTGGGTATTAGAATTACCATAAGTGATTTTTAACATGATATCAGAGTCAAGTGAGTGAAGCTTGAGCGAACCCAGAGGAAATTTTCAAAAACAAAGTCCACACTCTCGAAGCCAATTCGTGAAGGCCCAGTGCTTAAACCACAAGTTTGAACACAGATCTAGCTTCTTCGTTCCCCCAGGATCATAACCCCGAAGAAATCAGGCTAGAATTCCTCCCCACGCACCGCCACAAGTTCGAAGACTGAAGCCCACGCGTCTTTAACCACCAGCTGCGCGTGAAGACCACGCGTCGCCACGTCATCAGTGACGTCACCTTTTTCCATTTCAGTTGCCACATCATTAGTGACGTCATCACTGTCACATCATCAAAAAAAATTCTAAAAATTATCAATTTGCCCCTCGTTGGTATTTTGCCGTTTCGGACTTTGAGCAAACGAATAGTCATTTTTGAATAAACGGAACGCTTCAGACGCAATCGTGTAGTCGGTTTGACCAGATTCAATCGTGATTTTCAAAACTAAGCACCTCAAGTGCTTAAGCAAATCCGATGGCGTCCTCTAGTAATTTATTCCAACCCAAGCTTCTGCGACTGAACAAAGATAATTACGAGAAGTGGTGTATCCTGATGAGAGTCCTTCTAGCCTCACAAGATTTATGGGATGTGATTGATACCGGGTATGACGAACCCGAAGAAGTAAAGAATCTAAGCTAGGCCCAACAGGCAGAGCTTAAAGAAGAAAGATAAAATGACAAGAAAGCGTTATATCTGTTTTATCAGAGTGTAAATGAAGCAAGTTTTGAGACGATCTCCGGCGCCAACACCGCTAAGCAAGCATGGGAAATTTTTCGTAAAACAAATCAAGGAATTGAAAAGATGATCAAAATTAGACTTCAAGGTCTAAAAGGGGAAGTTCAAATTGCTGCAGATGAAAGAAAGTGAGTCAATTTCTGAGTATTTTACTAGAATATTGACTATTATGAATCAGATTAGAGGATGTGGAGAAAAGATCGAAGATGAACATGTGCTTGAAAAAATCATGAGATCCCTAAATTCGAAATTTGAGTACGTGATGCGTACGTCAGGTGTATAAAAATATGTGGTTAAAAATAATACAATAATGACTCTAGATTTTACTCTTCGCAAGCGCACATATCAATTATAGAATAGCAAACGGCTTGAGTAAGGGATATCGATCCCACAAAGACTAAGATTGTTCACTTTAGCAATTCAAAAATACTGAATTATATTTTTTGAAAATTGTTTGTTTGGGTGGTCAAAGACCAAACTATCTATTTTAACTAATATTATCTAAAAAGAAAATTAATTGGTTGTGATTCAGATGAAAGAGAAAACTAGGGTTTTCATCACTCCACCACTAACCGCATAATATAATTCATCATTGTTAAACTGTAAGAGAGCGATCCATAACTGTGAATCAGATCGTATCGCAGATAGCTAAATACGATCCCAAAAAGGAATACCATCAACCGGATTGCGACAACCCATCTCATGATTGACCTAACTAGTACATGTCAATTATGTTACTCTAATCTACTCCTAATGCATGAAAATAACTACTAAAGCATGTCTATATTAAATCGCCAAGGCACAACCTGTGTCAACCTAGGGTTTCAAGTTTCATTACCACCATTGTGTAGAAAACCATGATTAAGCATCCGAGTTCCAGTCCATATTGAATAATCATAATTGTGCAAAACAATATATTTATTTCATCTAAAACAAGAATTTAGAACAAACATATAATTTTATATTGCAAATCAGTACAGTCTCTTAACTACTATAATCATCACAGTATGGTCACAGTTTCCCCTCATTTATAGTTAAAAATAATAAAATAACTACATTACTTGGCTAGGATTTTGCTAGAAAACCCTAGATACCGAGTTAGTTGGTCATGGTAGAAGGTGACTGTATCGTTGATGTAGAACCGTTCTCCATAGTCTTCTTCTTCGGATCTCTAGGTTTGAATATGGCTCTCAACAACAATAAATCTAAATGAATGAACAGCCTCCAAAAAATCACGTCTGAACTCTCCAACTCAACATATCTAACTTTGATGTATGGTATTGTATATATAGTCAATGGCATAGAGAGACCCTTTTTAGTCTTTTCACTCTCAAAACTCATCAAAACCCTAAATATAAGTGTATATACATGTATGCAGAGGTCTGGAGTCGTGGGCATGTCTTCCAATTAAGACGGGGATGAAACAGGAAAAGTCACACAAAACTAGTAGAAACTTGTCGCACTTACGCTTGGGGACGCTTCAAGCGTAGGTCCAAGCGTAGTACCCAAGCGTAGATTTTACAATTCTAGCCACTTTTTGGTATTAGAAGCGTAGGCACAAGCGTAGGGTTTTTATGGAAAACCACTTTTCTCCGTAAAATGTGCCAAAACGTCAATCTCGAACCCACGATATTTTTTTCTGAAGATGACGGCTTCTGAAAATGTCGTTTTTGCCCTCTATAAGCCATTTTTGTCTCGGACTGCCTCTTTGACTCTCCTCTTGGATAGAAAAACACATTATTCAGTTAATTCACCGAAGTTAGCTTCATTTCTTCATTAAGCTCCTGAAACATGCCTTAACACGCAAACAACATAAAAATACTAAATAATGGAATGAAAGAACGTAACAATAGTGAGTTAAGGGGTCAAAATGACTAATATTTGATACCTATCACACCCCCAAACTTACATATTGCTAGTCATTTACCAATAAACTCAAGAAACTTTTCTTGTGATGATATTTTTACTTTAACTAATCTAACTACTCTAACCTAATCCCTTACTTTCCGGAGGGTAGACGATTACACTTGGCATGTGTAACAAGCCTTTTAATTCCCTATGTTACCCCTAGTGGACGAGTGAAGTCTCGTGAAGGTTTCCAATGATGGTACCTACAAACATCTATGTTCTCTATAGTCACGCATTCATGAACTCACACACAAATTTAATTAAGTCATGATACAATGCAAAATACAGTATGGATGCAAATACTCCCGCTCACTACTGAACAACAATTATATCAAGCTTCATGTCATGAATGGTTCCCACTAAAGTGAACGATTTCGCTACTTTCTACTTAAAATCCAGACAACCTTCCGTGATTTTGTGAACATTCAACTATAATATTTCAGTTTCTCTTATCCTACTTTATTGATCAAACTTTGTCATTTTTCATCAAAACGTAACTTTTCAACTTTCCTCATTTTCATCCCTTTTTGTCTTTCTAAGTCTCCGGACTTTCCAGCGAGGATTTTTAGTCCCAACCAACTGAGCCCGAGCTTCTTCCATGGGATTTATGCTCATCATTCTTATCCCCTTTGAACACGAACAGTGATATTGGTGATACCAAGACCCGGTTACTCAGATCAAAGAACTGTTTTTTGCATTTTATTTTCTCAAAAAAAATTTCAATTTTCTTTATTTCAACCAAAACATCTCCCCATCTCCCTTTTTTTTACGGCAAAATTATTTTTCAACTACATAGTCAAAAATCAACCTACTTCTCATAGTGAATGTGTGCTTGTGCTTATAGGTCAAAGTCGTATTTCTTAATTTTAATTTCACTTATTCACTCACTCATGTAAAACTACATCACTTCACTAACTTGATCTAATCATTACTCTCATGAATGAGAAAATCACATCACATACTACTCATGCATCATAAACATAAACTTAATCAAACTGTAATGTAAAACATTCATGCGTGAAAACAAAAAATTGTTCCAAAAATTTTTTTCCCCTGAAAATCTTTATTCCTTGTAATACTATACTCTCACCCCCAAACTTAAATCAGACCATGTCCTCATGGTCAAAAATAAAATAGGAGAACAAATACAGTTACCCTTGAAGCTTAATTCTGGATTCCAAAGCAAAGCATGAATCCCCTCCCCCAAACTTGATTTGGATCACCTGTAGATATTATCAACAAAACACAAATACCCAATCATAGCAAAAGAAAAGGAAATTTAAAAAATATCCATAAATTCACACAAAATTTTTAAGGAATTTAAAAATTCTCTTTTTCTTTTTCTTTTCAAATGATTTGGCCTTAAAGGCCTATAATCCTACGAATAAAATAAAAATAAAACCAAAGATAAAGACGTGGCCTTAAGAGTCTACCGTCTCTAAGAATTTAAATTATAGAAATTAAATGATATCCTATTCTATAAACCGAGGCTAAAAACTAACTTTCACAGGCTATGACCAATGTTTAACGTCATTGGCACGACATGACCACTCAAAGGGCTATCCAACACCATTCCTCTATGCAACATTTCTCCTACTCATAGGACAAAAATGTAGGAAACGACTCTCTCAGTGTTCTCACCTGTAGACAATTAGTATAATCCATGACATCAAATATAGAACAATAATCACCATATAAAGTACATTCTCTGTCATGTTTATTTTCACCCCATGTACATGCAATGTGTCCAACAGACGCTCCTTCAACATCTTATGTAAGGTTCCCTCCACCACTTCATCACTCTCCATTAAACCGACAGATGTCATAAATTATGGTCCTGGATCAATCTTCTCATAAATATTTAGTCGCTGACCATGCCTCTTTAACCTCTCATTTCTAAAACCTACCTCTCCGCGGGAGTAAACCAATTTCACTCTAAATGGTCCGTCCCTTCTTAACCGGATCTTACCTGTAAACAATTTCAGTTTTGAATTATACTGTCATCCCTTCCAGCCGAGCTCAAGGAACTTAAGACAAACATGCTTAGCATGATGTACTCTTGTCCGAGCTATGTAAATTCGAACATCCCCATACGCACAAATCTGAATCCTTTCACACTCATTTATTAATCGTGGATCTTCACAGGTATACAACTTATCTACCATGTTATACTTAGCACTCGCTCATCTGGAAAGGGATCCTTAAGAGGGATGTCATCCTTGGTAGGCTCTATGATAGTTCGTGGTAAATGATCAGCTCTCACAGTCTTCGCACCCTTTTTATCTTTCAAAACTCCATCCTCTTGATCCTCATTTAACCCACGCATCACCATTTCTTGAAGTGTACTCTCAGGCATCAACTCTTGTAGAGGAATAAATTCAGGTCCAACCGACTCTCTTGGTGCTCTCTCTGGCTGTGAGTACCAAACAACTTCCAATGCCTCAATAACTTCCAATTTTGATTGTTGTTGATCCTCCCGGTTTTCTAATTTCACCTCCACATCTTGTTTATTTGTCACTAAGCTCTCCTCTCGACCTTCAGTGCCGTCATACAACCCAATCTTATAAATTGAGTTGTCAGGCACCAATACCGTTGGTGACACAAATGGAGATTCAGGCGAATCTCTTAGCTCCTCCCCTGGTTTCAAATCTAAAGCTCTTTCAAATGCATTTGATTTTCCCATCACAGCATCCAGATCATTTCTTGCGTGACTTGGAGATACCGGTTCTTCACAAGCCTTATTGACTTCTTCTACATTAAAGCATTCAACATGTGTATTGATTTGATGACCTGTATCAAAAACATTCATCCTCACCTTCATATTCCCGAAAGATAGATCCATCACTCCTGTTCTACAATCGATATGCGCATTGGTTGTAGCCAAGGATGGTCTTCCTAATATTACTGGGATATGTTTCTTCAAGTCTTGAACAGGTTCTGTATCAAGAATTATGAAATCCACTAGAAAGTAGAACTTGTTCACTTGAATGATGACATCTTCCAAAACTCCCCTCGCTTGCTTGATAGACCTGTCTGCAAATTGGAGCTCCACTGAGGTAGGACTGAGCTCTCCCAACCCTAGTTGTTGGTAGACTGAATATGCTAGTAAATTAACACTCGCACCCAGATCAAGAAGAGCTCTACCAATTTCCTTGTTACCAATGACACATGGAGTAGTGGGAGCACCAGGATCTTTACTCTTAGGTGGTATGTTACTTAGAATCAATTAACTCACTTGTTCAGTCATCATGATCTTTTTTGGAGTCTTCACTCTATTTTTCCGCTTTTGTGTACAGAGGTCCTTGAAGAACTTAGCATAGGGTGGTATTTGGTCTATAATGTCTAAGAGAGGCAGATTAATCTTGACTTATCGGAATTTTTCCAACATGTCTGACTCTTTATTCTTACCATTTTTGGTTGGCTCTCTAAGACGTTGAGGGAATGGTGTTTCTATCTCAAATGATGCCCTTTCTAGCTCTTCATATTCCTCCACTTGAGGTTGATTTTTCTGAACTTTCTTAGCCTCTTTCTTTAGAGCTTTTTCTTTTGCCTTTCTTTGAACTTCTTTGGTCTTTTGTTTTTTCAACCTCTCCTCATGTTGCTCCTCAGCCCTATCATCCACCTCATTTCCACTTCTTAGAGTCGTAATGGCTTAAACTATCTTATAATTATGCTCAGGACATGAACCACGCTCCACTACTGGTTGACTCTTTGGATTAACCATTGGTTGCCTAAGCAACCTTTCCTCTTCAAGTCTATTCACCGCATTAGCTAGTTGCCCTATATGGGTTTCTATCTCAGCAATGGATTGGGAATGAGAGTTCATCGATTGGATAGTTACCCCAAAATTATTAGATTGATGTTTTAACTCCCTTAGGGCACTCATCACCTCTTCTTCAAAGCCAAGTAATCTTGGTAATGGATTTTGAGTTGGATTTTGATGTTGGAGATGATTTGGAGGATATGGCGGGTAAGCTTGATTTGGATTGAATCCTTGTATTTGGTTTCCTTGAGGCTGAGTTTAGTAGTTATATGGTTGTACAACTTGATTATTATTGAATGGCTGGAGAGGTTAAGAATTATTGGATGGTTGTCTGGATTGGTAATTTGACTGAAGAAATTGAGCCATGATTGTTGGTTATGAGTTGAATGATTGTTGACTCTGTTGGAACCTTGGATGTGGGTTATATGATTGTTGTCTCTCAGTGAACCTTGGTTGTTGATTGAACGATTACCCTTGTTGGAAATTTGATGGTGGATTTTCAACATTGTTAGATTTGTAGGACAATAGTGGATGATTTCTGGCATTGGAGGTGTATGAATTGGTGAAAAGAGCATTATTGGAATAGTTTCATAATGCATTGGCATCATCAGCAATTATCTCCTGACACTCATTTTGGGAATACTCAGCTTCTACTTCTAACCACTCCCTCGTAGAAGAATGACTTTACTGAAGAAACTTGTCAATTCTTTCTAATTTTTCTCCTATCAACACCACTAATTTTTAAACATCCTCATCCGACATTCCTTCTTTGACAAATGCTTTGCTTGATCCTCTATCATGTCCCTCTCTAGCCCGCAACTCAGATTCATATTGAATTGTGTTTTCACTTATATTATCAAATATATCCAAAAGTTCTTTAGCTGGCTTTAAAGTAAACTAACCCTGTGTAGCCGCGTCTACCAAGGTCTTATGAGTTTTACCAAGTCCCATGTAGAAATTTTTTAGCAATATCTTGGTCAGAAAACCTATGGTGGGGACACTTATACAGAATTTCATTATATATTTCTCATGCATCATGAAAATGTTCACCAGGCAATTGCCTAAAGCTTTTGATTGGATCTTGTGCTTCTGAGGTTTTTCCTATTGGATAGTGTTTTTCTATGAATTCTCTCTTAAGGGCTTCCCAATCAATTTTTATTTCTTTTGCTAATTTGATGTACCATCTTTTAGCTCTCTCTTTCAATGACCAAGGGAATAATCTCACTCGCAAGTCATTTTTGGGTGGGCAAATTGTCAAACCTAATAGTAGAGGCTACCTCTAGAAAATCATTTATGTGCTGGTATGGGTCCTCTATCCTAAGGCCTGAAAATTTTGGAAGCATATTGATCATGTTTGTCTTGATCTCGAAGTGTTTTGCTTCTTCTTCTTCTGGAAAATCTGCATAGGAGTCATACGCATTAGGTGCATAATATCCCTTCAATTATGTCTCTGGTGCCCTCGGTTGGGCGGGTCTGTGGTCGCCCATTGCTTCTTTTTGCTGATGATGGCGTTCTTCAATAGATCGACGTAAACGACGGAAAGTCTTTTCGATCTCAGGATCGTACTCGACTAACGCAGTGCTTAAATTAGAACGGGTCGGTCTATCGGTCATATGCTACTCAAACAACTATATTATTTTTTATTATTTTTGAAATTTTCTGAATTAAAATCTAATCTAACTTAACTACTTCTAAATTACAAAAATTAAAGCAAGAATTAATATGTAAAAATCTAGGCAACTATAACTCACAAAAGTTCTAGACGTAACTTTAGAAGCTCCGATCTTCCCTTTCACTATTTTTAGAGTACCTGTCAATCACACAAAAATCTCCCTTTAGCTACAGTTACAATAACGCAATACAAATAAATTACTAAAGCTATTGAACAATGCTCAGTCCCCGGCAACGGCGCCAAAAACTTGATGCATACGTCAGGTGTATAAAAACATGTGGTTAAAAACAACATCTTAACGACTCTAGGTTTTACCCTATGCAAGCGCACGTATCAATTATAGAATAACAAACGGCTTGAGTAAGGGATATCGATCTCATAGAGACTAAGATTGTTCACTTTATCAATTCAAAAACACTGAATTATATTTTCTGAAAATTATTTGTTTGGGTGGTTAAAGACTAAATTATCTATTTTAACTAATATTATCTAAAAAGGAAATTAAATTGATTGTGATTCAGATGAGAGAGAAAACTAGGGTTTTCATCACTCCACCACTAACCGCATAATATAATTCATCATTGTTTCAACTGTAAGAGGGCGATCCATAACTGTGAATCAAGTCATATCACAGGTAGCTAAATACGACCCCAAAAAGGAGTACCATCAACCGGATCGCAACAACCCGTCTCATAACTGACCTAACTAGTACATGTCAATTATATTACTCTAATCTACTCCTAATGCATGAAAATAAACTAAAGCATGTCTATATTAAATCGCCAAGGCACAACCTGTGTCAACCTAGGGTTTCAAGTTTCATTACCACCATTGTGTAGAAAACCATGATTAAGCATCCGAGTTCCAACCCATATTGAATAATCATAATTGTGCAAAATAATATATTTATTCCATCTAAAACAAGAATTTAAAACAAACATATAATTTTATATTGTAAATCAATACGGTCTCTTAACTACTACAATCATCACAGTATGGTCATAGTTTCCCCTCGTTTACAGTTAAAAATAATAAAAGAACTACATTACTTGGCTAGGGTTTTGCTAGAAAACCCTAGATACCGAGTTAGTTGGTCATAGTAGAAGGTGACTAGCATCG